>CAMZMU010000069.1:31931435-32006264 GCA_947311845.1 Poa pratensis | reverse complement strand
TAATGTGTGCTGAGGGCTTCTCCGCTTTGCTGAATAAGGCTGGAAATGATGGACTGATTCGTGGTATTAAACTAGCGCCAAATGCTCCTCGAGTAAATCATCTTCTCTTTGTTGATGACTCGCTGCTACTTTTAGAGGCTAATGTACAGAGCGTGGAGGCCATATAATCAGTTCTACATACCTGTGAGGACTGCTCGGGGTAGATGATTAATAGAGATAAAAGTTCGCTCATGTTCAGCCGCAAACAAATGGAATACAAAGAATTTGCTGTTGCAAGCTTTGGAGATAGGGCAGAGGGACTGGAAATATATTGGTCTCCAACCTATATTGGACGTTTCGAGTTCGAGGAAGAATTGCTTTGCATACTTGAAAGAGAAAATCTGGAAAAAATTCAGGATGGAAGAACGGTTGTTGTTTTTGTGTGATGAAATTAGCCACATGGTGTGCTAATATTGGTGGTTGCAAAACGAGGAGACACAAAAGATGCATTGGGTTGGATGGGAAAAAAACGAAGCTCCCGAAGCTGGGGGGAGGGGGGGGGGGGTGGGGGGGGGGGGGGGGGCTTGGTTTTAGAGATCTCTACTCTTTCAACCTACAATGCTGGCGCCGCCAATGTTGGAGGCTACTTCAAGCTCCTGACTCTTTATGTGCTCGTGTCCTTCGTGCCAAATATTTTCCAGATGGAAACCCTGCTTGAAGCGAAACCCCAAGTCAGAATGAGCTATGTGTGGCGGAGTATTCTTAGAGGACTAGCATTTTAAAAGAAGGCATTATTTGGAGGATTGGACGGGTCACATGATCGGGTTTGGGGAGGATCCGTGCTACCTTACGGAGTCACTAGACAACCGCTTCTGCTTCAGTGCCCGCCCCTAAAATGTCAACATCTCAGATTAATTGAGCCGAGCCGACCTGGAGACTCCCGGAGTCAGCCGCACGCTTGCTGGACGAGCCGGCCTGGAACGGAAAAAGGCAGAAAAATGGAGAAGTTAGGATTCAAACCCAGGTCTCTCCAGTGCAACACAAGAGAAAAACACTGTGCTACATATGCCTCGGTGTTATAATAAGCATCCTGTTAAATAATATTAAACTTTCGTGTCCCTTCATAGTTAAGGGCAAAGAGATGGCGGAAACTTGTTTTTGCACATGGGCACCGGTGATCCTGTTTTCTAAACTAGATTGAAAATCGCATTTGTATGTTTTCAAAAAAAATACTGGAAAAAAGTATATGTCGTACATATACATATTATCTATATACGCACCAAATTTCGTTGCGAAATATGTTTTATTTTAGACGACACAAAAAGGACAAATTCATGCTGTTTTTACAACTTTGTAGATACACAAATTTGTTATTTTTCTACCGTCAGAAATAAAAAGTCTTTACAACCAAAAATTTGCACACATAAATATACCATATATACGTATCAGTTTCAAAAATTAGATTTTTTAAACTCAAAATACCATTTAAAAAAATCCAAACCGGGATCTATCGTGCCCATGTGCACCAAATCACCTTTCGATGGATGGACCAGACCGTATATAAGACAGTCAACACATGTCCTAGCTATATGGAGGAGATTTCTATCTTTTTTGACTCGTTAATCATAGAAATTAACTACAAATCATTCAAAATAAATTCTTAGAATTAACAACATGAAATTAAAATATTGATAACCCCATTTTCATGGAAAACTTGATGATTATAGCACATTGATAAACATAAAAAATACAAGACATTATGTGCATCTTGTATTCTCTACTTGCGGGGGCATGGGGCGAGGCCGAGCGGGCCGGCGGCGAGAGCATCGTGGTGTCGCCTTCTTTCCTTGCTATGCTCGCTGACTCTCTGTTAATGGATGTATAGCAAAGAACATATTGTCTCGCTTCGCTCGTATGGAATGTAATCAAATGGGCCGCTCCTGCTCATGTTGGGCTAGGAAAATATTATTTGCAAAAAGAAAAAAAAGCTTCTCAGGTCGGACTGAGTCGAGCTAGGCTCGGCCCGAGGTCGTTCGGTCCAGTAAAGGCATTTCAGCTCGGTCCATCGTTGTAGCGGACGAGTCAATCTCAGAGCAAGCTGAAAAGGTCGGTTCGTTACGTACGATCGTGGTGGTCTGTTCCTTTAGATCCCATTTTTTCCAATATCGATAAAATCTCAGTACGGTCATGGGCCCTTTCCTGTAGACCACACGATTCATGTTTCTCGTCTGCGGCGACAAGAGGGTACCCTAGGCGAGGAGGCAGACACGTTCATTGGAGTTCTTTACCGACGATGATGTTTGTAGGGCTTTGTCAGCGAGAATGGCCGCCGGCGGTGATCTTTGATGGGAGCTGGAGCTAGGGTCCCATCGGACAGAATGGCATTCGTTAGTGGAATTGTATTAGTTATCCATCGCATTCGTCGAGAATGAGAGTGGCGGTGTTCTTCATAGGCGACGATTGGGACATTATGACCCTACATGCAACGGTCATAGTCATCTACTTGTATATCTACCACAATAGTATATTAGGACCCACATGCAACACTCTTAGCTATGTTGTATGTTGTAGAACCCAAATAATAGTTCTAGGTCAAATTGTCTAGTGCCGCATGTTGTTCCAAATGACTAGTAGGTCATATAGATGGTATCTACCACCTTTGTAACATGGGGACACACATGCAACACCCCTAGTCATCTTGACACCAGCACATCTAGAACATGTGGACCCACATGAAACAATCTCATAGCCATATCTTACCACATTTGATACATGTGGACCCACCTGCAACACTCTTAGCGATGTTATATGTTGTAGTACCTACATGATAGTTCTAAATAAAGCTGTCTAGTGTCAGTGTATTTGATTCCAAATGTCTAGTAGAACATATAGGTATGTATCTACCTCCTTTGGAAAATGTGGACCCACATGCAACACCCATAGCCATCTTGAGCCCGACACATCTAGGACATGTTGACCCACATGAAACACTCTCATAGCCATACACTCCCTCTGTTCCTGAATGTAGGGTGTATTGTTTTCTGCACAAAATTAAGACAGTGTATTTTATAATGTCTAGTAGGTCATATAGATATGTATCTTCTCCTTTCGGACATGTGGACCCACATGCAGCACTCTCATAGCCATATCTTACAACCTTTGGGTATGTTGACCCACATACAACACTCTAGCTATGTTGTATGTAGTAGGACCCACATGATAGTTCTAGTCAAGCTATCTAGTGTCGGTGCATGTGGTAACAAATGTTTAGTAGGTCATATATGTATCTACACCTTTAGGACATATGGACCCACATGCAACACCTCTAGCCACCTTAACCCATCACATATAGGTCATGTGGATCCATCAACATCATTGTCATATCTTACCACCTTTGAATATGTGGACCCACATGCAACACTTCTAACTTTGTTGTAAGTTGTAGGAGCCACATGATAGTTTAGGTCAAGCTGTCTAGTACCGGTGCATGGATTCCAAATGTCTAGTAGGTCATATAGGTATGTATCTACCTCCTTTGGGACATGTGGATCCACATGCAACACCCCTAACCATCTTACCCCAACACATCTAGGCATTTGGACCCACATGCAATACTCTCTCATACGAGCGAGGCGAGACAATATGTTCTTTTCGATACCATCTAGAGCACAGAGATCAGCGAGCATGCAAGAAAAGAAGGCGACACCGTGATGCTCTCTACCGGGCACACCTCGCCCCATGCCCTCCGCGAGGAAAGCATACAAGATGCACATAATTGTCTTGTATTTTTATGTTTATTAATTTGCTATGACCATCAATTTTTTTGATGAAAATGGGTTATCAATTTAATTTCATGTTGTTACTTTCTAAGAATTTATTTTGAATGATTTGGTACTCAATTTCAGTGATTAAAGAGTCAAAGAACGATGAAAATCTTTCTCCATATAGCTGGACATGTGTTGCGTGCCTTATAGACGGTGTGATCATCCATCGAGAGTGAATTTGGTGCGCATGGGCACCATCAATCCCGGTTCTGAATTTATTTAAAAAATGGCACTTTTGAGTTTCAAAAATCTATTTTTTGAACAATGAATACGCATATATGGTATAATTTGTGCAAAGTGTAGGTTGAAAACTTTTTTATTTCGACTACAGAAAAAATAACAAATTTGTGTGTCTATAAAGTTGTTCAAAACAGCCCATATTCTGCCACGAAATTGTGTTTTTTGTGTAGCCTAAAATAAAATGTATTTTGGGGCGAAATTTTGTGCATATATAGATAATATGTATATGTACGCAATATCTTCTTCGAGAAGTTTTTGGAACATACAAATGCGATTTTCAATTTTGTTTAGAAAATGGGATTACCGGTGCCCATGTCAAAAACAACTTTCCGCCATCCACTTTCCTAAACTATGAATGACACGAAATTCTATATTATTTAAAAGATGGTTAATACATCACCAACACATGTGTAGCACAGCGGCTTCGCTCCTTGTGGTTGTGTGGGGATACCTGAGTTTTGAATCCTAGGATCGCTAGTTTTGCTGCCTTTTTCCGCGGCTTATTTTACAAGCGAGACTTCAAAGCGTCGGCTCGGCTCTAGCTAATAGGCTATCCGGGATTTGTACCGTTGATCTCTTCTATAAAGCTCCGTAGACTACCCGCCTTCTCCCCATCTGCCCCGATCGGTGAGTTTGGTGGTGAGTTTGGTTCGTCATGATGCGTAAATGAGTGCTGCTGTTTTACCTGGGTCCGTTGGATGCGGTGAATCCAATTCTTACTACTCGACGAGGGGCACAGCCGCTGACCGCTGGGGCCAATTTTTGCTGGGCCAGGTTCGTCAGCTGCATCGTTCAACCGCGCGCGCGCTTCTCACTCTTTTTGCCCGCGCCCCGCTGCCCAGACAAAACCGTGCCTAGCGGTGAAAACCCAGCCCAATCCCCGCGTGTCCTCATCGCCCAATCCCCTCCCTCTCCACCCGCCCAAGGCGCCGCCGCGCCTCGGCCTAGACGCCACCCCTCCCCAACTCTCCTTCCGACGGCAGCGAGCGGCGCCGGTAGCTGGCCGCGGTGGCGGCGGCTGCTGGACGACATGGGAGGACCAGCGGCGGCGGCGGAGGCTGGCCCCGGCAGCAGCGAGCAGCGGCGGCTACTGTATGCGGCGGTGGCCGCTGGACGACATGGAGGAGGAGCAGCGATGGGAGACCAAGACGGAGCTCGCGTCGCGGTTAGAGTGTCGCCGGCATGACGACCTGCCGGCCGCTCGACGAGAATACTGCCCCTATCCCTGACCGTAAGCTCTCTCTCTCCCTTTTCCCAAATCAAGAACCCCGACTCCACTCAACCCAGCATTCCGGCCATGAAATTTTGGGATCTTGCTCTGATTTGAGGGTGGTAGTGCGATTTCGTCAATCTGGTTTTCGTGGCCTGGAGGTGTACATGCAAACCGCAAACGTTGGTGTTTGCGTTTCTTACATTGTTGCGTGGCCTCTGTCTTTCTCGTAGGTGCTCATAGCCTCGCCTTATATGTGCTGGCTGCGCGAGCTGGGTTGTGCCAGGAAGGCGTGTGTTCATCGTTGGGCTCTCACCACTGGTCTGCTTAAGATGTGGCATGGTTGATTGGTAAAGCGTAATGTCACATTTTGGATTTTTTCCTCATGTCAACTGTAGGTTAGGTAGGTTATTCTTTTTGGAACATACTGTTAATTTTCATATGTTCCTTGAGGTACTTCATTTTGTGTTTATTGGCATGAGATGATGCTAATCATCTTTTCTAAATGTTTCAATACAGCGCCGAGGGGTTATGATGTAGGTTCAAGGGTTCTCTATTTCATTTTGGAGCTTGGTTTCGATGCTGATGCAGTGATGAAGTCTCTCGCCTGTAGTTTTGGTATTTTCTCAGACTAATTCAGTACCGTCCTATATATTGCATTATGAATGTACTAAGTAAATTTATTTACAGATAAGTATGTCCATTCAATCATGTAAACTGAGTATGTAGACCGGAAATCATGTAAAAAGGATGGTTGTGGGCTGGAGCAACGGAGCTCCGTCGCCTCCCAGTGTCGTGCATGGGCTGCTACTGGTATTGTCGGGGGAGTATCCCCGGGTAGGGTCAGGCTTGGCATAAGTGGAGTTCGAAGGTGTGCCGAGGTACGGAAAGGGCCGCCTGTTTGGGCCTGGGAATATCCGAGCTTCATCTTGACCTGGAGATTACAGACCGACCTATCTTGGCCAGGAGGGGTCCGAGGTATACTATTGGCCAGGGCCGAGTTCACTGTCCGGGCTGTGTTCAGCCGACCTAACTACCTCGTTGCCGTGGTTTGGGCTGTGAGTGCAGGATGAGCTGTGGGAAGGAAAGTGAAGTCCGACCTGGTAAAAGATCTTATGCGCAGGAGGCCATAGCTCGGACATGAGTCAATGCTCCAGTCACTTCTCGCCTGACACGGGAGCGTCTGTCACGGAGCGTGGCAGAGGCGTGCCCCGGGTTCTGTGGGTCTGCACGTCTCTGACCACTGACCCCTAGAGTTCCGAGGTCAGGGCTACGAGGTAGCTCGGCACGGCTACGTCCTGTCTCAGTCAGAGGGGACATCCTAGCTCCACTCTGGTGATGCAGGGGATGGGCATGTCATGTCTTGTCCCTGACAGGAGTGCAATGATGATCAAAGCAGAGGCGTGGCTACAGTACTCGGCGAGGGGCACTATGGTAACCCGGCTAGCCTATATAAGGGGCTTCTACCCTCCTGTGCTGAGGGGAGAGGACGGGAGGAAAGGAGGAAAACAAAGAAGAAGAAAGAAAAGAGACCCCGGCACCCTAGTTGATTCTCCTTGTAACTTCATCTCCCACCTCAAGCTCTCACCCTTGTACCATCACACAGCTCGAGGAGCGACCTGTACTAGTCATCTTGTGCTATATACTGACTAGGATAGTGCTGCAGTAGGGGTGTTTACCTCCGCAAGAGGGCCCCGAAGCAGGGTACATCGTGGTGTTCTTCGTGTTCTTGGTTGGTTGGTTTTCAGTTCGTGTTCTTACGGTTTTTGGTGTGTTCTCATGGCATCTGTCATGATCCCACCACGACAGTTGGCGCCCCGGTGAGGCAACCGACCCGTCGTCTCTCAGACGACCGAAGACAAGTGGTGCTGGACGAGCTGGCTAAGTTGCTTGCAGCCGGGTTCATAATGGAGGTGCTGCATCCGGACTGGATATCCAATCCAGTCTTGGTGGAAAAGAAGAAGGACGAGCCAGCCGTGGTCAAGGTGTGGCGCATGTGCATCGACTTCACTAACCTCAACAAGGCGTGCCCGAAGGATCCGTTTCCATTACCTCGGATTGATCAAGTGATCGATTCTACTGCTGGTTGTGAACTGTTGTCCTTTATCGATGCGTACTCTGGTTTTCACCAGATACCACTGAACTCGAAAGATCAAATAAAGACTGCCTTTATTACCCCGTATGGGGCGTACTGCTATCGTGTCATGTGTTTTGGTCTGAGAAATGCCGGGGCAACTTATCAGAGGTGTATGCAGAAATGCCTGCACTCTCAGATGGGTAAAAATGTGCAAGTGTATGTCGATGATATTGTCATCAAGTCTAAGGAGAAACATACTCTCCTCGAGGATCTCGAGGAGACATTTGTGAACCTGAGAAAGTATAGGTTGAAACTTAACCCGGACAAGTGCACCTTTGGTGTCCCGGCTGGAAAGTTGCTCGGCTTCCTGGTGTCTAGCCGGGTATTGAGGTTAACCCGGCCAAGATCCGAGCTATTGAGAACATGAGATTACCGAGTGTTTGAAAGATGTGCAGAAATTCACGGGTGTCTAGCCTCGTTGAGCCGATTTGTAAGCAGGTTGGGAGAGAAAGCCTTACCTTGTACCAACTCATGAAGAAAAGTACCGGGTTTACATGGACCCCGCAGGCCGACGTGGCGTTCAATGAGCTGAAAAAGATGTTGTCCACCGCCCGGTGTTGGCATCACCATTGCACAATGAGCCGATGTTACTTTACATTGCAGCCACAAACCGAGTTGTAAGTGTGGCAGTGGTGGTGGAGCGCGAAGAAGGTGGCAGGTCGGTTCAAGACCAGTGTATTACTTGAGCGAGGTGATCTCTACCTCGAAGCAGAATTACCCTCACTACCAGAAGATGACGTATGGTGTCTACCTGGCGGTCAAGAAGTTGAAGCATTATTTCCAGGAGCATCCCATGACGGTGGTGTGCGAAGCTCCAATCTCGGAGATCATCGGGTGCAAAGATGCAACTGGCCGGTTGCCAAATGGGCGATCGAGGTGTCTCCATATGCACCACTTATGAGAGAAGAGATGCAATTAAATCCCAGGCGTTGCCGGACTTCTTTTGTGATTGGGCCGAGATGCAGTATGAGCCACCCAGGCCGGACTATAATTATTGGAAAATGCATTTTGATGGGTCCAAAACAAAGATCGGGCTGGGGGCTGGAATAGTCCTCACCTCGCCAAAGCGAGATCAGTTGAAGTACGTGCTGCAGATTCATTTCTCAGCATCAAACAATGTGGCGGAGTATGAGGCCTTAATCCATGGCCTCAAGGTGGCAAAGGAGATCGGTATCCGGCGTGTAGAGTGCTTCGGCGATTCCGACCTGGTGGTGCAACAATCTTCTGGAACTTGGGATGCTCTGGATGCCAACATGGCGTTATATCGGTTCCATGTGCAAAAGATATCCGGGTTCTTTGAAGGGTGTGAGTACAGGCATATACCTCGGACAGAAAAAATGCTGCCGACGTGTTGTCAAAGCTCGGTTCATCTAAGAGGCAATACCACCTGGAGTAGCCCTGAATCACTTGAGAACTCCTTCAATCAAACCTTCCCTGAATCCGAATCTATTTTCATCCCGGCTGAGCAAGAGCCCGGACCTGTTCCAATGGAGGTAGACGTCGTTGCGTTTGCTCGGACCCAGGACTGCGCACCGAACCCGGGGACTGCTCATCAAACTCGGGGACTGGTCGCAGGATGGTGGAGGAAATAATGGAGGAATTATGGTGGCCGAACCAATGGAGGTGGACGAGGAACTTTTTCCTTTGCACCCAGTGCCGGAGTGGGCGGAGCAATCATGAAGTTCATAACGGAGGGAGTTTGCCAAGTGACACAACCGAGGCTAGGAGAATCCAAAGGAGGGCCAAGGCGTACACCATCATAAACAAGGAGCTCTATAAAAGAAGCGTAACCGAGGTGTTGCAACGGTGTGTCGAGCCAGCTGAAGGCAAGGAGATGCTTTTGGAGATCCACCAAGGAGAGTGTGGACATCATTGCAGCACAAGAGCTTGTGGCCAAGGGTTTCGCATGGGTTCTATTGGCCCACGCTCTTGCTGATGCAGAGGACATAGTCCGGAGATGTGAAGGATGCCAAAGGTTTGCCAAGCAAACGCATGTGCCAGCCTCGGCGCTCAAAACAATTCCTATCACTTGGCCGTTTGCGGTATGGTGTTTGGATATGGTGGGAGAGTTCAAACCAGCCCGAGGTAACATGACACACATACTGGTGATGGTGGACAAATTCACCAAATGGATCGAGGTGAAACCAATCGGAAGTTGGATGGTCATTCAGCAGTGACTTTCTTGAAGGAAATCATTCTGCGATATGGGTACCCCCATAGCATTATCTCGGACAACGGCACGAACTTTGCTGTTGGAGAGTTTGCTCGGTTTTGCATGAACAAGGGAATCCGGCTGGACATAGCCTCGGTGGCACATCCGGAGTCTAATGGGCAAGTGGAAAGATCAAATGCTCTAGTGTTGGCCGGCATCAAGGCTCGGCTTATTGAACCACTGCTGAAAACTCCGGGGTGTGGATTGATGAGATACCAGCAGTACTATGGGGTCTAAGGACCACGCCAAATCGATCAACTGGCTATACGCCATTTTTTATGGTCTATGGGGCAGAAGCTGTACTACCCACTGACATTGAGTATGATGCGCCCAGAGTGGCATGTACACTGAAGCCGAGGCAAAGAGGCTCGGGAGGATGCAGTAGATCTGCTTGAGGAGCTAGAGAGTTGGCCTCATCTCGGTCAGCAATATACCAGCAAGGTCTCCGCGTTATCATAGCCGGAGTGTCAACCCTCGTGTGTTTCACGAGGGAGATTTGGTGTTGAGGCTGGTGCAGCGCAAGAAAGGTCGGCACAAGTTGTCACCTCCATGGGAGGGACCGTACATTGTGAGCCGAGCTCTGCTCAATGATTCCTACTATCTAATAGATGCGCAGGAACCAGGGAAGATGGGCTGGACAACCCCGGATCAGAGGTCAGGCGACCATGGAATATAGCTCTACTCCGACCTTTCTACTCATGAAAGGCGCATGTATGTACCTCGGTTAATCCTTAATAAAATGTCGGCACTCCGAGGTTGAAGCTCGGGACTGCCTCGCTCTCGTGCTTGTGTTTTATCTCTGTTTGTCAGTTTCGTTCATATGCCGAACTATTTTGAACCTCGTCTCAAACTTCAAGTAATGTGTGCTATGTAACTAATCTTGTGACTCGACTGGCATCTGCCTAAAAGGTAGTCAAGAGCAAAGATGAAAAAACGTGGGAGACATGAAAATGAACTCGGGGACTCGGTCCAAAAATATAGTTCGGCATGTGTCGTTTACTAACCCCTGTCTTTACCTTTCGTTTATGTCGGATGGTTTTGGAAACACACTTCGAGATTTGCTAAGTACTGTATGCTATAAACAACAATCTTGTGACTCGACTGTCGAACGCCTAAATGGTAGACAAGAGCAAAGAATGCCAGATATAGTAAACACGAAAGTGAACTCGGGGACTTGTTCCAAAAGGGTTCGGCATAAGTTCTTAGAAAAGCTTGGTTCGGATAGCAAGTTAAAAGTAATGGTAGCAAAGCAAACTACTTAAGGTCTGTTACATCTGCACCCGGCATACCGGGGATTTAATGTTTTGCTTAAATAAATTCAGGCCTCGGAACCAGAGACCTCGGTCGCCGAAGTGGTGGCAGTGGGAGCCTCGGGCGCAGCAACCTCGGGCGCAGGAACAACCTCGGTCGCGGAAGCAACCTCGGTTGTGGGAGTTGTTGCCGGGGTGTCCGTCACGTCGGAGGAAATCACCTCGGTGGCTACAGCTTTGCCGGACTTGCCCTTGGAGTTCGGAGGTTCGTCGAAGCTGAAGTCATCATCAGAGCCTTCGGCCACCTCGGTTGTTTTGCCAGCCTTGCCCTTGGAACTCTCTGGCTCTTCAAAGTCAATTCCTCGCCTCAGAACTTTCTTCACCGGACTCTCCTTCCTCGTCCGAGCTCTCTTCGTCCTCTGAGTAAAGGCGCCCTTCATTGAAGATCCGGGTGTTTGCATAACTAGCAAAGAGGTCGGCAGCTGCTTGGCGTTTCGCAATGCCATCAGGGGTGGAGTTCCAGGAGAGCCCTTGCGCAAGGAAGTAACAGTATGGATCTCAATCTCTTCATACCAGGACAGCACGAATACCAGGGCCTTGTCCGATCCAGCCCGAGCCGATGAGCATCTCCACTCCCGAAGTCTAGCCTCGGCTCCTTTCAGCTTGGTGGCGAGCTCGTCGATGCAAGTAGGAGCATTAACCTTGGGCCAGAGGGCACGGTGGACCTCGATGGCAGCATCAACCAGCTTGGTTCCAATGGCTCTGAGCGGCCTGATCCGAGCATTGAGGGCGACAAGGTGGTCTTGGATATCCCAGCTGTCGCTGAGGGTTTCTGTCTCAGCCCTCTTTGCCCGAGCTGCTTGAACTTCGCGGATAGCCTTGTCCTTGGAGTGCTCGAAGTTCTCTGAAGAGGACAAAAAGGCTGTTGCTGAAATAAGACATACGGTGGCACGGGGTCTAGGTCGGCAGAAAATAAGGAAAAGGGGAAAAGAAACTTACTGTCCATTTGGTCGTTAATCCGAGTAAGCTCGGACAAACAGCTTTTCGAGATAGCCCGGAGGGCGGTAAGTTCGGCTTCGGCCGAGGTGGCACGGCTCTCCAGGGTCTTGGCAAGATTTTGCTGCTGTTCGGCGGCCTGGTCCTTAACCTTCATAGCGTTCTCCGCAGCAGTCTTGGCTTCATTAGCCCGGTTCAGCTCTCGCTGCAGCCGAGCTATTTCATCCTCGGCTGTCTTCAGCTTGGAGGCGTGATCTTTGTCGCTCTGCTCCTTGGCGGATAGAAGAGTCCGGTGAGACTTCTTCAGTCTGTTGTGATCTAGCAGGAGGTTCTTGAAGACCTTTGTCCGAGCATTGTTGCATCCTGAAGAAATAGAGAGATCAGTTCGAAGAAATCCGAGGTCTTTTTAGTACCCGAGGCCCGGGGACTTGGCATTGGCCTCGGGGACTCAGCGTGGAGAAATGACAAGTTTTTGAGATTCAAGTCGAGCAATTTTAACTCGGTGGAGTATCAATTGCTCAACCCGAATCTCGGGGACTGGGAATAGTATGTGTTGGTCATTTGATATCAAAGGAAGAAAGAAAGTTGTAAAGAAACTTACCGAGGCCTTCTTGCTGCAATCGAGGACTGCAGCCTGCATGGTGTAAATGGACTGGAGCACGGCGCTGGGTCCAACGGGATGCTCAGAGCCCGGGTTAGAGGAGACCTCGGCAGTGTCAGCCGAGTTCCAGTCTATGTCATAATGCTTCTCTGAGCCTAAGCTGTTCCCGCTCTGGGTCCGGAGTTGCCCGACCTCCCAGCTGCTGATGTCCGGCTGAGTGGTAGCAGCAAAAAGAGCTCGGGAGGTGGCGACCTGAGAGCTTGTGGGCGCAATCTTGGTGGAGGTGGACTTCGGCGCAGGAACGTGCGGCACCAGTTGGGTGCTGCAGCCTTGGGTCCCGTTGGCGGTGGCGGCATTGGAGTTTGTTGGGCTGTTTGGGAGGCTCAACAACAGAATCTTTCTGCTGCTGTTGGAGCTGTTGCTTCTGCTGCTGTTGTTGTTGTTTCTTCTTTTGTTGCTGCTGCTGCTGGTTGCGCGCAGCCTGAGACTTGGGGGAGAGCCGAGGCTCCTGCACGGTCTTTGCCGGAGTCTTGGCGCGGTCTGTCTCCGCATCTTTCTGAGGAGGTGGAGGAGTCTGACCTCGGCGGGGAGCAGAGCTCGGCGGTGGAAGTTCGGAGGAGGAGACGCGCACTGGGGAGGAGACGGTCTTATCCGGGCTGGTAAGGTCGATGGACGGTCCTGGAGGAGAGGCTCTGGCGGGGCTTCCGAGGTTGACCTCAACTTCGGGGGTCTGAGTTTCAACCACTGGAGGCAGTGGTGAGTGTATGGAGCTGTGGCTCTGCTTGATATGCCGAGCCGGGCTGGACAAAAGAGAGAAAGATTAAGTTAGAATGTAAAAAACTTAACCTCGGAGCAGCGTGAGGAGTAAGGAGGAGCAAAGGAGGAGCAAATGTGACTTACGCATCTTCCTCCACGGGGTCTCGTTTCTTGCGCTTCGCCGAGGTTTTCTTGGCACGCTTGGCTTTGGGCGCCGCAGTATCCGAGGTTTGGAAGCCTCGGCATCCGAGGTACCAGGTCCTGAGCGCTTCCGGGAAGCTGCAGACGCTGGATGAAAGTTCTTATATGTTGGAGGAGCATATGAAATGGGAATAATGTTGACAGGTTCCAGAATTTGGCAATCGTCATCGTCATCATCGTCGTCAGACCAGTCTCTGATGGAGGTGGGAACTTGTTTCTTACCCGGGTTGGAGGAGCCAGTCTTTGGGGCGGACCTCGGAACGGCCTTAGGGATCGGAAGGTGATCCTCATTGTCCGGGTCTTCAGTCTCCGAACCTTCCAGGGCGAGGCGGGCAGGAGCCCAGTTCGACGGCTCCGGGCCGTCCTCGATCAGCTGCCGGGCGAACCGCTGCAGGAGTGGCGAAAAAGAGTTGAGTTAAGAAGCAACCAAGGTGTGCAAGACCGGAGCGTAAGCTCGGAAATTTAGTAAAGTACTCACTTGCTCCGGAAGATTTTCTCTGTTGTGAGGCTCCACGCCCCATGTCCACTCCTCGTCCATCTCAGTCTGGGCAACGGCTTTGACCCGGCGCCAGACTGAGGCCTTGGAGAGAGCCTTGCTGCTGATCCGAGTAGGATCGAGTAGACCTTCCATATGGCAGATCTTATGGGCTCGTTGTTGGAGGGGGCTGACTCTTCGATCCACGAAAGTCCGGAGGATGTCATCGGAACCCCACCCTCTTTTCTTGAGATCCAGCATGTATTCATGGATCTCTTGAACCTCGGCGTAGGCGTCCTCCGGGTTGAAATCCCAGTTGAGTTGGGCAGTGGGAGGGCCGAGCTGGAAGTCCGGGAGGTTGATGAGGTCGACAGTGCCGGGGTTCCTCACATAGAAAAAGGATCGATTCCACTTCTTACAGCTCTCCAGGCCTTTGATCCGTGGGAACTCGGAGCCCAGCCGGGGTGAGATAGCGGCCGCCCCGCAGGCGGTCATATCCTTGTGCACAACATCCTTGTTGGGGATGCTCTGTTTCTTCAGCTGGAAGTACTTGGCCCAGCCTTCAACGCTCGGCCAGAGGCCGAGGTATCCTTCAGAGAAAGCTGCGTAGCACGACAGCTGTAGTATGGAGTTAGCTGGGAGGTGGTGCGGCTGCAAGCCGAAGAACTTCAGAAATTCTCGAAAGAACTTGCTGGCCGGAAGTCCGAATCCGCGCTCGAAGTGAGAGACAAACACCACTCTCTCGCCGGGTTGGCGATCGGTTCGCCGTCCCCAGTGTGAAGACGATACAGCAGTTCGGCTGGGATTCGATGAGTTTCTTTGAGCCATTTAATATCATCGTCGGTGACGTCCGAGCCATCCCATCCACCTCTCTCGCTGGCGTGGCCGACATGTTGGCACTTTCCTGCAGAAAAGGGAGGTTCAACCGGGTAAGTACCTCGGACAGTTGGAGGTTCAACCGGGGTAAGTACCTCGGACAGTTCAAGGTTCCACCGGGGTAGGTACCTCGGACAGTTCAGGATAGCCGGGGTATAATACCTCGGATCAGTCAAACAGCCGGGCTAAAGAGTTTTAGGCGGGAAACACGTTTCTACCGTGGCAAGATGCTAGCAAAGATCTACCGGTGAGCAAAAAGGGAAATAAAATCAAGTTCATCCAGGGGCAAAACTGAAAGGGCAGTGCTACGGATACATCTGGTACAAGTCTAGAGGAGATCTAAAAATGGCTAAGATGGTGCAAAGATAGAGCATCGGGTTCCTCAAGTTCATCATATGCATCCAGATCCTCGAGTTCATCGAAGGATGAACCTGTTCATGGCTATGGCAACGGAGGGGAGATAAGGAACTCACCGGTGAGGTACTCGAAGATCGGGGAAAGATCGACGACGGAGTGGCAGCGCAAGGCGCGGTGCGCGTTTCCGGCGAGATTCTTCGAGACGGCGAGGTCGCAGCGACAAGTGCTTGACGGCGGCGAGGGAGGCAGAGCGCACGGAGCAATGGGCACGGAGCAGTGGGCGATGGAGGAAGAAGACGGTGAAGTTACCCGTGGGGCCCTATTTATAGCCGCGTGCGGTAACTGCACGCATTAACTACGCCACTACCGCGCGGTTATCGGGAAGGCGCGGGATCGTGTGCGGGTGGGCGCACGGTTACGCGATTGGTGGCCGCACGATCGGCCACATCGTGGGCCGCAGTGTGGCAACCGCCCACCTCGGATTTCCTGTGCCGGTCAGCGCGAGAATCGAGGAGTCGCGGGCGGTCAAATGGGTCTCGCACTTGAGTGCGCAGGTGCGCTGTTTGGTGGGTCCGGCTGACGAGGGCGGCGTGTGGTCAGGATCTGTCTTTCAGAGGTCCGGGCTTCGAGGTTCGGGCAGAGATTCTTCGCCACGTGCCTCGGAAGATCTTGGGGCAAGATTGTGCTCTGTCGAACAGCTCGGAAAGTTCAGTTTGCATATCTACCTCGGATTAGATGGTGGTATGTGGGAAGTACCTCGGCGGACCTATGTTTGAGGTCGGTTTTAGAGGTGGTGTCTTGCTTGTTTTGAACCTGCTACGGCCCTCCATCCGAGGTCGTAGGACCGCACCAGCTTCGGGGACTAATGTCGGGGGAGTATCCCCGGGTAGGGTCAAGGCTTGGCATAAGTGGAGTTCGAAGGTGTGCCGAGGTACGGAAAGGGCCGACCTGTTTGGGCCTGGGAATGTCCGAGCTTCATCTTGACCTGGAGATTACAGGCCGACCTATCTTGGCCAGGAGGGGTCCGAGGTATACTATTGGCCAGGGCCGAGGTTCACTGTCCGAGCTGTGTTCAGCCGACCTAACTACCTCGTTGCCGTGGTTTGGGTTGTGAGTGCAGGATGAGCTGTGGGAAGGAAGTGAAGTCCGACCTGGTAAAAGATCTTATGCGCAGGAGGCCATAGCTCGGGCAGGAGTCAATGCTCCAGTCACTTCTCGCCTGACACGGGAGCGTCTGTCACGGAGCGTGGCAGAGGCGTGCCCCGGGTTCTGCGGGTCTGCACGTCTCTGACCACTGACCCCTAGAGTTCCGAGGTCAGGGCTACGAGGTAGCTCGGCGCGGCTACGTCCTGTCTCAGTCAGAGGGACATCCTAGCTCCACTGTGGTGATGCAGGGGATGGGCATGTCATGTCTTGTCCCTGACAGGAGTGCAATGATGATCAAAGCAGAGGCATGGCTACAGTACTCGGCGAGGGGCACTATGGTAACCCGGCTAGCCTATATAAGGGGCTTCTACCCCTCCTGTGCTGAGGAGAGGACGGGAGGAAGGAGGAAAACAAAGAAGAAGAAAGAAAAGAGACCCCGGCACCCTAGTTGATTCTCCTTGTAACTTCATCTCCCACCTCAAGCTCTCACCCTTGTACCATCACACAGCTCGAGGAGCGACCTGTACTAGTCATCTTGTGCTATATACTGACTAGGATAGTGCTGCAGTAGGGGTGTTACCTCCGCAAGAGGGCCCCGAAGCAGGGTACATCGTGGTGTTCTTCGTGTTCTTGGTTGGTTGGTTTTCAGTTCGTGTTCTTGCGGTTTTTGGTGTGTTCTTGCTTGTGCACTTCAAGAGTGCATAAACCCTCCCCGGATTCCCCCAACGACCATTCGACCCCATCTTAGCCATACCCATGGCATCTGTCGTGATCCCACCACGACAGGTATTCCTCAATCCTCACTATTATTCTATTATGAATATTTCTTGGGTTGCTGCTTGCTGTGTAGCTTATTTGTGTCTCGCTACTTTGTTTTTTATAGGCAAGCACTCTTATTAGGATGTGTCAAATGCCACAACTGCGTAGTAGTACATGTTGGAATTAACAAACATGTCATGGTAACCGAGTCTAATTCGTGGGTGGATAAATACCTAGAAGCTTTTGAATAGATTGAGTTAATTAGGAACTAAGAATAAACATTTCAGCAAGGTTGTCGAATTGATTAACCCAATGAGGTTTTCCATTTTACATCTACTGCATTATTAGTTAACTTTCTTCTTACTTTGTTTGTTGGCTGAGTCATTCCTTCTTCCTGCCTGCTTAGTAAAAACTTGGATGGTGTGGACACGAACTGAAGATCAAACTAAGGTCAGTCAATAAGGGTAAACCTTTTGTTCTTTGTGATATGGTATTCTGAACTATTTTTTCACAATACTAACACTTATATGTACTGCAGGGATAACCTTTTCCAGATCTACCTCCATATATTACTTGTGAGAGCATGAAGAAGGGAGTCGCCGGTAGCCAGCATTGAGGTTTGACGTGCTTCTGGTTACACCTCTTTGCATGAGCTCCTCATTCCTATCCTTATCCCCTAATTTAATTCCTATTCTGTAGTGTTAGCTTTAAATTTCGGTCCATAGAATTAATACATGATGTACTTCTGATAGCGTGAACTCAAAACTATGCTTCTAGGCTTTGATGAAAATCAGTTATTCTTCTGGACACGTATTTCACTGAATCACTGAATCACCTATTTCTTATGTGCTCCCGGTGTCTTCTTGGCACTCAGTTCAACAACCTTGCCGCCATATTCGACCTGAAGGCAAGTGTCTTCTCTCGGCCATATTATCTAATCATTATGTGTAGATCTTTGAAAGAGTGGTGAGCTGACCAAGAAACATCTGTTTGACAGGTGTGATTGTGCAGTTTTCATATGACATTATTTCAAAGATCTATCCTGGATAAAATTGGTTGTGAAAAGAAGAATCAGTGATTACTTTTGAATTCAGAAAGTACTGGTATCCTATCAACAGGAACCGACAACGGTATCCTACCAGCTGTTGATACGGTTTGGAGTGCCAATCCGGAAGATCTTCATGTTCTACATGTTAATATATCAATTTTCATGTTCAAGCATCAACAATCCAGGTCGTCGAGCAAAACAGAATGCTGCTCTCCAATCAGCCACGGAAGATCCCGTGCAAGATCATGAACATCGAGTCGAAGGTGTCGCCTTTTTTTAATACCTGGACCCTTCAATTTATTCACATTAGGTGCAGAACTATAGAGATATGCATTACCTATTTGGTTTCAGATCAGCTGTTCTTTTTGGTAAATCTCGGTGTCTGGGTCAAGCATTGTGGTAAATCTCACTATAATTTATGTTTTCATTCCCTGAAGCTGCAGCCTTCCAATTGTAGGTTTTAGGTCACTACAGGGACCGTGTGCGGGTGGGCCCTAAGTTTGAGACATAATGGTTGTTTCTCAGTTATGTAAAATTTAGCTACAACCATTATGTTTCTCAGTTTTGTGGCTTGCAGATACAATATATTGCCTATCTGGTTTATGTGACTTGCATCTGCAAGCTATCGTTTCTAAATAGCTGAGTGATTCTTGGAAATATATATCTGTGCTAGGATGTTTGAGACACACGCATCGAGTCATAATTATTTGATTTCAAATCAATGTTGCTGCCAGTTTTGTACAGAGCCAGCCTTTTTGTGGTATCATTTCTCAGTGCTGTGAATTTTGTACAGATTCGTCAAAGCGATATATGAGGTCACTAAGCCGGGGAGAGGCGTTGCGGATTCGCCATGCGCTTGCTGCTGAAGAAGGCACATGAGGGTGTGGTGGCCTAAGTGTTGGTGTTGCGGCTATGAGTTTAATAGTGGTCAACGACAAGGTGTCTCACTGCATCCTCTCTAGCCATCCATCGGTGAGGTACACAATGACAGTGTCGCGCTCGATGGCGCTAAATTGTCGGTCCTAGCCTCAGGTGAAAATACTCCTGTTATTTCTCATTTACGTGAAATGGATTGCTACTTGATTTGATTTGGTTAGCATCTGTGTGTATTATGTTACTGAATTTTGAAATCACATTCTGTAACTACAGCTTGCACAATAAGAAAAAACTGATAAATGCATTGACTGTACTTTTGTGTTTTGTTATTTTATTGAAACTAAATTTGGGCTTGTATCTTGCTAAGTAATACCCGCTCAACCATTTCTGGGATTGTATTGTTATACCATCTTTGTCATTTGCATTCCAGCTATTTGAGAAGGAGAAGGGTCTCAATAATTTGTTTGTTTTCACTGTCCACATATAGGTCTTGAGGTTGCTGCGTGTGCTTCCACCCTGTGTGTAGGTTGAGCTGCTACCTCCCCCTCCCCATATTTTCATTTCAATTTTTATTTGCTATAGATTGTATGATATTGTGCAGAACGAGAGCTCTCGTGATTTTTACGTGACCCTGCTTAGCTTTCAATTTTTGTGTAGCTTTGTTTTCTTTTCAGAATTGGACTTATCTTGCTTTTGCATAACTATATTGAATATCTTGTCTGGCTTCCTTGGAAGATATAGCATTGAATATGTTATTTCCCTTCCTTGCTATCCAACATTTTTAGGATGCTTAGGATGCAGCTCGTAGGTTGGTAGCTTATGATAGTTGAGTTGCATATGATTTCCCTGTTTTCATGAGACATATAGTCTAACATTTATAAAGAATGCCATGGAAAGCGCAAGTAGATTGTTACTTGAGCATTTGGTTTGGTTCAGATTATTCTTATTTGTGCATGAAACACTTCCTTTTCCATCGTGTTTGAATGTTCCTTTCTGTTCTGAGGGGGGAAGGGGTTCGCCGATAGTTCGAGATGTTCTTTTCCCGATGATTTGGTTCACATAGATCGTAGAGGATGCTTCTATAATGTATATTTGCCTTCAACATTACCTATGCATTTTCTTCCCTACTGTTTTTGCTGAAGGACCTTATTCCTTGCGCTCTTGCCTTCAACATGATTTGGTTCACATAGATCGTAGAATTATGCCTACACCGAACATCCATGGTGTATCATGTTTTTTCAGTCTTCAGTACTTGTGTTTCTTTTAGGGAATTCAGTACTTGTGGTTAACAAGATTTATTTGCTTACTCCATGGATTCTTTTGAGAAATGTCGTATAACAGGGTTCTCAATGTTACTGGTGGCCTGAAACTTTTATAGAAGCATTTGTGTGTTCTCGAGCAGATGGTACAATTACTGGTATGTAAACTTAACCAACAGAAATAACCATAAAAGACCAGTCAAATGAAATTATTTTATCTAACAGATCTATATATTTGTATGTAATGGTATACGTTTCAAAAGTATTGAGCACCAGTTTGAAGTTTACCTCTGTTTAGGGAATGTGGATTAGATACCTTTAAATAGCCTCATTTGTGCTTTATTGCTCGATTTGCTAACAAACTACATTTTTGTGTTGCCGATTGCTTTTCAGGCTTATTGGTTTTGGTTCAGATAGAACAACTCTAGGCTTAGGAACGTTTTGGTTTTGATAGAAGATCCATCGGACGGGTAAGCACTTCGGGTTCTATCTCTCCGCCACATAGTTTGTTTAATATCTGAATTGCTAATTCGTCTCTGTTAGTAGTTCGTCTGCAGTAGCTATAGAATTCGCTCAAATATATGTACAATTTGGTACTAAAATCATAGGAAACATGCTTCTTCGGACCCAGTACATGCTGATTTTTTTTACTAGTTGGAGTCACTTAATATTCCTACTATTTAGGCCATGACAGATGTATCCGTGGTTCTAATTTTCGAATTATTCTCAAATTTCAGTTTGTCTATTCATCATGTTCTTATTTCCTCACTATGAATCTGTTGCAGCACTATTTTTTGCAATCGTCCTAATGGCAGAAAACTGATTTTAAGTTGCTAAAAATATATTTCTAATGTATGTGTACTTCAGAGGCAACATGCCTTTACTATTTGAAAGTTGGTGAAAATAGCTTCTCCTTGCTTGATTGCTTCCCATTTCTGCTCGTGATGCTCATGTGTGAGATGGATGTATCTACAATTTTGATTTCGAAGGGGAATCTGGAATTAAGGTTTTTTAATGGCCTCCATAGTACTGTTTGAGTTACTAATTTCGTAGCAGATGTTGTCAATAGATTAAATGGGATGATAATTGCTTAGTTGTGGTCAGTCTTCTACTATACATGGGAGCTACATGTTTTATTTGCCCACCTTTCATAAAGCATTGGCTTCATTTGGTTTGAAAAATTGCAGGTACTTGCTATACCTTACTTAAATCATTGGCTTGCTAATAAATCATTAAATTGTTTCCTTTTTATTTATCATCATAGCTGGATGGTTGACGGTGGCGGTGTCGGTCGGGAGGAGAGTGGGGGTAGCGGGAGGAGAAGGAGCACGGCGGCGGTGTCGGTCGGCGCGGCCGAAGAGGAGGAGTAGGGGAAGGAGGTGGGCGGGCTTGGGCTCCTTCAGGTTCTATTTTGATCTCATCTCTTCAACCTTCGATTCCACTTTCAGGAGTCCTGGGGCGGTTACTGGAACCTCAAGCAGTTGTGGTTAACTGGGAGCACTAGAGGAGACATACTGCTAAAGTTCTGATGGTAACCTCCATTTCCATGCTTTGGTTTGGGTACATGCTTGCTGGGTGTCATATGTTTCCACATTAAAAATTCTTTTGCATGTCACTTTCTAATCTACCCTTTGAAAACGTTTGTGAAGTACTTGATTTTTACCATGCGCCCTTGAGTCCGATTTGTTTTCTAAAATAACCATTTTTCTTAGGGATGATAGGTTTTGATTTCCCTTTAGACTCAGTTTATACATTTTCCTTTGGTGGTACGTTGGCCCATTGTCTAGTTTTGATTCTGTACCTGAACCAAAACAATGGGCCATCGAGTTTCAAACTAGACTGGTTTACTCCAGTCTCCAGTGGACAAGATGGTGCGGTTGTGGGCATCCTTGTTGGTGTTCTTATGAAGTGATACAACCAGTACGTTCGCTTACCTTAATCAATATGCCTTCATGTTGTTATAATGTGTTGTGTTGCTTCAGTTTCCCTCTATAGACTATTCAGGACCTATTATACCCTGCTATCAAATTTATGAGTATTGTACCTCTGTTGATGGAGCTAAGTGGAGTGTTACAGCCAACATAAAAAACTGCTACACCAATCTGATGTCGAATAAATGTTTCTTTTATATGACAAATAACCATGTCAATGTGAACTACTTGCATGGCATGTCTATGCATTTGAAAAGGATCCTTCCTATGTTTCCTTCAGTTTGTTTGGTCGCTGCTGGTATTTTTATTTTTCTTAATCCTGTGATTTGGTTGTGTGGTGGAATGTGGTACTGCTGCATCAGTTGGTAGTTGGACATATTAGGTTAGATACCAGTTTTAAATATTGTATTTCTTATTTTTGTAGTGGGTGATCGACAAAGGAGCCAAAGGAGAAGGCAGAACACAAATGTAGCAGCTGAACTATTCATGTTTGTTTCCCTTTCCGTAAAGAACACACTACAATTAATTAATTTGGGTGTATGCTGATTGTGATAGTTAATCAATTGGGTATGCAGACTGTGTTTGGTTGCACATAATTCATCTCTGAATTGAATTGGCAATACAATACCAAATCAACGATTTCAATGGAATACCACAATTGTTGTTTGGATGCGCGTGGTATTCATCTGCAGAATCGAAAAAGCAATGGAATTCTAAATCCTGTTTGGATGCACATTGTCTGGAATTGAATGTTTTTTCAAATTTGAACAATATAAACTGTGTAATATGGAGAAAATATATATATTATATATATAGGGTTGGACTAAAATGACATTTAGCTTAAACAGAAACCTTTCCTAATCTACACAACGTCACCACGAACGAACCGCCTCCTTCCTCCCGCGCTTCCCCAACCTCCGCCCCGCCCATCCCGTCCCCCATCGGCGGCAGCGCGCTCCTTCCCCGCCGGCGACCGCCGCGCCTGCCTCCTCCCGCACCGGCGTCCCCGCGCCCCATCTCCTCCCGCACCGGCGGCCGCCTGCCCCTCCATTCCCCTCCCCCGCCACGGCCACCGCGCCTCCCCTCCCGCTCCACCGGCCGCGGCGCCACGCCTTCTCCCGCCGCCGGAACACCTCCTGCGCTGCCCGGCCAGCGAGGTCCCATACGCCGCCCTCGCCGGTGACCTCGCGCGCGCCGCCCTGCTCGCTCTCCTCGCTAGCCGCCCCTGCCGGCGACCGCTGCCGGCGACCTCCCGCGCTCGCCCGACCCCCGGGACGGCCTCCTCCCTTCACCGGGCGCCGCCCCCGCCGGTGACATCCCGAGGCCCCTGGTCGCTCTCCTATCTTTGGTCGCGCGAGGCTGGAGGTTGGGGACCCGTTCGGGACATTCCACGAGATTTCCGACCTCGAGACCTCGGAATTGGCGGGCCAAAAAATTGCACGCGCGGGTGGGCTGCTCGGAATTGAGCCCGAATTCCACGCCCCAATTCTGAGCGCAAACAAACAGCAGAATTGGCCTATTTGGACCTCAATTCCAATTCCGAGCTCCAATTCCGTGCATCCAAACACAGCATGAAGTAATTCACCCATTCGCTCATCTCCCTGTCATGCACAAAGTCATGCTCCCATGAAGCAAAATTTTGATTTTTAAATGCTATAGTTATATTCTCAATAAATCGAGTTAGCCGTTCACACTGATGGTTAATAGTTCTGCAAATTGGGAATTGGTCAAAATTATATTACTAACGTTTAAAATTGATGAATGTTGTCTATGCAATAGATGGTGCTTTCCAAAAAGTTGCTCTGTTGATGTTTTCTCTGATGTGTGACGTGATGTTTTTTTATTCGCCTACTAATGTTCAGCTCATGCACTCGCTAAATTCGTCCTTAATTTTAAGTAACCAATCTGTGTCCCCCCTGGTTTATAGATTGCCCTTTATTTGTGTTAGGATTTACATGTTCCCAAACTTAACATTTTACCACTAGAGAAGTTTACAGAGGTGCTCACCTATACTCACTATCGAGGGCCAATTCCGTTGAAAAAAGTTTAACGATGCCTGCAATTTTAGGTTTACACGAGTGAACGAGAACAAACGTTGTAGTTGTCTATCGACAGATTCGATCAGCCATGAGCTTATATATGAAATTGGCAACTCAAATCACCTGAAGAGAAGAAGCTGCCCTTCGAGAAAAGAGGAGGGATAACTCCTCCGTTCTACGCATCAGTGGCCCTTATCAACCTAGAACATGATTAGTGCGAGACTGGATTGGCAGACAGAAAACAGCAGTGCCAGAATCACAAACAGAGGGCAAGTGACAACGAGATTTGTAAAAATAGAAGGTAGGGGAAGAAGGATCCCGAAGCCCAACGATATGAAGGAGAAAGAAGATCCACCAAAACCCTAGCGGAAGGTCTCCGTCATCCCGAGAACTATCAATGGAGGAATTGGAGGTTCACAGAATGAGATGGATATTAGGATAGAGAGATAAGACACACCAAACACAAGATAATGAAGCTCAGAAAAAAGCCCAAGATAGTAGGAGAGTCATTTAGAACATGCAATTTGTTTCTTTTGTGTCCTTTCGCTCATTTAAAATCCATTTTTAGTTGATATTTCATGCAAAAAACTTCAGCATTTCCATGTTAGTATCCATATATGTATCTGAGCTTAATGAGTGCAAAGAAAATTAGTTGTTTAAGTCATTACTTCCCATTCTATTTTCTTTCCGATAAATAATCGTCGAGATCCTACTTCGCACTAAAGTATTCGACCAAAAAAACTTGGCGGTGCCATCTGTTTTTAAGATGCAATGTGCCATACCGAACTGAAAATGAACGCCAGTTACGTGCCCGAAAAATGGCTTAATTTCAATCAAATGATGGGCAGCAAAACAAAGAGGTTACTATGGCAATAATACGGTCTTGCTTCCGGCAGTTGCGCAGTTGCGCAACAGGTCATCTATATTAAGTAATGCACCATGTATTTTCTGCTTGACTGTAACCGCAATATCAGTGTATCTAAGATTTTATGTTAATCTTCAGAAACATATCTATTTTGCAACACCCTGAATAATCTCAGTATCTCCACGTTAGTTCTAACTTTTTACATATTATTATTTTTAGCCTGAATGTAGCTTCACAACTCTCGCATCACCGCCTTCAGTTAACAAGCCAACTACTCTAAGATTCTACTAACAGACTACATTATGGGTTACCACTCTGTCTTCAAAATAAGACAACTACCTTAGGGTTCTACTATCAACTATTATGGTTTTATTGCAGGACGAGTACTGGGCTGATTGATTCCAAAGTCCGCAAGCCTCTGTTCCAAGATGATGAAGATAAAGGGAAGGCAACTGGGCTAAGAGATGAAGTATTAGACTAAGACAGTATGTTATGTAATAGACTAAGACAATATTTACTGCTGCATGAACCATCCCCAACTATGTTATGTAATAGACTAAGACAGTATTTATTGCTGCATGAACCATCCCCAGCTATGTTATGTAATAGACTAAGAAAGTATTGATGGTTGATATTTTGTTAATAAATTCTACCCCTCTACAATTAACAAGATTGGATTGATTTATCCAAACAATGCAGTGTCCAGCTACAGCTGACCATTGATATTTAGCCACTTTTGTAGGCTTTGGCTAATTTTGTTGTTTAATGAATCTTTTGACTTCTATATATGATTTTGCTTTAAATTATCACAACACCTTTAGTTTGATTAGATTGGAGTCAAAATTAGTTGGCAACAATGTGGTAGTTGCATCCGGCGTTGCGCAGTCGCGCAACGGGTCATCTAGTATATTTAAGGGTGGCACACTGAAGCAGGCCTCCTAGACAACCATCCACGCCAAGAGGGGATAGTGAGCTTGTTCTTGTATCTGATCTGATCAATGAGAAATCCCACTCGTGGAACCGACAACTAATTGAAGCAAACTTTGAGCCGGCTGATGTCTCCATTATTTTGAGTATTCCTTTGCGGGAAAGTTCAGAGGATTTTATTGCCTATCACTTCGATGCGAAAGGTATATTTACGGTTAAATCTGCCTATAAGGTTCATGTCGATATGGAAGTACGGGAAGCTAGTAAGCAGGTTGGACAAGGATCAGAGACCATCTCAGTCGACAAGAAGTTTTCCAGAAGCTTTGGGAAGTGGATTTTCCACCAAAGATCCATCATTTTTTATGGCGACTTGCACATAATAGCCATCCTGTATACATGAATATTGCCAGGCGAGGGGTCGAACTAGATACTAGATGTGCAATTTGCCACAATTTTTTTGAAGATGGCGGTCATCTCTTTCTTAACTGCAAGTTTGTTAAACAAAGATGGATCCCTGATGCTTGAAGATGTTCGACTGAAGTTGCTGCCCTGTACCTCTTCGGTTGACGTACTACAGGAAGTACTAGCTCTACCGATCAAAGAGAAGCTCCTGACTGTTGCCTTTTTATGGTCTTGCTGGACTGAACGCAATAAAGGAAGGCATGGTGAGGCCCATCAAACTATTGATCAGTTCCAGTTTGCAGTGCGTAAACATGTTGATGAATGGGAATTTCTGTTAAAAAACAAGGTACGTACTGATGGTATTTCAGCCCAATGCAAATGGAAACCACCAGGAGATGAGTACGTCAAGATTAATACAGATGCCTCATACGATCATCATTCAAGAAGTGGAGGGTGGTGTGCTATCTGCTGAAATAAAAATGCTGAAGTTTTGTTTGCAGCTGCTGGCAAACTTCAGAGCATTGCAAATGCTTTTCACGCTGAAACTGATGCGCTCTGACATCTATCCTGATGGCTGATCAACTAGGAGTGGGAAGGGTTATTTTTTAGACAGATTTGTCTCAACCTGAAGAATGCCTTGAGTAGCAATGATTTTGATATGAGTTCCCTGGGAATTCTTCTATGTGATATTAATTATCGCCTCCGTGTGAGTTTTATCGACGCGCGTGTGTTGTACTCGCCTCGAGAATATAATAAGCCGGCTCATGAGCTTGCGGCTTTGGGTATGGGGTTAGCTCACGAAAACACTATCACTAGTAGGAAAAGGCCTACCGCTGGCGGACGGAAATGGTCTACCGCTGCCGGGCAGGCGCTCGCCAGCGGTGATTACGCCAGTGGTAATGATTTACCGCTGGCGGGCGGCCGTCCGCCAGCGGTAACGATCGTTACCGCTGGCGGGCACAATTTCCGTCCGCCAGCGCGAGGATAGGCAGCACTGGCGTGCAGCAGCGGCCGCCAGCGATAAGATACTTCGGCCGCCAGCGGTACGCCTCGCTGGTTGGAGTTCTGAGAGAGCTGTCCGCCAGTGGTACGCATCTGTGTCCACCAGCGGTACATTTTTCGTGGTATTTTTTTTTAAATAACGTATTCCAGCAGCATATCAAATATAAATACAGGATATTGAGGTACAGGCGACGAAAATGATAATAACATAGAAATTTCCACATACAAACGCGTCAAAAGTTGTCATACACGAATACATGTCGATAGATTAATTCATACACGGAAGTTTTCCAAATGGATTACTACTGTCATCTAAAACACAATCTTATACAAGAGAATGACAATAATGATCAGTAAGAAGGGGATCACGATGAAGTTGGACTTCATCCGGTTCTTCCTCTCTTTCGCAAGCAGGTGATGCAAATATCTAGCTTCTGTCTCCGCATTACTTTCGTAAATGTTGTGGTTGTTCACGATGATGTTGGACGTCATCATCCGGTTCGTCTTTTCTTCCTCAAGTAGATGGTTGACATACCTAGCTTCCGCCTCCGTTTTAGTCTAGTAGCTCTTGTGGTTGTTGTCTTTGAACTCGTTCACTTGCTTTTTACAGTCTTCCCACTTTTCATATACTCCTGGAACACGACCTTTGTACACCAGATACCACTTCCCCATTTCTCTGTACACAAGACGCATATAAAATTACAAGTCAAATAAAAGTTGTAAGAAAAAAGATTTGTGTACATAAGAGAGAAGAAAGATTAAAGCAAACAAAAAATTAACTAAGCATGCATGCATCTAACGAGTTGTGTACATAAGACAGAATAAAGATTTGTTCCTCGATCACCTTCTCTCTGGTATCTACGGGAATGGTTCACAACCATTTAACGAGTTGAATGGCCTGTCATCACCCGAATAGCTTAAGCGCCTTTCTATATCGGCATTAGCTGGTGGTTATAAGCCGTAGTAGAATTGTCCATCTTGATCTAGGACGTCACACATGATGATTCACGCGATCATGTTCTGAATGTATCGGAACTCGGCTCTGATAACATAATCAGCGGAGTCCTTTAGTCTTGCAACCCATGCGTTGAAATCACGAGAAATAAATTGGCCGCGTCGTTGAAACTTTAAAAACCACCTCATTTGATAGAGGAGGTACCATGACTCCATCCAACTACTTGAATCCTTCTTCATGCAGGGGAAATACGTTCGGTGCGCGAACCTAAACCTTCCATCCTCTGACTTTCTTGTTTTTAAAATCGGTCCACCCTTCATGGCGTAGCCGTGGAGAGTATTATTCAGAACAATCTTGATGTCGGTGTAGTCCCGCTTAGACTCCGCCCAGTCTTCATAGCGATCCCCACTATCGAGATACAAGGCAACTAAGCGTTCCATGTCCAAGTGGATGAGGGTGCCGTGTTTGTTTCTGCGCAAAACATCACCATTGTAGACGCAAATTCAACGATGGAAATCTATGGAAGCATGTTATGACAGGTAGGCATGACTTACTCGGGAAAATAAGGCAAGAGAAATGAGCACGGCGGGCTCGACGCATTGTCGAGGAAGAGCTTTTGGAGATAACCGGTCGCGGATTTCCTACCCTCAGGGTTGTTCACGAACATTTCTTGCATGTAGTAGGGGTCAACCATCACTATGCCAGGGGTATTCTCCATTTTGATTTGGTGCGCCATTTGGAGCGCAACAAGACGGACTATGGATGGGTGGAGCGGAAGACTATGGTACACTGCGAAGATATCATCAAATCTCACAAAGAGCAGGTCTGCGCCATTTTCCCTGACAAAGCCCAACCGTTCTGGTACATTTGCAATGAAAAGGGGATATGTTGGAGCTTCTTGGTCGAGAAGTTTCCTCTCCACAACAAGAACAACCTCATGTAGGTCCAACAAATGTCCTCTCAACTGTTTGACACGATCCGCCGGCAGGATTGATCTACCCAAGTGATGCATCTTATGCCAGTCCTTGATGGGTATCCTGTCCACAAACCAGGATTCAGTCCCTGCTCCGGTGGGACGGTGGAGTCGTCCAATTTTGTTTTCTTGTATCTTTTACGTGCCTTCTTAGGCTTGTTCACTGGCGCATCTTCTGGCGTCCCATGATTTGGCAAGATAGGAACCAAATTGGTGATAGAGTTGCCGCACCCGTAGCCGATCATGGGGGGAGGTCCTACTTGGCCTCCCTTCATCCAAGTCCCAACAAACTCATGGACAGTAGGAAACATGGATTTGAAGGTATTTCTGAGTTCGTTCTCTATGAACGCCTGCATCGGATCCTCGTCTTGTATATGAGAACCACCGGCCTCGTCGTTGTCTGCCATGTTCACACTAACGAGAAAAGTCGAACTTTAGTATAACGAAAAAATTCACGATTTTTTTTGGCATGACCTTTGCTACAATTACGAGATATGGAGTACCCGAATTTGCTGAAACGGAAGCTAATCAACGTTCCGGCAATCTCAAGGGACTCAAGGGTACCTGCAAACATTTTATATTCATCACAACCACCAAAATCGGCATTTCCGAATCACATCACAACCACCACTGAATCACATCCGCAACCATATTCACATGCATACTTCATATTGTCACCACTAACCACAAATAAGGGGTAAAAAATAGTAATGGCATTTCAACAAACACCTTCCGTGCACGGCGGTTAACGGGTGGGAGGGGAGGAAGGAGGCGGCGGGTGAGCTCACCGGGAGGGGCGCGGCGGCGTGGAGGAGTAGGCCGGCGATGGCGGCGGTCGGGGAGGCGGCGAGTAGGCGCGGCGAATCAGGGCGGCGCGGGGTGGGGCGGCGCGGGCGGCTAAGTCGGGGCGGCGTGGGGAGGCGAGCCGTGGAGGCGCGGGGCGGTGAATCGGGGCGGCGCGGGGCGGCGCGGTGGGCAGCGAATCGGGGCGGCGCGGGGAGGTGAGTCGGGCGGCGTGGCGAATCGGGGCGGCGCGGGGAGGCGAGTCGGGGCGGCGCGGGGTGGCGAATCGGGGCGGTGGGGGGTGGGGCGGCGGTCGACGGTGACGGCGGCGGCGAATGTGGGCGGCGGGGCGGTTCGGAGGCCGGGGCGGCGCGGCGGCGGCGCGGGTTAGGGTTAGAGAGGAGGCCGGGCGCGGGTGGGGAAGAATGGGAAGATGGAAAGAGAGCGGCCCGACCGGCCGGTAAGTGGGCCCACACTTACCGCTGGCGGACGGCCAGGTGTCCGCCAGCGGTATATGATTACCGCTGGCGGACGGAAAGATTATCCGCCAGCGGTATTTTAAAATTTTCTGTTTTGTTTTTTATTCTATTTTTTGTTATTATTTAGTATTTTCTAGTATAGTTGTGCGTATATAAATAAATAGTTGTGTGTATATTTATACACATCACATTGTTCAAAACATCTTAATTAAATTACAACTTTTTACAATAACACACATGCATGTGTCTCGCGCTTTTCTCTTAGCGTTTGGCCTTCTTCTTGCCTTTCTTGGTGGTCTTAGCTACATAATTCAGCCCCACATTATGACCTCTTCTTAAGAATGGAAGACCTCCTCTCGTGGGTAGCGTGGTTCTGCTTCTTCTTGATGTGTATGGCGTGTTATCATCATCTTCATCATCTTCAATATTAGGGTCACCGTACTGGTCGAAGTCGTCCTCGTTCGCGATTCCATCCATTCCAATGATGTTTCTTTTGCCTCTCCTCACGACTACACGGCTAGGCTTTGACGGGTCGGTTATGAAGAAGCACTGAGACACGTGCTTAGCCAATACCCATGGCTCATTTTGTGCGGTGACGTTCGTGCTGCTTGATGAAGTGCCGGCTTCCGGTAAAACCATGGTGGTGAAGTATTGGTCTTCCTTTTTCACGGTGGATAACCTAGCCCATCTCACACGGAACATCGGCACCTTCTCTCCAGAGTAGTTAAGCTCCCAGATGTCCTCTATCCTTCCGTAGTATCTGAACTTTTTGTCACCGACGTAAGATAGCATTGTTACCCCTGAATTTTGATAGTCAGAAGTTTTGTCCTTTGCCTCTGTGTAGAAAGTGAACCCGTTGATATCATATGCTTGAAATGTCGCGAGGTTGGGGGCGGGGCCACGTGACAAGTCGTATAACCATCTACCTTCTGCATCATCCGTTGGCGGAGCGACAAGCTCATCTTTGAACCAACTCAAGAAAGAGGAGTTGTGCTCTCTGATTATTTCTCCTTCGGTCCTTTGCCTGCCCTGGCTAATGTACTTCTGCTTAATCTCCAGTTTGTGCTTTTGCACCCAAGTATCGACCATTTGAAGGTGTTGGAGAGCTACTAAGTTTGCCCTCTTAAAGTCGGCCATTCTCTTACTGAAGCCCACATGTAAGTCCCGCGCGCCATTTTTGTGACCTGACCCACCTAACTTGCCAAAGTGCTTGTTTGGGGGCAAACCAACAGGGTTATCAATTATCTCCAGATGATTCGTGCAGAAAGAGATGCACTCTTCAGTGAGAAAGCCTTGAACGATGCTTCCATCCGGACGGGCCCTGTTACGAACAAATCCTTTTATGACCCCATTCATCCTTTCGAACGCCATCATGTTGTGGAGAAACAACGGTCCGAGATGAATGATATCATCCACGATGTGGACCAACAAATGCACGCAAATATCAAAGAATGCGGGCGGGAAGTACATCTCAAGCTCGCATAGTATCACAACAATCTCTTCCTGCAGCGTTGAGAGTCTCTTTGCGGTGATTGACTTTCGAGAGATCACGTCAAAGAAGTTACAGAGTCCAAAAAGGGTCTCACGGACGTGCTTGTCCATTATCCCTCGGATCGCAACTGGGAATATCTGTGTCATCATCACGTGACAATCATGAGACTTCATACCGCTGAAATTCTTTTTCTGCCAGTCTAAGAATCTGCTTATCAGCCCCGAGTAACCCAAAGGCACTTTGACTCCTAGAAGGCACTTCATCAATTGTTCGACCTCCTTTGGACTAAGAGTGAAGCAAGAGGGGGGACAGTAATAGTCATTCTTCTTAACCCTTTTGGCATTGTGACCGTCCATCTCCTCATCCAACTGGTCGTCTACCACATTTTTGCGCTGCGCATGAAGCTCTTTCCTGATGTCCATATGTTTAAGGTCCAATCTTGCTTTTGGCCCATCTTTGGTCCTGTCCGCCATGTGGAGTACAGTGCCAAACATACTCTCGAACACATTCTTCGTCACATGCATTAGATCAAGGCAATTTGGCGTAGTGTAGATGGGCCAGTATGGCAAGTCCCAAAACACAGACCTCGTCTTCCAAACACCACAGAGCGGTTTTGGCGCCTTTCGCTTCTTTCCCGGCTCAGGGCACTCTTGCCATTCATTCAGCAACTCGTAAATGTCATCGCCGCTCTTCTTAAGTGGAGGTTCTCGGAGCTCATCTTTACCGTTGAAAAGGTCTCCACGCCATCTCCATGGGTCTTCATCGTCTAGCCACCTTCGATGGCCTATGTAGACGGTTTTCGAAGAACCGTCTTTCTTCAGCTGGAGGTATGTCGGATCATCCAGGCACCTGACACATCCGAAATATCCGTGGCACACCTGGCCGGCAACATATGCGTAGCCGGGCAAATCGTGCACTGTACACAACAAGGCAGCTCTCATAGGGAAATAATCTTCTGCGACGGCGTCCCAAGTGGGAACCCCTTGGGACGACCATAACGTGTCTAGCTCATCTTTCAGTAGCTTCAGATACAGATTGATGTCGCTGCCAGGTTGTTTCGGCCCTTGAATTAGCATGCTCATGTGTATGTACTTCCTTTTCATACACAACCAGGGAGGTAGGTTGTATATCCATACAAACACGGGCCACGTGCTGTGTGAACTGCTCTGGTTGCCAAACGGATTGAGACCGTCGGTGCTGCAACCCAATCTGATATTCCTTGGCTCGTCTCCAAAGTCTGCATCGAAAGAGTCTAATGCTTTCCACTGGCTTGCATCCGAAGGGTGTGTCAGAATTATCTTTTCACTCCGGTCTGAATCTTGCACCACTGCCGCCTTTCTTTCCGCGTGCCAGCGCATAAGCTTTGCTTCCTTACGGTCTGCGAAATATCGCTGCAGACGAGGAATGAGCGGAAAGTACCACACAACTTTGCGAGGGGCTTTCTTCCCGGTCTTGTATCGATTGGCATTGCACACTGGACATTTGGTCATTCCCTCGTCCTCTTTCCGAAATATGTAGCAATCGAAGATGCACACATGGTACCTCTCGTGCGGTAAATCAAAGGGGCACACGACTTTCTTGGCTTCGTCACAACTTTTAGGACACGTGTTGCCCTTCGGAAGGATACCGTGCAAATATTCCAGGTTAGCGTCGACGCTTATATCGCTCAATTTGTGTCTTGTCTTCATCTGCAGAAAATCAAGCGATACTTTCAAGCGGGAAGCTTCTGGGTCGCAGCCTGGATACAACGGAGTATTTGAATCTTTCTCCAATTGCGCCAGCTTAGATTCCCTGTTAGCCGTCTTCTGAAGAAACAATTCTGTTAGATGAGGGTCCCGCACGACTGAAGTTAGCGGTGTCCGTGTGTCCTCCTCTTCTAGTACCACACGATCATCATCGTCTTCTTCTACTTCATCATGTTGCACGGGATCCGGATCAGGCTCTTCGTGTTCTGGCCCCTCGTTGTTATTGTCTTGCTGCCCTTGATCCTGATTATTTCCTTCCGGCGCACCATCATTTCCATCATGTTCATCATCTGTTAACCAACGAGTGTGGCCATCCATGAAACCACGGAAGAGCAGGTGTTCCAGCAAAGTTCCGGTAAATGGACTGATGCCGACCTCGAGTTTGCATGCGCGACACGGACACTGTATATCTTTGCGCTTATTCTGCAGCATGTCTTCCGTCGCGTGTCTCAAGTATGTATTCACGACATGTTCACTCATAATAACCATTATCACCTGCACGTTGTATAATCAAGACAATAATTAAGCACCATTTAATATTTTATCGGGTTTATTTCACGAAAAAATTCGCCATGACCTTCCTACAAATAGGACCCAAGGAGAGTGCCAAAAGTTGCCGAAACGGAAAATGAATCAACATTCCGGCATGGTATTGGCACCCTCATTAATTTTCACACATCACAACACAAATTTATTCATCACAACTCAATTTCACACATTCCAAGCCATTTTTCATCCAGCATTTCGCATGGTTACGGCGGGCGCATTTATCCGACCAAATTAATTTTAAGAATGTGTTTTAACTTATATCGCTAAAAGATCACCTTAAGAATGTTAAAACACACGTCAAAATAACCGCGGAAGTCGGCCGAAGATGAAATCTTGATCTTGAGATCTGAGTGACTTGAGTGGATTTCTTTTGGTCAAAGTTGGATGTGGGGGAGAGATCTAGTGGGATCTATCAACTAAATCACTTTTTGTTGGCTAAAAGTGATTAATTTCATGGAGGAAATGAGCCACAAATGGGGGAAACTCGAGCTAAGAGAGAGAAGAGTGAAGTGCAATAAGTGAGCAAGGGTGGTAGGTGCGGCCGCACGTATATATGTTACTTCCCAGGTTACCGCTGGCGGACGCTTCATCGTGCCCGCCAGCGGTACTGAACGGAGCGCTGGCGTACTATTTCGTCAGCCCGCCAGCGGTACTGTCCCCATTTTTTCCCAGCTGAGCTCAGCCGCGGCAACTACCGCTAGCGGGCCCTGTCTATCGTCCGCCAGCGGTACGTTTAATACCTCTGGCGGGCGCGTATTGTGCCCGCCAGCGGTAGTTTGCCCCGCCTCGTCCCAGATTCCTGTTCCTACCGCTGGCGAGATGTGCTGTTGTCCGCCAGCGGTACGTCCAGAACCAGTGTCGGACAGGAAAAACCGCCGCCGCGGTCGTAGCGCTGGCGGACGAAGACGGTGTCCGCCGCGGTACGCTGGTGGCTATAAGCCTTTTCCTACTATGGTATCATGTGGCATCGAGCTACCCTAATTCTGTAACCCGTTTAGTGATCGGCGATTCGGCCGTGTCTTAATGGAATACGTGTCACTACTACAGATCGGGCAAACATACATGGACGACTTTGGCCATCGCACACGATTATAGCGCCCGTCGCTATCCATGGGTGGGCGATAAGGGGCAGACATCGCAGACGGCCAAATAACTCATGTGCGCTGATGAGAACTTCCCAGACAGTCTTATTAGTTGGGCCGTGTGCGATATGAACAAGATCGCAGACGTTTTGTACTTGCTGAATCGTGTGCGTTATGTAGCATCGCACATGGTTTATGAGTTCGTGTTATGTGCTTGTATGCTTTCATTTCAGATTCATTGCAGGCGTTTAGAATTTTTAGGACCATGCCTGTAGGCTTTCATTTCAGATTTTACATTGCGACACATGCAAAAATCAAGAACAAGCATCATCCAGTACCAAATATGCTTATTTCATTCATTTCATATTTCATATTCATACATTGAAACAAAGTACCAATTCCTAGCTAGACAAATGTATCAGGTACACAAATGCAAGAAGAACTTTCCTGGTCATGTCTTTGTCTCCGTGATGACGAAAGCTAGTTCAGAGGGTTATGCCTCCAACTTATTCCAGTCTGTCATTTCTTCCACAGAATATCCGTACTTTGCCTTCGACGGGTAAGTGGTCACTGAAACAGAAATAGAGAAAATGACTTATGTTAGCTCGGTGTACATATAATATGAATGACATGTGACATAAGGGACGAATAACACGGAAAAAACAAACTTACAAATCCAGTACATAATTGTGTTTTGATAATCGATGCAAGATACCATGTACTGTGAATAACAAGAGTCACAAGGTCAGCCACAAACCCGTCAATGCAAGATGAACACGAAAAGCAAAAAACAAGTTTAAATGACTATTCACTTACCACCGTAAAGGCAAAGATATTCGATGAAATCGGCCATCCGTTGCTGCATATCTGTTGTGTGTGAAATAATCCTTACTGCATGATGTGTTCAAAATATCTATCAATGCAAGGAGGTGAAAACATAAAAATAACATTAAAAATGAACTGGTTAGTCACTTACTAGTAACTACGGATTAGCCAAGAGAGGGAAATAAAGCCTCTCTTGATTTTCTTGTACAGTGCCACCAAAATAAGATCCCTACACAATTATAAAATGAAATGTGTTCTATCAAATTCCTTCTGGTAAAAACATTCATAGTGAAAAGATAAAACATAAAAAATGTGCTATTATAACAGATCGAACATACCAAGATCTAACAGTACCACACCAACAAACTACTATTCTAACAGATCCGGCATTGCTAGTGCATAAACAATATATTCTAACAATATATGCTAAACGAGCGCTAACCTTCGGGATGTGGACGAGAAGACGACCCCCTCGCCATATGGGGGGGGGGGGGTCGGCGGCCTAGGACAGGCCTCCCGCAAGGTCATCCTCCGGTCGGCCGTGGGGTAGGGCCGCGCTGGAGGCCAAATGCGCTGGGAGGGCCGGGAGGGCGTGTGTGCGACTGTAGAGGAGAGGAGGCGGCTGGGAGAGGGGAGAGTGGAGCCTGTGTACGGGTCAAGCGCGTATGGTCCTTATTTATATGGAAGGGTTCCACTTGTTGGGCCCTTATCGCACACGATTTCATCTGCAGAAACCGTGGGCGCATCCAGCCGTCTAGCGATGGTTTCGCACACGTTCCTGCATAGGAAAAAATGTGTGCAATCAGTTAATGGTAAAAGTAATCTTCGCACACGTTTCTTATGCGAATAAACCGTGTGCGATTATGTTGTGGTAAAAATAATCTTCGCACAACATTGAAGATAACTTGGAGAAATGCCAAAATGTGCCGATAGCGACCCCCGCACGAGACGCGCACGTGGATCTGCGCGGCTGGGGATTTGCGAGCGGCGGCGAGATTCGGCGGTGGGGCGAGCGGCCGTCAGTTTCAGCGGCATCATCGACGATGACAGGTACACACAATTTTTCCTCGTGATGGGGGCCTGCAGTGGTTTCGGTGGGGATTTTGTTCAGGAGTAGCAGATATTGGCTGTGACCCAAAATTGATGTAGTCAAACCACCAAACGTTGATCCAGAGTAGCAGGGTGTGCAGAGCATTGGGAGCAGAAATTAGATGCAGACAAAAGTTGCAGAGCAGAAGTTTTTAGGTTGGATACTATGAGTACTTAGTTTAGAGAGTAATGGGGTACCAAATCGATGTAGTCAAACCACCACAGAAGGTGGAGAGCAGTAGGTTTTCAGGTGCAGAATATTAATTACAGAGCATGACTAGTTGAGTACTGAAATTGATGTAGGCTACACAACCAGCGAGCTGCAGACCATGGTCACCAAGTTTGTCCAGTGCGAGCGCTAGGTTTGCATATCACGAGTACCAGTTTTGAAGGTAGGCCACAACCCACAAGTTGCATAGCATGATTACTAAGTCGTAGAGACGTTAGTACAAAGTTTGAGAGCATACACCTCCATAAGTTCACAGAGCATGTTCACTAAGTTGGTTCAATTTGCACCTGTATCTGACGCATCAATCCCTATATGTAGCTCACCCGTCCGTCCTAGTTCAGGCCTACAGTTTCGTTGCAGATTTTTTAGGGTTTTCTTTGATGGGTAGTTGTTGAAATGTAAGCATTAGTTTTGTTTCCATATTCCCAGCTCTCCAACTAAGTTGCGTGTGTAGTGTCAACTAAGTTTGCTGGAATCACATTTTTTAGAACTCAAAGTTGCACATTTGTAGAATAGTAAAGAGTGGGGCTCAAAACTGATGTATGTAGGCTTTATTAGGTTTTTTCTGAAGGTTGCAAATAAGCTCAAGTTGTTTAACAGGCATCACTAAGTTGTCCAATAAGTTGCTGAATCACAGCAGCACATCAGTATTTTAGTTGCACAACGGGCTCACTAAGTTGTAGGTTAATTTCAACAAATTTGCTTTCGCCATTAGGTTTAAGTTTTGCACATCAGAATTTTAGTTGCACAATTGGGTCACAATTTTCTGTCATGGAAGTTGTGCGTTCGCGTAAACTATATGGAGTAAGTTGCACGAATAGTGTACACTTAATTGCTAGATTGCATCAGCACACAACTTTGACACACATCTTTAGTTGAAGATGGGTCTCACCAAATTGCACGTTTACTTTACCAAGTTGCTTTTTTCAGTAGTGTAATTTTTCTGAACATATTTTTCATAGACAGGGTGTGTACTGCCCTGCATTAAGTAGTAAGTTGTAAAATGTGACTCACCTTTTTTTAGTCAGCAACTAAGTGTAGAAATTTTCATACAGGGTGTGGCGGTCCCATCTGGCAACGAACATGACGAAATGCAATCTGCACTTACCTGATGCTGCAGCAGAGAAGACCGCGCAAATAAGGGCAAACACTGGTCATGAGGTACTCCTCCGTCCGAAAAAGGATATCTTGAATTTGTCTACATTCGGATGTATGTAGATATGTTTTAGTGTACACATACATCCTAATTTAGATATATGAAAGACATCCTTTCCAAACGGAGGGAGTATGATTTTTATCTGTCATTTTCTCGCCCGTGTTTTCCCTTTTTTTGTGTTTTCCCCTGATTGTATGGTGTAATGTTGTACAATATCATCTACGGACCACAATCCCAAACAAACGTACATTCATCGACACATTCGTTGAAATCCTCAGCCAGCCCAGGCCGTCGCCCTAAATATGGTCCTAGTTTTTCATTAGCTTTCTTCATGACATGCCACCAACAGTTGTGGTGCATACTGTCAGGGAAAATTGCAGATATTGCCTTCAACAAGAGCACCAGAAGTTGCAACTCACGTAGGCATGCTATGTTACCCTGTTCCAGATGCAACACAGTATGGGGTGTCTTCAACAAAAGCACCACCAGAATCAACTAATGCAAGGCCTTTAGCGACTTTTTTTCCTACCTAAACAAGGATTTCTTAATCCCCACATTAAATTTCTTTTCGCTATAAATTAGTTCGTTAAGTTTCTGCACTAATTTGTTGCACATTTCTTAAGGGAGTAGTCTCGTCGTTTTTTGGTCCACTCCTCTGTCTCCTCATGGAATTTTTCATCGTGTGATTAAGCTGTTTTTGGTACCATGATTTTTGTATATCCTTATTTAGTTGTCTTATTTAGTCATAGATCTACCTTTTCTTACATCACGGTGCAATTTTTTAAGATATGCAAGAAGGACAAACAGCAAGAATGGTCAAACTTGCACTAATTACGGCTTTTTTTCGTGCCTTGTTCTTATCACCTTGAACAAAACCAAACGAGAGACCACCCCATGATGACGACAAACCTAAGTTGTACCTTTTAAGTTCTGTGGTTTTTTGAAGACAGTAGCTGTAGTCTTTTCGATAGGAGATGGTTAATGTATATTTATGTGTCCTTCGTGCTATTTGTTTATGTCTCAATTGCATGTAGTTGTTGCAGGTTCGCTGGTAAGTTCAGTTCTCCCTACACTGAGTTGCTATAGATTTGATGGTTTGATTTTTTTCAGGCTACCGGGGCTTTGGGATCAAGTTGTACTCTTAAACCTCCATGTTGTTTACTGAATATTTGCTAGATTCTTCAAAAATACATCTAAGTTGATGTCTCCATGTTGTCTAGTTCTGGGAAGTTGTTTTTGCATATGGACCTATGAGCTTTTTCTGGAGAATCTACACAAGTTTACTAGGATTCACTAGATTTCTGTTCCGCAAAAAAAAACATCTAAGTTGCTGCTTAGTTCTCTCCTAGTTGCTGTCTAGTTACCAATAAACTTGATGCCAAGGTTTTCCCTAAGTTTGCTTGGATTCACTACACTTCGTCATGTTAATTTACTGCTTAGTTTTCTCTCCAAGTTGCTACGTAGAACCATATAGTTTATTGTCTAGTTACGAATGAAGTTACGAATGAAGTTGTTGCCAAGGTTTTCCCTCTAGGTTTGTTGGAATTCACTAGAGTATGTCCTGCAAAAAATTACATCTAAGTTGTTGATTTTGTTCTCTCGAGGTTGTTGTTTAGGATCATATAAGTTGCTGTCCAGTTACCTATAAAGTTGCTGCCAAGGTTTTCACTCTAGGTGTCCTGCAAAAATTACATGTAAGTTGGTGCTTTTGTTTTCGAGGTTGTTGTTTAGAATCATAGAAGTTGCTATCCACTATCCAGTTACCTATAAGATTACTGCCAAGGTTTTCCCTTTAGGTTTTCCTCTAAAGTTGTTCAATGATCAGATGTTTGCCCTCTAAATTTTAGGTGTAATAGGAGGCTAAAAAATGGATGAGATCTGTGTGGCGCCCTGACCCGACTGCTATACAGTGATACTGTGTCCCCGGTTAACCGATACCACCAGACACAATATTAAAGCATAATAGAGAGATCAAGACTTGTGGAACAACTGGCACATCACAGACTCTACGACTCAAAGCATTACAGTTCAACTCTTATAATAGAGAAAGATAGCAAATATTACAACCAGAGGTCACAGACCCAACAGTACATCATGCGGAAGCAAATTATGTTGTTCTAACAACAAGATCCAAATATGGCCTAAGAGGCCTATAGATAAACATTCCAGCGCCAGCTGTCCGGGATGTCCCAAGCTGCCACCTGGGAACCCCAGACTACTCGTCGACGTCCACAAAGAACCCACCTTCAGCGTCGGTGAATTCCTCCACTGAAAATTAACAAACGACGTTGAGTTCGACGAACTCGCAAGATTAATTAGAGCTACTAGCTCGATGATTGGCTTTCAAAGGTTTTATGGCCGTTTTGCATAAAGCTAGTTTTTATTTAATAAAAACATAACTCAATGGCATCGACTAGTCAGAGTATTTTCTTAAAAAGGGGTAAGAAGTAAACTCTTTTCTTATGATCATCTTCATCAATCACCACCATCAACCACTGCACCTATCTACGAAGGCACCTCCCCGAATCACCCTCGAGGAAGTCAACCTTGCATTCTTGGTAGTACCTTTAGTACTCAGTTTTTAATCATTTCGTACAAGTTTTCTATGGTCTCTGAATCCGGCACCAAGTCGTCCATAACTGTGGACACGGCTTTTCGAAAAGATTTACCCTGCAAGGGTGTACTACTTTACAAAGTCATATACCCGAGGGATATACAACTTTACCCACCAGTACCGTCCGGCTCATTGCCGATGCAATTAGCTCTCTTCCGGGGAAAGCCGGCTGAGTGGGAGCGGTTACAACCTTTACCTTGTTGAGGACTAACCCAGGATCATCAGTGGCGGTAGGACTGCCAGGATCACAACACCCCGTCCTACGGCCACTCATTTTCCTAAACACCACCATCCTCATCTCAGTCTTGGCCACCATCTTCACGCACACGCAAATGGAAGCTCAAACTAGAGGACCCTGGCTAGCCCCGCCCAAGTTAGTTGGTCGATAGGAATCCCATAGGCCCACCGATGGAAGCACGCTCAGTCTTGGCTCGAAGGGGAGAACTCGCACTTAGGCGGCGAGAACGAGACAACCCACCACATTCCTTGTGGCCTCTCATCCCCGCCTTTCTGCAATTTATTAACCGTCACCACCATTTTCCATCACATCCGGCCATTCCATCAACTGTTCCATCATTGCAACATCCACCAGACATCTAAGCATTTAAACTAAGCATGGCTAAGCATATACATAGCAATTATACTTATCTCAGGGCAACACTTCAATCCTATGGATATTAGGGAGGATACAGGTAATGGCAACATATTTCTAATGCAACTAGTAGGCTACTCTAATCCACGCAAAAGACATTTGGAACCGAATGCAATATTATAGTGGGGAAAATAATTGCGAAATATAGGAGGAGACATGCTCAGAGGGGGGATTACGCTTGCCTTGTTCAGGGGGCTGATAATACGGTTCGTCAGGGTATTGCGGTGGCACCCCGACTGATTGATCTATCGATGCATAAAAACACCGGGAAGACAATAATCAATAATCACACAAGCAAAACAGGTGCAATGCTCGAACACATGATGGCATGACATTTTAATGCACTGAAATTTAACTTACAAGTTAAATGGGGTGCAAAATAATTATTTCGACAAGAGGAGATAAAGCCCCATATTTAATTTAATGTTTCCTTACTTCCTAAAAAAGGTGCAGTACTACAAATGTGTTAAAAATGCATGGAAATGATGTTAATGGATGGTCCATGTTATTCTGAGCATTTTAATGTATTAAACACATTTTTCTGATTAACCGATAAAAAGTTATTGTATTTTCCAAATTTTGATTTGATGCTGCCATTTTAGCAAATCAATTTAAATAACACTAAAACTAATTATCCAAGCTTAGTGAAGTGGTGAAACATGAAGTATATGGAGTGCTGAACATTTTGGTATATCACACTTAATTTCTGGATCAATTTTTATAAAGTTGTGAATTTTCTAAAAAGGATTTCTTTTCTGCCATTTTTAGTGTTCCATTTAAACAGAGCGGAAAATTAATTCCATTCTGTCCAAATAAAGTGTGGGTGCGTGAAGTTTGTTAAGACAAACATTTTGACACCTTATTTGGTCAATTTGGAATTACAGAACAATAGTTATGAATTTTAAGAGATTCACTTTTATTATTCATTTTCTGTAATTCTTTAATAAGTGCAAAATTTATAATACAACATTTATGCTAAAATGAGTTTAAAAGATCTAGCACAACCAGATCTACACATAGCAATTTGAATCATCGAATTTGGTTCATTTTTCAATTTACTATACATTTTAGAAGTAAAGATTTGAATCTGTTCCCAGTTTTCAATTTCTTTTAAGTTTGCAGAAAAAGGCTGAAACGTTTTTGCACCGGGCAGTGGCCTAGTCACAGACACTGACGTGCGGGCCCAGGGCCAGGTCAGCAGCCACGCGAGCACGGAGGGTCCACAGATTGTTTGACTGGAGCGACGGCGTTGACTGGCGCGCGCGGCGACTTTCACCGGCGGCGAGGTACGCGGACCCGACGTTTCGAGGCCCTAGCGAACGTCCTACAGGGTGCGTTCAACTTGTGCGTGCACGGGGAACACAGCTACGGCGGCTCGGCCACCTATTGGTCGCCGGAGCGGCAAACACGACGGCGACCGGCGGCTGACTACGGCGAGCTACTGCGAACCAACGCTACAGGACACGTATTGGCTAACGGAGAGCACGGGGAGAAGCGCAAGCTCACCCTCGACGCGTGCACTAGCTCGGAGAGGAAGGAGGAGGTCGGAGACGGCGGCGATGTCGCGGCGGAGCTTCGGTCGTCGACGGAGAAGAAGCGGATGGCGACGGTGCTTCACGGCTCCCCCTCGCAATTACTTGCACGGAGAAGAAGAGGAAGGTGAGGCGAAGACGGTGGCCTGCTTCACTGGGCTCGGGAGGCTTCAAACCGCGGCGTCGAGCTCGGCGAGCTCGGTCCCGTGGTGGAGAAGAAAGGAGAAAAGGGGGAAGTGAGCAGAGGAGTGTCTGGGGGTACTTATCTCCTCGCAGGGGGAGAGGAGAGAAGGGGGGTCCGGTGCGCGGCAGGGGAGCGAGGGACACGGTGGCAAGGCGTCGTGGGGGGCCGCTCTCTCGCCCGGCCATGGCGCTGCCGTGTCGGACGGGAGGAGAGAGAGGACGCGCAAATTACAAAAACCCCCCTGTATTTCTTTTCCCATTTACACATAAGTCCTTTTTCTGTTTTTTTTAAACCAGTAGCACTACAAGGATTTATTTGGGGCACTTAACTCATTCCAAAAATTATGAGAATATTTGGGAAGCCTCCCCATATCATATAGAGGCTCCACAAAAAAATTGGCGTCTCAAAACAAAATGTTTTGAGCAAGATTTGTTCATAGGGTTTGATTAGGGCAATTTTGGGAAAACCAAAATGAATTTACTTTTGAATTTTTGAACCAGTGCAAAGTATTAAATCTTTAACCCTTGGAACTTCCTTGACAAATATGATTTGCATTAGTATTTGGGTTTGCCAAAGCAAGAACATTTGGACTTGCAAGGATTGAATTTAATTTGTGACATTGCTCCCATTTGTTTTAATTTGTTTTCCTCACTTGATTTCAACTTGAGCAATAAAACAAATGATGCCATGATGCATGTATGAGAAGCAAAAGTGAAAATTTGGTTCACATTTTAGGTTCACAAACTTGGGGCTGTTACAATTCTACCCCCCTTACAGGAATCTCGTCCCGAGATTCTTAGAGTAGGAAAGAGGGAAAAGGGGTTACGAGGTACTACACGATTTTCTCGCTTCAGGTGGCTTCTTTCTTGAAGAGGTCGATCAAGGGCATCATGAAGATCTTCATCGGCTATACCTCAGGGTCGTCGCTCAACTACACCATCGGAGAGGGGAACGACTCCGAAGGGAATGGTCTTCACGAGGATGCGACGATCGAGTACCCTCTAGTCAACTCTTGGAACGAGACTTCGATCAGCTCTTGATTTTGGCAGTTAGGAGACACCAGGAGGTAACGGAGGAATGATAAGAGGTTTCCAGATGGTAGGCAACGTTTCCCAAAAATATTGCGAATATGAACTTTGCACAAGGCCCTAAGTCTCTGAGGAAGAATGTTAAATCAAGATTCCAACAGATGAACAGGTAACCTCTACCAGACAGCTTGAGTAGAACTTTCCTCACGGAGGAGCATTTCGGATCACAGGAGAAGGGTCGGGAAGATCGACCGAGGGAACTTTAGAAACTCCGAGAACATTAGTATCGGGAAAACTTCTCAAGAGCTAGACTAGAATGTCAACTCCGGAGGAGGAACGAGATTGCGGAACTCACATATTAGCAACTGTCAGAAGACAATCTACACCTACTTGGATTACTTGCAACGGAGCACAATTGAGTCCCTGTTGGGAAACATCAAGGAAGACCTTGAAGTTCTTGGACTTCTCTTTCTGAAACCATTCAACCCGTGGCTTGGATGCATCGATAAAATTCTCAAGGAATGGAGGGAACAACATTCCATTCCAAGAATCTTCTGCATATGCGTGATTGACTTGAGATGATTCCGAGGAAACCAAACCATTTACTCAGATCCACGGCGACATCTTTCCGCAATTGCACGTGGACCAGAGACAGTCACTTCTAACTTCCAGAACACATACCTTGTGACGACACAAAGTTAGTTCTAACAAATTTCCAATGCTAACGCCCAATATCCAATATGAATCTCCTCAAACATGGAGAAGATAAGAAGGTAGTTGATGGGCTCAACAACAAACTTATCCAGATACTCCAAGATGGTAGACTCATATTTCACCAGAACGGGGCATAAGTATTGGTCAGACTAACACATTCAGGTAGGTCGGTCTGAGTTTGATTTGACGATAGCCCAGTTCAAATCAAAGATTTGTAGGATAGCATATCCACAAAGGAGATACCACCTAGCTTCAACACGGACAGACTAGACATCCCATTGAGAATGAACTATATCAGATAGAGCTTTTATCTTTGAACTCTCCAAGTTGTTTAAGCTCAACCGAATAATTCAGGACCTCCAGCACAATTTTCTTGGAGAAGGGAGTTGTTCAGAGAACCAGCTTACTCCTAAGCTCAACATCACGGTCAGGTGACAACCTGGCGATAATTCTGAAAAGACCTCCAGAATATCACGATCCACATATAGGATATCACGACATACCGGCGGATCTTGAGTTCGAGAGAGGATCATGCCTTTCAAGGCACAACGAGGTGGTCTTAGGAGCTTCGGCACGAACCTAGCTCTTTGATCGAGGAAGGGCACCAGAGAACGCGAACTTGGTGACACAGTCAGATTCCTCTTATCGACTGGCTAACCAACCAAGCTAAGAAGGACAAGGGATGTCCCTAGAATTCAGTGCAGTAAGAACTACTAAGAATATGCGCTAGCCACATCATTGCTCACGACTTATCCTTCTCGAGTAACAAGTCACTCGGGAAACGGAGAGTAACAAGGTGTAAGAGCATCACTTCATCAAGAATATCATGATACTTAGCACAATTGCACACTCTTTATACCAAGATATCATGCTCCTCTAAGATGGAACAGAAACAGAGACTAATAAACCTCTTATTCCGTGGACTACAAAACTTTGACCTAGCCCGAGAAGTGGGCAAGGTACTGGAGTTTGTTTCTCCTAACTGGACGAAGTGGAAAGTCTTGACGGATCAGGAGAGGGACTTGCATCGGAACATACCAACGCACGATAAAACTTTGCCGTCAACTGACAGACAAGGGTTGTAAGGCAGATCAGAGTAAGAAACATGCTCGGGAGAATCACCAGATGTTGGAGATGCACCGGTTATTACTCAATTGTGATAACCATGCCCAAAAAAGAGAGATGCAGCAGAGTCACGAACATAGTTGGAGACTCGCTAGGAAAATCCTAGTCGTAACCCCGATGGTTCCAAGACAGAACCTAAAACAAGGCTAAGGGAGAGCTGAAGTTACATAGCCAGCTGAGGTGTGGAGAAATTAAGGTTCAACCATTTACCACACAGACCACATAAAGGACTTGGGTTAAAGGTCAGCTTCATGCGCTACTAGCGAGAGAGGCAAATGGTTAAGAAACCACGTGACTCAACACAAGCTAGTTGGCACACTCCGGGACCTTCTGTTCAAGTCCTTGGGTTAAAACCCAAAAGAACGGATTAAGAGATTTAAACTAGATAGGAATACAAGGGTTCTTAACCAACTGAGTTGATGGGAATTTTCGTCGTACTCCAAATGGTTTCTCGGCACATGAAGCTTCGGATTGTAGCGCGGCGGAAGCAACTGGACACATAACACTAAAGGTCGAACCCCACCCACGTTTCTAATCATTTTGAAGTAGCAGACGAGGAGTAAAACCTTTTAAACTCAAATCGAGGTAAGATTGCTCCGAGATTAGAGGGTAACCAGATAAGAAGTAAAAAGAATCCTAAGATGGTTTTCACAACTCATTTTTAGGTTAAAAATATTTTCACAAACACTAGACTCAACGTCGACCAGTAGAAGGGTTTCCTACAGGCAGTCCTGCTCTGATACCAACTTGTGGCGCCTGACCCGACTGCTATACAGTGATACTGTGTCCCCGGTTAACCGATACCACCAGACACAATATCAAAGCATAATAGATAGATCAAGACTTGTGGAACAACTGGCACATCACAGACTCTACGACTCAAAGCATTACAGTTCAACTCTTATAATAGAGAAAGATAGCAAATATTACAACCAGAGGTCACAGACCCAACAGTACATCATGCGGAAGCAAATTATGTTGTTCTAACAACAAGATCCAAATATGGCCTAAGAGGCCTATAGATAAACATTCCAGCGCCAGCTGTCCGGGATGTCCCAAGCTGCCACCTGGGAACCCCAGACTACTCGTCGACGTCCACAAAGAACCCACCTTTAGCGTCGGTGAATTCCTCCACTGAAAATTAACAAACGACGTTGAGTTCGACGAACTCGCAAGATTAATTAGAGCTACTAGCTCGATGATTGGCTTTCAAAAGTTTTATGGTTGTTTTGCATAAAGCTAGTTTTTATTTAATAAAAACATAACTCAATGGCATCGACTAGTCAGAGTATTTCTTAAAAAGGGGTAAGAAGTAAACTCTTTTCTTCTGATCATCTTCATCAATCACCACCATCAACCACTGCACCTATCTACGAAGGCACCTCCCCGAATCACCCTCGAGGAAGTCAACCTTGCATTCTTGGTAGTACCTTTAGTACTCAGTTTTTAATCATTTCGTACAAGTTTTCTATGGTCTCTGAATCCGGCACCAAGTCGTCCATAACCGTGGACACGGCTTTTCGAAAAGATTTACCCTGCAGGGGTGTACTACTTTACAAAGTCATATACCCGAGGGATATACAACTTTACCCACCAGTACCGTCCGGCTCATTGTCGATGCAATTAGCTCTCTTCCGGGACAGCCGGCTGAGTGGGAGCGGTTACAACCTTTACCTTGTTGAGGACTAACCCAGGATCATCAGTGGCGGTAGGACTGCCAGGATCACAACACCCCGTCCTACGGCCACTCATTTTCCTAAACACCACCATCCTCATCTCAGTCTTGGCCACCATCTTCACGCACACGCAAATGGAAGCTCAAACTAGAGGACCCTGGCTAGCCCCGCCCAAGTTAGTTGGTCGATAGGGATCCCATAGGCCCACCGATGGAAGCACGCTCAGTCTTGGCTCGAAGGGGAGAACTCGCACTCAGGCGGCGAGAATGAGACAACCCACCACATTCCCCGTGGCCTCTCATCCCCGCCTTTCTGCAATTTATTAACCGTCACCACCATTTTCCATCACATCCGGCCATTCCATCAACTGTTCCATCATTGCAACATCCACCAGACATCTAAGCATTTAAACTAAGCATGGCTAAGCATATACATAGCAATTATACTTATCTCAGGGCAACACTTCAATCCTATGGATATTAGGGAGGATATAGGTAATGGCAACATATTTCTAATGCAACTAGTACGCTACTCTAATCCACGCAAAAGACATTTGGAACAGAATGCAATATTATAGTGGGGAAAATAATTGCGAAATATAGGAGGAGACATGCTCAGAGGGGGGATTACGCTTGCCTTGTTCAGGGGGCTGATAGTACGTTCGTCAGGGTATTGCGGTGGCACCCCGACTGATTGATCTATCGATGCATAAAACACCGGAAAGACAATAATCAATAATCACACAAGCAAAACAGGTGCAATGCTCGAACACATGATGGCGTGACATTTTAATGCACTGAAATTTAACTAACAAGTTAAATGGGGTGCAAAATAATTATTTCGACAAGAGGAGATAAAGCCCCATATTTAATTTAATGTTTCCTTACTTCCTAAAAAAGGTGCAGTACTACAAATGTGTTAAAAAATGCATGGAAATGATGTTAATGGATGGTCCATATTATTCTGAGCATTTTGATGTATTAAACACATTTTTCTGATTAACCGATAAAAAGTTATTGTATTTTCCAAATTTTGATTTGATGCTGCCATTTTAGCAAATCAATTTAAATAACACTAAAACTAATTATCCAAGCTTAGTGAAGTGGTGAAACATGAAGTATATGGAGTGCTGAACATTTTGGTATATCACACTTAATTTCTGGATCAATTTTTATAAAGTTGTGAATTTTCTAAAAAGGATTTCTTTTCTGCCATTTTTAGTGTTCCATTTAAACAGAGCGGAAAATTAATTCCATTCTGTCCAAATAAAGTGTGGGTTCGTGAAGTTTGTTAAGACAAACATTTTGACACCTTATTTGGTCAATTTGGAATTACAGAACAATAGTTATGAATTTTAAGAGATTCACTTTTATTATTCATTTTCTGTAATTCTTTAATAAGTGCAAAATTTATAATACAACATTTATGATAAAATGAGGTTAACAGATCTAGCACAACCAGATCTACACATAGCAATTTGAATCATCGAATTTGGTTCATTTTTCAATTTACTATGCATTTTAGAAGTAAAGATTTGAATCTGTTCCCAGTTTTCAATTTCTTTTAAGTTTGCAGAAAAAGGCTGAAACGTTTTTGCACCGGGCAGTGGCCTAGTCACAGACACTGACGTGTGGGCCCAGGGCCAGGTCAGCAGCCACGCGAGCACGGAGGGTCCACAGATTGTTTGACTGGAGCGACGGCGTTGACTGGCGCGCGCGGCGACTTTCACCGGCGGCGAGGTACGCGGACCCGATGTTTCGAGGCCCTAGCGAACGTCCTACAGGGTGCGTTCAACTCGTGCGTGCACGGGAACACAGCTACGGCGGCTCGGCCACCTATTGGTCGCCGGAGCGGCAAACACGACGGCGACCGGCGGCTGACTACGGCGAGCTACTGCGAACCAACGCTACAGGACGCGTATTGGCTAACGGAGAGCCCAGGGAGAAGCGCAAGCTCACCCTCGACGCGTGCACTGGCTCGGAGAGGAAGGAGGAGGTTGGAGACGGCGGCGATGTCGCGGCGGAGCTTCGGTCGTCGACGGAGAAGAAGCGGACGGCGACGGTGCTTCACGGCTCCCCCTCGCAATTCCTTGCACGGAGAAGAAGAGGAAGGTGAGGCGAAGACGGTGGCATGCTTCACTGGGCTCGGGGAGGCTTCAAACCGCGGCGTCGAGCTCGGCGAGCTCGGTCCCGTGGTGGAGAAGAAAGAGAGAAGGGGGAAGTGAGCAGAGGAGCGTCTCGGGTACTTATCTCCTCGCAGGGGGAGAGGAGAGAAGGGGGTCCGGTGCGCGGCAGGGGAGCGAGGGAGGGACACGGCGGCAAGGCATCGTGGGGGGCCGCTCTCTCGCCCGGCCATGGCGCGGCCGTGTCGGACGGGAGGAGAGAGGACGCGTAAATTACAAAAAAAAAACCCTGTATATCTTTTCCCATTTACACATAAGTCCTTTTTCTGTTTTTCTTTTAAAACCAGTAGCACTACAAGGATTTATTTGGGGCACTTAACTCATTCCAAAAATTATGAGAATATTTGGGCAGCCTCCCCATATCATATAGAGGCTCACAAAAAAATTGGCGTCTCAAAACAAAATGTTTTGAGCAAGATTTGTTCATAGGTTTGATTAGGGCAATTTTGGGAAAACCAAAATGAATTTACTTTTGAATTTTTGAACCAGTGCAAAGTATTAAATCTTTAACCCTTGGAACTTCCTTGACAAATATGATTTGCATTAGTATTTGGGTTTGCCAAAGCAAGAACATTTGGACTTGCAAGGATTGAATTTAATTTGTGACATTGCTCCCATTTGTTTTAATCTGTTTTCCTCACTTGATTTCAACTTGAGCAATAAAACAAATGATGCCATGATGCATGTATGAGAAGCAAAAGTGAAAATTTGGTTCACATTTTAGGTTCACAAACTTGGGGCTGTTACAATCTGTGAACTAACTAATATTTTTATTATTCATCACCTGGAGCAAGTTGATGAAAAGCTTCTCTGGGAGGAGCTACATATCCATGGTGAATCTGGAGGAAGGAGAGGAGAAAAAAATGGAAAAGTAGCATGCAACTTGGGGGGAGGCGGTCTAGGGTTGGTGGTCCAGGGATGGATGGGTTTGGTGTGATGCACGTGATGCAAGTTCATGAAGTTTTACAATCCATACAGCGAAAGCAAGTTCAATCTTTTTCAGGAAGCAGTTCATGAAGTTGGTCTTTTATTTGTGCCTGCACTAAGTTGTATTATGGTTTCTTTTTGCATTAATTTGTAGCCAACATAGTCTTACAGTGAGTAGTTAATGAGTACTTCATTTGACAGGTACTAGGTCTTACGTGATCTTAGAATTTCATTGACCAATATTGTTGCAGCACCACCATTCTACAGGGGGATTTAAATTTTTTTTGCACTGAGTTGCTTCTGCAAACAACTCAAATTGCATACACATCTAGTATTTGTTGCAGATTCATCAATCTACAGGTTAACTGCACATTCATCTGATTTTCTTGTACTAATTTGCTACTTTGCAGAAATAGCAGTAATTGGAGAAGTACCAGGCCTGATGCAATTCCCCACGTCTGCTTTGTTTTTGCTTTGGATTTGTCTCCCTTCAGAACCAGAATTTTGCTGCTGTAGCGGGGGAGTCTTGGGTCAGGGTGGGCACAAAACCCAAAACCCGAAGCCCGAACCCGAAAAACCCGTACCTGAACCTGTATAGCCTGAACCCGAAAAACCCGAACACAATTTCAGGTGGCAATTCTGAAAACCCGAATTATATTAAGGAAATTCGGGTTTGCAGTCCCGGTACCCGAACAGCCCGAAGAATCCGAATTTAGAAAAAAGGCCTAGTAAATATCGCTGCCTCTAGTCAAGGCCCAGCCCAACATAACACTTCAGCGTCAATCCAAATCATGACCTAGTCCTCATCTTGTCCAGATCCCATTCCCCATCACGATCTTGTTTCCTGTCCCGCCGCCACACACCCCACACACTCACTCATCATGCAGCAGGCCACCAGGGAACCAGCAGTCCAGCACGACGCCCTCCATCTCCCTACCGGCGAGCTCTAGCACCATCGCCTGCGACAGCTGGCCTCCTCCCTTCTTTCCTCACCCACCCTCCCTGCTATGCTGTCGGCCGGCCACCTCCCCGGTCCTTGCTATCCCTTCGGCCGCCATTGTAGACTTGAGTGAGAGGGCGAAGGAAGGAGCAGCAGTGCAGGACCGTGACGCCTTTCTTCTATCCCACCGGCCGCGGCCGACCTTGCTTCTCCACGTGTGTACATCCTCGCAGTCAACGACTCCTGGCTGCTCTAAAGTTCTAATTTGGGCAAATCGGGAAAACCCGAACCCGAAATGTCGGGTACCCGAATTGTCAGGTTCTTGATTTTTGGCAAAATCTCGGGTGTCATTTCTCAAAACCCGAACTTCTTAAAACACGAATTATCCGACCCGATTTTTCGGTTAACCCGAACGCCCACCCTTGGGGAGGGAGAAAGACCAGTTTCTATCTCTGCCAGGAACAGTGGCTTCTTTGCATTGTTTTTGTAGATGACAATGGTGGAGGTACGGGGGAGGGAGAAGCTCCGCTTTCTGGCCGCAGCTGATCTTGGGAAGGAGACCATGAGCGTAGAAACCTAGGGGGTCGTTTCCTTGGGTATCGGGTCAGTCTGGATGCGCGCGCGGAACCTGGTCGGTATTCCCGTCCTTTTCAAGATTTTGGCTTGCGGGTCGAACTTTCCATTCTGGGCGAGTGCTGTGGCGCGCTAACCAGCCATCGATTTCTACCTAGACGTGGCAAGTTTTTTTGACAATCAATACCATATATATATTATATTATAGTCGCAAATAGTACATGGTAAAGATACATAAACTGACTACAGCGATTAGCAAATCTTCAAGATCTTCAATCTCTTTCTTCTTCCATGACACAATCTTGTACTTTTCTGAAGGCAGCCGTAGAACTATGACAAAGATGTCAAACCATAGACCTGTGAATATCAACGAAGGTTCTCCCATAATTTTAATTTTAAGCCGCAATGCCAAGCCTTTGTGCACGTACACAGCCATTAAAATAATCAACCAACATCAGCAAGAGTACCAACAGTGATAGTTCAGGGAAAAGCAACCGAACAACTTGGTTGACGTCGTTGGGAGCCAAGAGAACGGACCGCCATGGTCGAGAACGTAGTAGCCGGGACAGATATTGCAAGGACAATGCTCCTCGCGGCAATCATGAGAAAAATCCAAAATTAATCTGGCGAAGCAAGATCTGAATAACCATACCAAGACAAATATAATCTTTCAACACCACCATCGATGCTAGGAAGGAAATCTCGTCGTCGAACGAAGGGCCGAAGATTACTTATTGTAGACGAAACCATCTCATTGAAGAAGGAGACGGCTACCAAAACCCTAATCCAATTTATTGAAAAATACTAATTTTATTGAAAACTCCACCCTAGATCGGGTTCCCCACCCCTCCCGATGCCGGCGAGGCCGGTAGGAGGAGGGGGAACACCGAGGTGGTGGGGCGGCGGCGACTAGGTCTCCTGAGGAGACCTAGACGTGGCAAGTTAAAATAGTGCATCTCCAATCTCCATACACGTTGCAAGTTCTCGAAACAGGCTTTCGCCCCGCTTTATAAATAAAGTCCAACGGCCGAACCGATACAAAGTGATGAGGGAGACCTCTTACAAAGCAGCTCAAAGATAGAAAAAATAAAAAACATGGAGATCCAACTTGCCACCGAGGTCACCGGAACGAACCCGAGGGACGGGTGATGTAGCCCTGGTCACGACCATCACCATGTCAAGACCCTCAACACATGCCATGCCGTCATCGAACTCAAAGGTGAACTCATTCTAGGATTGTATACTACTTGAGCATCTACCCTTTCCTATGCTAGGTATCACATGACGACTACGGACATTCGAGAAGATGGCGAGGAAGCCCAAGAGTCAAGACCATCCAAGGCGTACGCATGAAGAGGAGGAGAAAGCGTCAAGACGAAGAAGAAGAGGAGAAGGAAGAAGTCCCAGGAAGCAGCGGTACTACCGCCACGGCCCCAGTCCAACGCCAGGCGCACAGCGGTACTGCCGCCGTCACTACCGCATAAAAGGGCTTCAGAGTGCGCATCAGCGGTACTACCACCGCGACGCCGGTACTACTACCGCCGCTACGGAATGACAGCTTCAGGCCGCATCAGCGGTACTACCGCCGCGAGGCCGGTACTACCGCCGCTGCGGAATGCCAGCTTCAGTCCCGCACCAGCGGTACTACCGCCGCGACGCCGTACTACCGCCGATGCGGATCGCCAGGAGTTTCAGGCCCGCACCAGCGGTACTACTACCGGTCACGCAGCGGTACTACCGCTGCTGCGGGAACCCTCAGGGAATATTCCCTTGTATCCCTTTCCCACCTACCCCTTTGGGTCAAACCTATATATAGGCACCTGCCCCTTCAGATCTGGATAGACTATGTTTTGAGATTAGAGTAGAGCTAGGCTCCCCACCTCAAGACGGTCTCCTTCCTCCCCTTGCGGGGATGGTTCCTCCCTTAGTGGAGAAGATCCCTCATGTGGATTCAAGACCTCTACTTGTAGTTTGATACTTGCCAATCTTTCATCCTTGGGTGATTCTATTGGATCGTTTGGTTGACCGTTAGAGAAACAACCGTCCAAGATCCCTTCTTGTATCTACTTGCCGATCTCCCACCTTTGTGTGGTTCTATTGGGCCAGTTGGACCGGCTGGCAAGGGAAACGGTTCTTGTATCGTTTGTGTGTGTTCTTGTGTGTTCTTCCTCACGTTCTTCATGTTCTTGCGTGTGTTCGTCCACTCCCGCGTCAATCCGTGAAGATCGGGCCACCCTAGTAGCCCCGTACTACATCATATGGTATCAGAGCCACCGTTTACACGGATTTGACTTGTGTTCTACCCCCAAATCCACCAATTTTTCTTTGATTTTGATAAATTCGAAAATTTCCATCAAAAATAGCCCCAATTGCTTTTGGATCGATCTGAGATTTGAGTGTGTTTTTCAAGTTTTGATCCATAGATCTATTGCTTTACTAGTTGATCTTGCATCCTTTGCGTTCCCATAGCCTTTTCCATCAATTTCCCCTCCGATTGAAGTTTTTGGGCAAGTTTTGCCGCCAAAATCGGGCAAATCGCGTTTTCGGGCACGAATCTCCATCCGGAGCGGTACTACCGCCCCCCGTGCTGCGGTACTACCGCCGTACCGGTACTACCACCGCCAGTACCGTCTAAACGGCCTTCCGGCACGCGCAGCTCGGTACTACCGCCCTCCCAGCGGTACTGCCGCCCTTCCAAAAACTGAAAATTTTCATAAATTATTTTGGTCATATTTTGATTCCGGACTCCGTTTTTGGTATTCTTCGGCTCGTTTCGAAGCTACGGACAAGGCCTTCATCACCATTGCTACCGTCTCAAGAGTTGATTTGTGTTCCACCGATTTCCACCAAATTTTTCTGTTCTTGGACAAATTCGAAAATACCCACAAAAATAGCCATACCTTGTTCTTGATCTGATACCATACTACACCATATGGTATCAGACCTCTAGGTTTACATGGATTTGACCTTGTGTTGCCACCGATTTCCCCCAATTTTTCGTGTTCTTGCGTGAGTTCGTCCACTCGTTCGTCAATCCGTGAAGATCGGGCCACCCTAGTAGCCTGTACTACACCATATGGTATCAGAGCCAAGTTGCCACGGATTTTGACATGTGTTTCCACCCCCAAATCCCCCTAATTTTTTCTTTGATTTTGAGAAATTTGAAAATTTCGACCAAAAATACCCCGAATTGCTTTTGGATCGATCTGAGATTTGAGTGCATTTTTTGCAAGTTTTGATCCGTAGATCTATTGCTATACTTGTTGATCTACCTTCCTTTGCGTTCTCATGGACTAATTCCATCAACTTCCCCTCCAATTTGAAGTTTTTGGACAAGTTTTTCCGCCAAAATCGGGCAAAACCGTGTTTTCGGGCACGAATCTCCGTCCGGAGCGGTAGTACCGCCCCCGTGCAGCGGTACTACCGTCGTACCGGTACTACGCTGCCAGTACCATCTAAACGGCCTTCGGGCGCGCAGCAGCGGTACTACAGACCTCCCAGCGGTTACTACCGCCCTTCCAAAAACTGAAAATTTTCAGAAAATTGTTTTGGTCATATCTTTTGATTTCGGACTCCGATTTGGTGTTTTCGGCTCGTTTCGAAGCTACGGATAAGGCCTTCATCACCATTGTGGAAGATCCATCATCCCCACCACCAAAATCCGTGAGCAAGCATGAAACTTCTACACCAAAGGGCGAAGATCTTCGACGAAAGGTATAACATCGCCAGTCTTTTACCCCTTGCCATTCCGTTGAAAGCCACACTATATCTTTGCGATTACCATGTCCTATTGAGGCTAGCTCTTGATGATTGCTTGGGCTTTGCACATTTGCACCGTGTAGTTTCCGAGCAAAAGTTGTGTGCTAGTTCATATTTCATATATCTTGTGTTGGCATAAAAAAGAAGTGGGAAAGAAAAGAAAGAAAACACCACTTGTCATATCTAGTAGGAAAGCGCAAGCTCGATGAACATTAGTAGGTGTACTTTTTGTGCAAATCTTGTAGCCCACCAAATAAATTGCAATCGGGCTAGTGGCTCTCCTTGTACTTGTGCAACACGAGCTTATAGTCTTCGCTAGGATCATTTGGTTCTTTAGCTCATTTCTTGGTTGAACGAGTCCATTTATCTCTCTCCGCGGTGTGTTTCCTTGAACTACATTCCTATCTTTTGAGATTGACTTGTTTTGCTTTGTGATCATCATGGTTCTATACTTGCTTTAACAATATCTTGGTTTCGGTTGGTTCAATTTGCTTTCACCTACCATACCTACCTACCAACTTTTAAGCCATGTGTGTTTTGGAGTTTGCTTTGGATACTTAAACACAAGCATTTTTTTGTGATCATTTCCCTTGTTGTCCACGACGTCCAATACTATCTACAGGTGAGAGGTTGTGTTCTAGTTCCTTTCCACTCCACATATATACACTTGTCTTGTGAGTTGACATGTCTAGGGAGAGTGAATGCCACTATGGAGGCCAAGATGAGAATGAGCACACGATGAGTCACATGGACTATGATGCCTCATACTTTGAGGATGGGGGACTACTATGACTACACCAACAATGACCCCCATGACATGATGGATCATCACCAAGAATTCCGCTACAACTACTCCGACTACGACTCCGATATTTCGAGTGTCCACGACAAGGGAGCGGTACCATGCCGTCGAGCAACCTTCATCAAATTGTATCGACTCAAAGTACGTGCGAATCTACCACGACTCCGACTACACAAGCTCCAATGACAATGAGGCGCAAGTGTCTTCACATGCCTCAACATATGGTACCAACTTCGACAACAACGACATGGTGGAGCGCCACTCCTACGATTACCACTCTTCATGCATGTGCGACGACATCGACTACACCTTCGACAACATGCAAGAGGAAGGCCCCCATCCACCACCATGTTCAAGAGCGCACCACCAAGTGTCATGGCACAACCTACTTCTATGGTTCGAGCTCAAGACGGTGCTCCGACAAGAAGACAACCATGAGTTCATCTTATGGAGCTCCATCTACTTCCAATAGTGCCAAGCTTCGGCATTCGCCATCAACTTCAAAAGGTGCCATGAGAAGGAAAACCCAAGAGTGACAAGCATCGACACTCTACGTCGACAACAAGAAGGCGTCCCAAGAAGTGCATCGACAAGGCCAAGCTCCAAAATCTCAAGGACGCCATTGACAAGTTTGCCAAGAGCCTACATTCTTAACTCATCAAGACGCCACAAGAAAGATGCAACGGTGGACCACAACATGTCACCAAGCTCTAGTGGAAGCTCCAAGACAAGGTCACCAAAGCAACAAGCTCGCCCGCGTCAACAGAGGAGAAGCATCCAAATGGACTTTCGGCGACACCCCTCCACTCAAGAGCTCAACGTCGACATGAGAAGAAGACGGCGACAAAGACAACATCTATGGTGTCCCCTAGTGCTATCACTTCAAGTGCGCCAACAAGAGCTACAAGTTCCTGATACGTCCTTTTGCATCACTATTTTATATCATAATTTACTGCTATTCATCGATATATTTCATATTTAGAAGTGTTACTTATGTTATTTTACCTATTTTGCATGTTTGATGAATAATGGAGAATTGGACACCGGAGTCAGGATTCTGCTGGAAAAAGCACCGTCGAGATGCACTATTTCTGAAGATCAATAAATCGAAGGAGACATATGGAAGTTCCTATTTTACCAGAAGATGGAGGAGGCCAAAAGGGGGGCTGAGGGCCATGGTGGGCCCTCCTCACCCCTTGGCGCGGTGGGGCCCCCTGCCGCGCCGACAGGTGGTTTGGGGGCCCTGGCCCACCTCAGCCGTTCCCCCTTCGCGTACTTGACCCCCTCGAACCCTAACACACGGAGAGAGGCCATCGAAATATTCCGCCGCCTCCACGAGGCGGAAAACACCAGAGAGCGAAAAGCTCCCCTGCAGGAAGAAATCTGCCGGGGGAAATTCCCTCCCGGAGGGGGAAATCGTCGCCATCATCACCGTCATCGAGCTGGACTTCATCGGGATCATCATCATCATCATCTCCACCGCCAACACATCATCACCGCCGCTGCACCCCGTCTCCGCTATAACATCTAGGGCTGAATCTTGTCTATTTCATAGGGGAAACTCTCCCGGTGTTGATTACTCTTGTTATTGATGCTATTGGGTGAAACCATTGGACTAAGGTTTATGTTCAGATTGTTATTCATCATCATATCACCTCTGATCATGTTCCGTATGATGTCTTGTGAGTAGTTCGTTTAGTTCTTGAGGACATGGGAGAAGTCTTGATGTTAGTAGTGAACTATGTTGAGTAATATTTAATGGTTTGATGCTTAAGTTGTGGTGTTATTCTTCTAGTGGTGTCATGTGAACGTCGACTACATGATACTTCACCTTTATGGGCCTAGGGGAATGCATTGTGTATTCGTTTGCCAATTGTGGGGTTGCCGGAGTGACAGAAACCTGAACACCCGTTGGTATATCGATGCATGAGGGATAGCAGGATCTCAAAGTTTAAGGCTGTGGTTAGTTTACTTAATTACTTTCTTGTATTTGCGGATGCTTGCAAGGGGTATAATCACAAGTATGTATTAGTCCTAGGAAGGGCGGTGCATTAGCATAGGTTCACCCACACAACACTTATCAAAACAATGAAGATTAATCAACTATATGAAGCGAAAGCACTTGACAATATTCCCGTGTGTCCTCAACGTTTGGTTTATTTAAGTACAACAACCGGCTTGTCCTTTGCTGTAGAAAGGATTGGGCCACTCGCTGCAACTATTATTACTGCATTTTATTTACTTGTACTTTATTTATCTGTCATATCAAAAACTCCTAAAAACTTGTCTGAGAGCATTTACAGTGAATCCTTCATCAAAACCGCTTGTCAACACCTTCTGCTCCTCGTTGGGTTCGACACTCTTATTTATCGAAAGTACTACGATACACCCCCTATACTTGTGGGTTATCAAGACTATTTTCTGGCGCCGTTGCCGGGGAGTGTAGCGCTATTGGTAAGTGGAATTGGTAAGGGAAACATTTATTGTACGTGCTGTTTTTATTTTTGCCTGCTGCTATATCTCATTATGGAGGGGTCTTCTCTTGAATTCCTATTTGGGAAAACAACTACCACTGCTAAGGTAGTAGAGGAGGCGCCAGATGAGCAGGTAATACCGTTCAAAATTCCTATGAAAATTGTTGAACGTGTCACAAATAACCGCTATGCAGGAGATGGAACTGTCCATCCTGGAGATCATTTGTTATTTCTGCATGAATTGTGCGAGTTATTTAAGTGTGCAGGTATCTCGATGGGAGAAGTTAAGAAGAAATTATTCTCTCTATCACTGTCTGGTAAAGCTGCACATTGGTATAAACTGCTGAAGAATGGGTATTCTCTTGGATGGGAGGAAATTGTACCTCTCTTTTACTCCAAATTCTATCCTCCAAGTGAGATTCATAAGGATCGGAACCTCATATATAACTTCTGGCCCTATGATGGAGAGAGTATCGCTCAAGCGTGGGGGAGATTGAAGGCATTAATGCTCAAATGTCCCATTCATGAGCTTCCTGGTAATATTGTTATTGATAACTTTTATGCAAGACTCTCCTTTCAAGATAAAACTCTATTGGATACCACTTGTGCTGGATCGTTCACTCGTAATAAAGAAGAGTTTAAGTGGGACCTTCTTGATCGGATTCAGGAGAACACTGAAGGATGGGAGAATGACAAAGGTAGGGAGTCAGGTATAACTATGACTTTGAGTGTGTTAAAAAATTTATGGATACTGATGATTATCGCAAAATTAGCACTACTTATGGTCTTGACTCTCAAATTGTTGCAAACTTTTATAAAGCCTTTGCTTCCTATTTCGGTTTGCCGAAGGAGGGTTTTAAAAATTATCATGAACCATATAAAGATGAATCTGTTTCTCATATATCTAAAGGTGTTGAGGTTAATGTTGCTGATCGCATTATTCCAGAACCTTATATTGAAAAAGTTCCTTTTCCTAATAAGATTAAGGAACATACTATCATAACTGGTGTTGTTAGTAAAAGTAATAAGAAAACTACCAAACCTGATGAGCAAATAACTGTTGAACCTGTTGTAGCATTGGTTAAAGATCTTGTCACTGAAAATTTAGAAGATAGACACATTATCTTTTGTGAGGATGCTTCTAATATTGTCTCACATCCTAAAAGTTCTAGGAAGTCTAGTGTTCCTGTGCTTTCTGTTGGGATAGGTGATCATTGCTATTATGGTTTATGTGATATTGGTGCAAGTTCTAGTGCTATTCCTTATGAGCTTTACAGGGAAATTATGCACGAAATTGCTCCTTGTAAACTTGAAGAGATTGATGTGGTTATTCAGCTTGCTAATAGGGAAACTATCTCTCCAATTGGTATCATTAGAGATGTCGAAGTCCTTTGTGGTAAGACTAAATACCCTGCTGATTTTCTTGTACTTGGGTCGGCTGCCAATGATAGTTGTCCTATTATTTTTGGTAGACCTTTTCTGAATACTTGTGGTGCTGTTATAGACTGTAAGAAAGAGAAAATCTTTACTAAATTTGCTGGTGAATCTTATGAATTCAATTTCTCTAAATTTGCTAAAGCACCTTATGAAACTGAATTGCCTAGTGAGGATTTTGAAATTGCTCAACTTGCATCTATTGTTCTTGCTCCTAACAATGCTTTGCAGCAACATATGGAGAATCATGAAAGTGAGAACTTCAGGGAAGAAAGGAATGAGCTTGATGAAGTATTCCTTCGTCAACCTATGCTCAAACACAATTTACCTGTGGAAGATTTGGGTACCACAATGCCACCCAAGGAGGATCCTGTTTTTGATTTGAAACCTCTGCCTGATAATCTTAAATATGCTTATATTGATGATAAGAAAATATATCCTGTTATTATCAGCTCTAAACTTTCAGGTACAGAGGAGGAAAGGTTATTGGGAGTGTTGAGGAAACACCGCGGAGCTATGGGATATACTCTTGATGACCTGAAGGGAATTTCTCCTACTATATGTCAGCACGCCATCAACATGGAACCTGATGCAAAGCCTGTTGTTGAGCATCAGCGTCGTTTAATACCCAAGATGAAAGAAGTGGTAAGAAATGAGGTATTAAAACTTCTTGAAGCTGGTATTATTTATCCTATTGCTGATAGTAGATGGGTAAGTCCTGTGCATTGTGTTCCTAAGAAAGGAGGAATTACCGTTGTTCCTAATGAAAATGATGAACTAATTCCTCAAAGAGTAGTAGTTGGTTATAGGATGTGCATTGATTTTAGAAAGGTTAACAAAGTAACTAAGAAAGATCATTATCCTTTGCCTTTTATTGATCAAATGCTTGAGAGGTTGTCCAAGAAAACTCACTTTTGTTTCCTTGATGGGTATTCTGGGTTTTCTCAAATTGCTGTGAGAGCGCAAGATCAAGAGAAAACTACTTTTACTTGTCCTTATGGAACTTATGCTTATAGACGTATGCCTTTTGGTTTATGTAATGCTCCTGCTACTTTTCAAAGATGCATGTCTGCTATTTTTCATGGCTTTTGTGAGGAAATTGTGGAAGTCTTCATGGACGATTTCTCCGTCTATGGAACTTCCTTTGATAATTGTTTGCACAACCTTGACAAAGTTTTGCAGAGATGTGAAGAAACTAGCCTTGTTCTTAATTGGGAGAAATGCCACTTTATGGTTAATGAAGGAATTGTTCTTGGACATAAAATTTCTGAAAGAGGTATTGAAGTTGATCGAGCTAAAGTGGAGGCAATTGAAAAGATGCCTTGTCCCAAAGATGTTAAAGGTATTCGTAGTATTCTTGGTCATGCTGGTTTTTATAGGAGGTTTATTAAAGATTTCTCTAAAATTTCCAAGCCTCTTACTAATCTTCTTCAAAAAGATGTACCCTTTTTTTGATGATGATTGTAAGGAAGCTTTTGAAACTTTGAAAAAGGCTTTAATCACCGCTCCTGTAGTTGAACCACCTGATTGGAATTTACCTTTTGAAATTATGTGTGATGCTAGTGATTATGCTGTAGGCGCTGTTCTTGGGCAGCGAGTAGATAAAAAGTTAAATGTTATTCATTATGCTAGTAAAACTCTTGATTCTGCTCAAAAGAATTATGCCACTACTGAAAAAGAATTTCTAGCTGTAGTTTTTGCTTGTGACAAATTTCGACCCTACATAGTTGATTCGAAAGTCACTATTCATACTGATCATGCTGCAATTAGATACCTTATGGAAAAGAAAGATGCTAAGCCAAGGCTTATTAGATGGGTACTTCTTTTGCAAGAATTTGATTTGCATATCATAGATAGAAAAGGTGCTGAAAATCCTGTTGCTGATAATTTGTCTAGATTGGAAAGCATTCCTTATGATCCTATTCCTGTTAATGATAGCTTTCCAAATGAACAATTGGCTGCAATAAGTGTAAGTTCGCGAGATAGTCCTTGGTATGCTGATTATGCTAACTTTATTGTTTCCAAGTACTTGCCTCCAACCTTTTCAGCTCAGCAAAGAAGGAAATTCTTTTATGACTTGCGGCATTACTTTTGGGATGACCCACACTTATATAAAGAAGGAGTCGATGGTATTATGCGAAGATGTGTTCCTGAATATGAACAACAGGAAATACTGAGGAAATGCCATGGAAGTGCTTATGGAGGGCATCACGCTGGAGATAGAACTGCGCAGAAAGTTCTACAATCAGGTTTTTATTGGCCTACCCTCTTTAAGGATGCAAGAAAGTTTATTTTATCTTGTGATGAATGTCAAAGGGTTGGTAATATCTCTAGACGCAATGAAATGCCTATGAGTTATTCTCTTGTTATTGAACCATTTGATTGTTGGGGATTCGACTTCATGGGTCCTTTTCCTTCTTCACAAGGTAATACTCATATACTTGTTGCTGTTGATTATGTCACTAAATGGGTAGAAGCTATACCTACTAAAAGTGCTGATGGTGAGACCTCTTTAAAAATGCTTCAAGATGTCATTTTTCCTAGGTTTGGTGTACCTAGATATCTTATGACTGATGGAGGTTCTCATTTTATCCATGGTGGTTTTAGAAAGACTCTTGCTAAATATGGTGTTAATCATAGAATTGCTTCAGCCTATCATCCTCAAACTAGTGGACAAGTAGAATTGTCAAATAGGGAGATTAAATCTATCTTGCAAAAGACTGTTAATAAATCTAGAAAAAATTGGGCTAGTAAGTTAAATGATGCTTTATGGGCTTATAGAACTGCTTATAAGAACCCCATGGGCATGTCTCCTTATAAAATGGTTTATGGTAAAGCTTGTCACTTGCCTTTAGAATTAGAACACAAAGCTTATTGGGCAGTGAGAGAACTTAATAGAGATTTTAAACTTGCCGGTGAGAAAAGGTTGTTGCATTTAAGTTCTTTAGATGAATGGAGAAGTGAGGCTTATGAAAATGCTAGACTCTTTAAAGAAAAAGTTAAGAGATGGCATGATAGGAGAATTCTTAAAAGAGAATTTAATGTTGGTGAGAAAGTTCTATTGTATAGGTCTCGTCTCAGATTTTTTGCAGGAAAGTTACTCTCAAAATGGGAAGGACCATTTGTTATTGTGGAGGTGTATCGTTCAGGTGCAATAAAAATTGCTTCATTGAAAGATAACTCTACACAAGTGGTAAATGGTCAAAGACTCAAGCATTATATTTCTGGAGATTCTATTAATGAAGAGGTTGATACAATTAAAGTGGTGACTCCGGAAACTTTCATTGAAGAACATTTTTCTGGGACTGCAGAATTCGATTCGAATAGGTAACAGTTTCGGTAAGAAAAGTTTCGCGAATAACTTTCTAGAAGATATTTTCGTCGTTTTTATTAAATATGGAAAAATAAGAGACCGAACCGGATGGGAGACGGCACCCGTGGTGCCCAAACCATAGGTCGGCGCGGTGGGGCCCCCAGCCGCGCCGCCTGGTGGTTTGAGCACCCCGGAGCTCGTCTCCGATCAGGTTTCCTCCTGTACCTTCCTTATGTTGTAAAACTTTTTGCTATATAACTCACCCGAACCCCCGAGGTTCGTATCTCGCCTTTTCATCGTGTTTCGTTTCGAGCTGTTTCTGTCCAGATATTGTTTTCAGATTTAGAAGCGCCATGGTCTCCAACAACAACAACAAGGGCAAGGAGCCTTTGGAAGACGAGACTCAAGACCCCAAGCTGAAGGAGGAAGTCAAGAGCGAAGATGAAGGAGAAGTGGAGGAAGACCCGCGCGAATACCCGCGCGCTACCGTTGCAAGCATCGGAGTGGTGGCAAATCCATTCAAGCCCAGGCAAGGAGCGCGGATGAGCACCGGAGGGAAGGTTCCACGACACTTCTTGGCTCCCAGGACATCTTCCCCAGGCAAAAATAACCCCTTCCATACTCTTATCCATAAGCATCAAATTGAGAGGATCCCGGAGGCTGAGTTGCCTAGTGGTTGGAATATAGATCGTTCTAACAATACAGGAAAGAGGGATTCTGCTGCTGAGGAGTGGGGAAACAACTCCAAGAGTTGGGACTCGCAGTCTGACAAGTTTATGAATCGCATCGAACACAACTCTGAGCTGATTCGCGCCCTCACCTACAAGATTGATGAACTGAAGGAGCTGGTTGATAAGCTTATCAACAATCCACCACCACCGAAGGAGTAATTCATCAAGTATTGGCATCCCCTTGGTTTGTTCCAAGCTTGGGGGAGTGCCGCGGTATCACACCATTATCTTTACCTTTTACTTTTCCATAAAGTCATATCGTGAGTAGGGAAGTTATCTTATATGATGGTTTGCAATGTGGAAGTATCTCTCTTTTAGTTGGTTATCTATGTATCCCTTGGTGTGAGTTGCCGTTATGAAATATTAATGAGAAGTTTTATCATTTACTTTCTGCATACTTTATTTTAGCTTGCAATTCTCTTTCATATTGATAACCTTGTTGTTAGTATAGGGATCACTTTTTAGAGCACCAAGTTAATCTTTTTGGTTTTGGCAAACTTAGCATTGGTCAGTAGTAGACAATACTTTGAGACTTAAGTAGAGAGAGGGAGTGTGCATGCAAATATATTATTCCATGATCTTTCTTTCTTTGTGGCTCATAAGCTTAGTATTCTTAAGTTAAACTATTTGTGCTTCTAAGGAAGATTGCATGATTATTCTTATCACTTGTATAATTGTTTGTATCCCTCAACTCTTATGCTTGCTACATAACCTTGCTAGCCAAAGACCTGTATCGAGAGGGAATGCTTCTCATACGTCCAAACCTTGAGCCAAACCATTGCCATTCGAGTCCACCATAACTTCCTACTATATGGTATTTTGCGCCATTCCAAGTAAATATTCATGTGCTACCTTTAAATTATTCAAAACTTATTACTCCTAGTTTTGTGTCACTGTTTATTAGCTCATGAGGGTTCTGTAGAGTTTCTCTAGCACTTTTGTCAAACAGACTTTCACCAATGGACTAGTGGCATATACACCGCTTATCCAACAATTTGCAAAAAGAGCTGGCAAATGGGGTGCCCAGTCCCAATTAACTACAACTTTCATTAATAATTCTCTTCACATGTTTTGCCCTGATTTATCAGTAAGCAACTTAATTTGCAAATAGACACTCCTCCATGGTATGTGAATGTTGGAAGGCACCCGAGGATTCGGTTAGCCATGGCTTGTGTAAGCAAAAGGTTGGGAGGAGTGTCAACTATAAAGAAACTAAAATACATGTGTAAACAAAAGAGAAGAGGGATGATCTACCTTGCTGGTAGAGATAACGTCCTTCATGGGAGCCGCTCTTGAAAGTCTGGTTGACAAGGGGTTAGTGTTCACTTTACTACGATTCGTTGACAACGACATACATAGCTCAAACAACTATTTTCATACTCTCTATATGCTTTGCAAAACTTAAAAGCTCTAGCACATGATTTAATCCCTGCTTCCCTCTGCGAAGGCCTATCTTTTACATTATTGTTGAGTCAGTAAACCCATTCCTCTCTATCTCAAGCAAGCATTTGAGTTGTTGAGATCCAATTAGTTATATGTGTTGATACTTCTAATCATATCTCTCATTTCCTTGTTTCGCACAATAGCTTTTATCCGAATGAATATAACTTTGAAAGTTATCAATGACTGTAAGGAGACTGTTATGATTAAGCATGTAAGTTCTGCTATATAAGCTCTGATATAAAGACTCTTCTCGAAAGATAAGTATGATCTGTTAATTGTTCTCTGACCAAGAGTTTAAGTTTGCCTTCACCAATCATGGTTCTCTTTATGCACTTCATCGTGGTTCCCTTTACTTATTTCAAGTTAGATTATATGAAGGGAAGTTGCTGTCTAGAATGACTTGTGTATCAATGAATGTGATGCTTCTTGTCCGTATTTTATTTATCGACACTTTGCTCCATAAACTTGTGGTCATGTTTACTGAGCTCAGTTTTCGCTTGGGGACAAGCGAGGTCTAAGCTTGGGGGGTTGATACGTCCATTTTGCATCACTATTTTATATCATAATTTACTGCTATTCATCGATATATTTCATATTTAGAAGTGTTACTTATGTTATTTTACCTATTTTGCATGTTTGATGAATAATGGAGAATTGGACACCGGAGTCAGGATTCTGCTGGAAAAAGCACCGTCGAGATGCACTATTTCTGAAGATCAATAAATCGAAGGAGACATATGGAAGTTCCTATTTTACCAGAAGATGGAGGAGGCCAAAAGGGGGAGCTGAGATGGGCCATGGTGGGCCCTCCTCACCCCTTGGCGCGGTGGGGCCCCCACCGCGCCGACAGGTGGTTTGGGGGCCCTGGCCCACCTCAGCCGTTCCCCTTCGCGTACTTGACCCCTCGGAACCCTAACACAGGAGGAGGGCCATCGAAATATTCCGCCGCCTCCACGAGGCGGAAAACACCAGAGAGCGAAAAGCTCCCCTGCAGGAAGAAATCTGCCGGGGGAAATTCCCTCCCGGAGGGGGAAATCGTCGCCATCATCACCGTCATCGAGCTGGACTTCATCGGGATCATCATCATCATCTCTCACCGCCAACACCATCATCACCGCCGCTGCACTCCGTCTCGCTATAACATCTAGGGCTGAATCTTGTCTATTTCATAGGGGAAACTCTCCCGGTGTTGATTACTCTTGTTATTGATGCTATTGGGTGAAACCATTGGACTAAGGTTTATGTTCAGATTGTTATTCATCATCATATCACCTCTGATCATGTTCCGTATGATGTCTTGTGAGTAGTTCGTTTAGTTCTTGAGGACATGGGAGAAGTCTTGATGTTAGTAGTGAACTATGTTGAGTAATATTTAATGGTTTGATGCTTAAGTTGTGGTGTTATTCTTCTAGTGGTGTCATGTGAACGTCGACTACATGATACTTCACCTTTATGGGCCTAGGGGAATGCATTGTGTATTCGTTTGCCAATTGTGGGGTTGCCGGAGTGACAGAAACCTGAACACCCGTTGGTATATCGATGCATGAGGGATAGCAGGATCTCAAAGTTTAAGGCTGTGGTTAGTTTAACTTAATTACTTTCTTGTATTTGCGGATGCTTGCAAGGGGTATAATCACAAGTATGTATTAGTCCTAGGAAGGGCGGTGCATTAGCATAGGTTCACCCACACAACACTTATCAAAACAATGAAGATTAATCAACTATATGAAGCGAAAGCACTTGACAATATTCCCGTGTGTCCTCAAGAACGTTTGGTCATTATAAGTACAACAACCGGTTGTCCTTTGCTGTAGAAAGGATTGGGCCACTCGCTGCAACTATTATTACTGCATTTTATTTACTTGTACTTTATTTATCTGTCATATCAAAAACTCCTAAAAACTTGTCTGAGAGCATTTACAGTGAATCCTTCATCAAAACCGCTTGTCAACACCTTCTGCTCCTCGTTGGGTTCGACACTCTTATTTATCGAAAGTACTACGATACACCCCTATACTTGTGGGTTAATGTTCCATGTTTGATGAGATCATGGCCGACTTCGACAACTTCGTCGCGAAAAGCCTACGTCGACGCCGGGAAGAAGCATGGTCACACATGTGAGGCCACACCAAGACGGCGCCCTTCTCTAGCACTTCTCATGATATGGTGTCTACACCAAGTGTGCCACCACAACATTGGTCCCCATATGGCAAGATGAAGACCTCCTATGCGACAATTGCCAAGGCCAAGACCATGATCCACGAGAATGTACCAATCTCTTGTGCCCACTATGCAATTGAAGAGGTCACTTGATGTGGGAGTGCACAAATGAAGACCAAGATGGTGAGAAGATGGTCGAGCATGGGATTTTCCCTTCGACCAAGGAGACGAGCATTGGAATGCTATCACCTATGACCATGGGTTAAGTGATGATGATGTCGAGCATGGGAGTTCCTTCAGCAATGGAGTCAAGTGATGAAGCGGAGCATGGATTTTCCCTTCCGCAAAGGAGTCGAGTGATGATGCCTACACTATGGCATTGGACCTTGGAGGCGAGATGGTTGAGGAGGTTGAGCATAGGAGTTTCCCTTCAACCTTGGAGGTGTATGGAGATGATGGAACCGAGCCTATCCCTATGAGCTTGAGTTATGAGATGGTACCAATCCCATGTGAGAATGAGAGCACTTAGCCACTTGAGTGAGAGTGAGAGTGAGTTGAGTGCCTCCACCATATGTGAGTTTGAGTGCTTTCACTTTGAGGGAATGAGTGATACACCACGTGAGTTGAGAGGTAGTTGATGGTCTTGTGAGGCCATTTCGATTTCTAACAACTTAATCTCTACCTCTGTGTGTTTTCTCATTGGATGCTAGGTTCCATGAATGATGAGACGTCACTCCTCGACTTGACGGTGCCTCAAATGGAGAAGATGTATATGGAGGATGATGATGATGCCACCCCATGTCAACTTCAAGATGGACAAGTCGGCTACATGGAAGCCCCTACTACTTCAACACCTACTTCACTTGAGGGGACTATCAAGGTATGGGTGTTGATGTGACCATGATCCCGCTAGTGGACATGATGAATGATGATGCTTGCATGCTATGGATGATTCTATTGATGTCACATATGATTCGTTCTTATTCCCATGTGATCCTTGTTTGAAACCAATGTTGATCATGTGGAATCACCTATTTGTGATGATTTTGCCATGAGCATGCCTTGTTATGAATGTTTCCATTTTTCTCCCATTGTGGCATGCAACATGTTGAACAATTTCTCTTTCACATGTGTTGCTTGCACTAATGTCGAAATGCTTGATAATGAGATTGCCCCCATAGCTTTCTCACTTTTTGGGAGATGTTTCATTTTCTCTTATGGATTTTGTTCCATCTCACTTTGCATAGTGACTACATATGTTATGTTTTCCAATTGATTTTTGTGTGGTTGGTGATGTGCAAATGAAGAGATGCGTCATGATGGACGATGTGTTCATATACCGTGCACATAACTTCTTCTATGTTGTCTTGTGTGTGCCGGTAACCGCATGATAATGTCAACCTCAATTGAGTATGAGTTGACAATACGAGCTCTTGAGAGCATACATTTGAGTTGTGGATTAATTCCAACTCTCGAATTTTCTCATGTTTTGTATCAAACAAGTTGAACAATTTCTCTTGCTTATGGTTTGTTTGCAATCATGTTGATGCTTTTGGTCTCCTTTATGACAAGCATGTTTACTTGATCTTTCACATGGATGATTTATGTGTTGCCACAAATATTATGAACACTTGTTCTTTCCAATGGCTTGTTTGCAACCATAATGACATTTTGAGCATGTCTTGTCATGAGTTTATTGGTTTATACCAATTTGGTGTTGCAACAAATGTGTTGAAAACTTGCTCTTTCGTGTGCTTTGTTTGCCACATGATGATATTTTGGACATCTTCATTGTGTGTTCTGCCAAACTCTTCGAGTATTGCATCAAGGATGATGTCAACTTGTTCTTTCCAATGCCTTATGTGCAATAATGATCATATAATTCCAAATGAGATACCTAGATGCATCCTCATATTTTTATGGAGTTTTTGTGTTCCACATTTTGAAGATGTTCCATTGAATTGCTTGCACATTGATCTTACACTTGCACTACATTTTATATTCTTGTGTTGTGCTACTGGTGCTACGACAAAGAATGGACATGTCATTGTTGATATGCTCCTCCTTCTTGCACACACATGGTTTGCTTGGTCTTTGATGTTTGTAGACATGGTGAATTCCAATTCTTTGACAACACATCTACCCCCTTTACATGGTGATGAAGAGCAGAGTTGAGGACGACTCTTTTTAAAGGGAGGGGAGATGATGTAGCCCTGGTCACGACCATCCCATGTCAAGACCCTCAACACATCCCATGTCGTCATCGAGCTCAAAGGTGAACTCATTCCTCTACGAGAACCCATTTCGTGTCCCTTTGGATGGTATACTACTTGAGCATCTACCCTTTGCTATGCTAGGTATCACATGACGACTATGGACATTCGGGAAGATGCCGAGGAAGCCCAAGAGTCAGTCATCCAGGCGTACGCATGGAAGAGGAGGAGAAAAGTCAAGACGAAGAAGAAGAAGAAGAAGAAGAAAGAAGAAGAAGAAGAAAAGAAGAAGAAGAAGAAGAGGAGAAGGAAGAAGTCCCAGGAAGCAGCGGTACTACCGCCGGTCCACCAGCAGTACTACCGCCACGACCCCAGTCCAACGCCAGGCGCGCACCAGTGGTACTGCCGCCGTCACTACCGCATAAAAGGGCTTGGGGTGCGCATCAGCGGTACTACTGCCGCGACGCCGGTACTACGCCGCTGCGGAACGACAGCTTCAGGCCGCATCAGCGGGTACTATCGCCGCGAGGCCGGTTACTACGCCGCTGTGGAATGCCAGTTCAGTCCCGCACCAGCCGGTACACCGCCGCGCGCGGTACTACGCCGATGCGGATCGCCAGGAGTTTCAGGCCCGCACCAGCGGTACTACCGCCGGCTCACGCAGCGGTACTACTGCTGCTGCGGGAACCCTCAGGGAATATTCCTTGTATCCCTTTCCCACCTACCCCTTTGGGTCAAACCTATATATAGGCACCTACCCCCTTCAGATCTGGATAGACTATGTTTTGAGATTAGAGTAGAGCTAGGCTTCCCACCTCAGACGGTCTCCTTCCTCCCCTTGCGGGGATGGTTCCTCCCTTAGTGGAGAAGATCCTCATTGTGGATTCAAGACCTCTACTTGTAGTTTGACTACTTGCCAATCTTTCATCCTCGGGTGATTCTATTGGATCGGTTTGGTTGACCGTTAGAGAAACACCGTCCAAGATCACTTCTTGTATCTACTTGCCGATCTCCACCTTCGTGTGGATTCTATTGGGCCGGTTGGACGACCGGTAGGGAAGGAAACGGTTCTTGTATCGTGTGTGTTCTTGTTTCTTGGTGTTCTTCCTCGCGTTCTTCGTGTTCTTACGTGTGTTCGTCCACTCCCGCGTCAATCCGTGAAGATCGGGCCACCCTAGTAGCCCCGTACTACAACGGGCTCCACGATGACGCCCCCAAGGGGTAACGACGAAGCACGTCGCCGACATCGAGACCGAAGGTCAAAGGTTTTCACCTAGAGCCCTAAAACGGCGAAGGTACCACATGGCGCCCCAAGAGGGTAACGATACCGCAGGCATCACCGCCATTGGCGCCGGAACGCAGAGCTTTCGCTCGGAAAAACCTACGCAGAACGTCCGCACAATCGAATCCCCCATTAGCCCCGAGTAGGATCTCCAGACCACGATCTGGGAGTTGCTGCCACCAACACCAGGATCTCCCGCCGCCCGCTCCTCGCCATCCACACGGTCCAAGGAGAGAACCATCACCGCTGTCACGTCGCTCGCCGCAGAGACGCCCGTGCAGACGCCTTCCAGGGCCGCCGCCCCGGCATCCGCATCCTCAACCCGAGGAACCACCAAGTCGTGGGGTCAACTAGGCGGTTGAGTGAGGCCGGCGATGAATCCAGGCCCACAAAGTCGACACCGGTAACTCTTAGGAGGAGATCTGCCATCCTCCATCGCCCGAGGCGGTCGCCGACCGGACGCAGCAGCAGTGCGGTCAGGCCCCAGATCAGCCCAGCAGGCCCAGATCAGGCCCGACTAGCTCCGTCGCCGCGCTGCAGCGCAAGGTCTCGATGTCAACCTGCGGAGCGACTCTGGACATGCACCAGCCAGGGCCCGTAGAACCCAAATCTGGACCGGTGGGCCCAGATCTGGGGCCGAGCAGCACCAACCATGGCACATCCCGAGTCCACCCGTCTCCATCGACCGTGTTGTCCCACTGCCGCCGCCGTTGAGCCCCGACGCCGCCCGGGCCCGTCCTCCGCAGAGTCGCCGCCGTGGCCTTGTTGGCTGACCAGCGGGGTGAGGTTGCTGCGCCACCCAAGCGCACGCCGCCGCCGAAAGTGCGCCGCCACCCGAGCCCGCACGAGACTTGCAGGTCACCACGCCACGCCGGGACGGCCGCGGCCACGCCCTGCACAACGCGACGCCCCCGACGACGTTTACGGCCCGCGCCGAGACCCCGCGCGAGAGAGAGTAGGAGGGTCCCGCTGTCGCCAGCGCCGGCCCGCGGCCGGCCTGGCGGCGGCGAGGGGAGGATGGGCGAGGGAGCTCGCTGCGACCGCGGGATGGGGTTCCCTGCTCGCCCGCGCGGGGGGAGAGGCAGGGGACGGAGAGGAGGGGGAGAGGAGGACGGAGAGGAGCTGGGCTCGCCGACGGCGGCCCGGCGGCTAGGGTTCCAGGGGGGTTGCGAGAGAGGAGGAGGTCGGCAGAAAAATATCTGCCCACGTTGCAAGTTACAGGGGGGGAAAACGAACTGAACAAAACAGTGAGGGCGACAGCGCCCATCAGAGAAAACAATCGATCGGACAGGTAGGCGCGAGGACGGGACGAGCCACGCCTTGACGACACGGTTCCTGGCGCCCTTGCCGAACTCCCACGCCGCGCCGGTGAGCTCCGCTTGCTCAGGTCGTACTCGACCACCTTCCACGGCGACCACAGGTACACCACCGCTTCCTTCTCCGGGTGCATCGCCAGGAACCTGACCTCGCCATCGCCGCCGTCCTCCACGACGTCGCCGACTCTCACGGCGTGCTTCAGGCGCCACTGCTGGCGCGATGCGGTCACGGATGACGACGACGGGTGGACGTCTTCGAGTGACCAGACCTTGAGGAGCCCGCCGTCGCTGCAGACGTAGTGCAGGCGGCCGCCGGAGTGCGCGACGCGGCCTTCGCCGTCCACGGATCGGGCAGGGAGATGACAGTGCACGCGAGCCCGCGCCCGGCGGCGAGGTCCTGCGGACGACGCAGTGGGTCGGAGGCGAGGAAGTACACGGCGCCGTCGTAGCAGTGCATCGAAGTGCCGGAGATGGAGACCGCCGGGACGCCACCGAACTCCACCTCGTGCGCCGTCCACGACCGGGGTCCCCGACGAGAACACCTCCACCGCCGCGCCGTGCTCGCGCCACCCGGTGAAGTTGATCACGTGGTAGTGCTGAGGGCCGCTGCCAAAGGGGTCGTACGTCAGCAGGGACAGCCGCGCGTCCTTGGCCGGCCTCGGGAGCGCCGCCCAGCTCTCGTCACCGGGCTCACCACGTAGAACAACCCAGCCGTGCCGGGGGTTCGCGGCACAGGAGCAGGCCGTTGCAGCCGTCGCAGACGACCCCGCGCTCGTGCGGCGGGAAGAAGCCGAGGTCGCGGCCCACGAGCCGTCGGCCCTCGTTGGCGCAGGCGTACACTGGCCTGCTGCTTCCGCCGAGGGGGTCATCGTCGTCGTTGTCGGGGAAGCAGATCATGGACATGTGCAGGGGGAGGCGGCGGCGGAGGTTAGCCGTCGGAGATGGTGGCGCGCAGTTCTTGGACACGGCCCTGGAGCGCGCCACGGCGTCCAGGGGAAGCCGAAGGATGATCTCGGCGAGCAGGTCGTCG
>CAMZMU010000069.1:31485445-31767744 GCA_947311845.1 Poa pratensis | reverse complement strand
TGGTTGGCTCTAGGTTAATAGTGCCAGAAACAATGCTTGTACGTCACACGTCAGTTGGAACCCCAAGAGGAAGGTATGATGAGTGCAGCAGTAAGTTTTCCCTCAGTATGAAACCAAGGTTTAATCGACCAGTAGGAAAACGAGGTTTGCTTCGAAGGTGTTGGTGAAGGAGTGTAGTGCGGCGCAACACCAGGGATTCCGGTGCCAACGTGGAACCTGCACAACACAACAAATTACTTTGCCCCAACTTAACAGTGAGGTTGTCAATCTCACCGGCTTGCTGAAAACAAAGGGTTAAACGTATCGAATGGAAATGATGTTTGTTTGCATAAAACAGTAGAGAACAATGATTGCAGTAGATTGTATTTCAGATGTAAAAGAATGGACCGGGGTCCACAGTTCACTAGTGGTGTCTCTCCAATAAGATAACTAACATGCTGGGTAAACAAATTACAGCTGGGCAATTGACAATTGATAAGTGCATATAACATGCATGTGTGAGCTGTGGTGTCTACTATGAGATTCATTTGGGCATTACGACAAAGTACATAGACCGCTATCCAGCATGCATCTATGCCTAAATAGTCCACTTTCCGGTTAACATCCGTACCCCTTCCAGTATTAAGTTGCAAGCAACAGACAATTGCATTAAGTAATGTGCGTAATGTAAACAATACATTCATCCTTGAATAAAGCATTGCTGTTTTACCCCTAGTGGCAACAACACATCTACAACCTTAGAACTTGCTGTCACTATCCCAGGTTAAATAGAGGTTGAACCCAACTATCATGCATAAATACCCCCTCTTGGAGTTACAAGTATTCACGTGGCCAAGGCTTCAACAAGTAACGGAGAGCATGCAAGATCACAAATGACATAGACATGATAATATAATATTCAGCTCCACATAGGTATCAATATAAGTCAGATCCCAGCAAACACAACATGTAGCATTACAATAAGATGATCTTGATCATGATAGGCAGCTCACAAGATCTAAACATGATGGCACAAGTGGAGAAGACAACCATCTAGCTACTGCTATGGACCCATAGTCCAAGGATGAACTACTCACGCATCACTCCGGAGGCGGGCATGGCGATGTAGAGCCCTCCGGTGATGATTCCCCTCTCCGGCAGGGTGCCGGGAAGAGCTTCAGAACCCCCCGAGTTAGGGTTGACGACGGCGGCGGCAGCGAATATGTTCTGGATGAAAGGCTCGGTGTTTTAGGGTTTTCGCGTCTCGGGGAATAAATAGGCGAAGGGGCGATGTCGGCGGACCCCCGAGGGGCCCAAACCACCGGGGCGCGGCTGGGCCCAGCCGCGCCGCCATGGTTTGGCCACCTCGTGGCTCTCTTCGTCTCTCCTTCGGACTCCGTGTACGTGCTGGAAAAATAGGGACTGGCCTTTTGTTTCGTGCAATTCCGAGAATATTTCCAGAAGTAACTTTCTGAAACCAAAAACAGCAGAAAACAGGGAACTGGCACTGTGGCATCTTGTTAATAGGTTAGTCCCAGAAAATGCATAAAAGTGATACGAAGTGTATATAAAACATGTAGCAAATGGTATAATATAAGCATGGAACAGCAGAAATTATGGATACGTTGGAGACGTATCAAGCATCCCCAAGCTTAGTTCTACTCGTCCTCGAGTAGGTAAAACGATAACAACAAATAATTTCTGAGGAGACATGCTTTCACACAATCTTGATCAATATATTGCAAGGCTCATGTCATGAATGAAGTGACTCAAAGCAATGATCTATAGTTTGCTAACAAATAGATAAAGAGTAAACAATGAATCATATAAGCAAAAACTTTTCATGAATAGTACTTTCAAGACAAGCATCAAAAAGTTTTGCATAAGAGGTAACTCATAAAGCAATAGATTCAAAGTAAAAGGCATTGAAGCAACACAAAGGATGATTAAGTTTCAGCATTTGCTTTCAACTTGTAACATGTATATCTCATGGATAGTTGTCAACATAAAGCAATATAACAAGTGCAATAAGTAAATATGTAAGAATCAATGCACACAAAGTTGACACAAGTGTTTGCTTCTAAGATAGAAAGGAGTAGGTAAACTGACTCAACATAAAGTAAAAGATAGGCCCTTCGCAGAGGGAAGCAGGGATTAAATCATGTGCTAGAGCTTTTTAAGTTTTCGAAAGCATATAGAGAGCACAAAATAAGTATTTGAGAGGTGTTTGTTGTTGTCAACGAATGGTAGTGGGCACTCTAACCCCCTTGTCAACCAGACTTTCAAAGAGCGGCTCCCATGAAGGACGTTATTTCTACCAGCAAGGTAGATCATCCCTCTTCTCTTTTGTTTACACATGTATTTTAGTTTCTTTATAGATGACACTCCTCCCAACCTTTTGCTTACACAAGCCATGGCTAACCGAATCCTCGGGTGCCTTCCAACATTCACATACCATGGAGGAGTGTCTATTGCAAAATTAAGTTGCTTACTGATAAATCAGGGCAAAACATGTGAAGAGAATTATTAATGAAAGTTGTAATTAATTGGGGCTGGGCACCCCGTTGCCAGCTCTTTTTGCAAATTATTGGATAAGCGGATGTATATGCCACTAGTCCAGGTGAAAGTCTGTCAGAAGTAAATGACAAGATTGAAAGATAAAACACCACATACTTCCTCATGAGCTATAAAACATTGACACAAATAAGGAGTAATAAAGTTTTGAATAGTTTAAAGGTAGCACATGAAATATTTACTTGGAATGGCAGGAAATACCACATAGTAGGTAGGTATGGTGGACACAAATGGCATGGGTTTTGGCTCAAGTTTTGGATGCACGAGAAGCATTCCCTCTCAGTACAGAGTTTAGGCTAGCAAGGTTGTTTGAAGCAAACACAAGTATAAACCGGTACAGCAAGAATCACATAAAAACATATTGCAAGTATTATAAGACTCTACACTGTCTTCCTTGTTGCTCAAACATTTTACCAGAAAATATCTAGACCTTAGAGAGAACAAATATGCATCCCAAGTCTCAACAAGCTCTACGGTAGTTCTCCACTACTAGGCTTTAACTACATGATGCAAGAGCTTAAACATGATCTACTTGAGAGCTCAAAACAATTGCAAAGCATCAAATCAAAACAAGACAATGATCTACAAGAATGCATATGTCTTTTCCAATACCAACTACTACATGTAGCATTTTCTTTCTTCCAAACAAACACCAATAAATTTAAACATAAACTCTCCAAATGATAATATAATGCAGCAAGAGAGTATTTATAAACAAGTGCTAACAGCTCGAAGAGATGCATGAAAAACAGGAGCTAAAAGCACTGCAGTAGCTAGTTAAGAATACTCAACAAATATAAGTGAAGAACATGAGTATTCACATGAAAAAGCGGAGCGTGTCTCTCTCCCACACAAGGATTGCTAGGATCCGAATTTATTCAAACAAAAACAAAAATAAAAACACACAGACGCTCCAAGTAAAGCGCATAAGATGTGAAAGAATTAAAATATAGTTTCACTAGAGATGACCTGATAAGTTTGTTGATGAAGAAGGGGATGCCTTGGGCATCCCCAAGCTTAGACGCTTGAGTCTCTCTGAATATGGTTGGGATGAACCACGGGGGCATCCCCAAGCTTAGGCTTTTCACTCTTCTTGATCACATAATATCACCCTTCTCGCTTGATCCTTGAAAACTTCCTTCACACCAAACTCAAGACAGTTCTCATTAGAGGGTTAGTGCATAATCAAAAATTCTCATATTCTGTAATGATACAATCAATCCCAAAGCTTCTGGACATTAGCTACAGCCACCAATGCTTTGTGGAGCAAAGAAATCCACACAAACACAGTAAAAGAGCGAATGCAAAACAAAAGGCAGAATCTGTCAAAAACAGAACAGTCTGGAATGACGAATTTTTTCGAGGCACTTAAGTTGCTCAGATGGATCTGGCCTAAAATAATGAAAGTTGCGTACATATCTCAGGAATATGCGTGATTTTTCTCAGAATTTTTTGAATTTTCTACAGGGAGATAAGCTCAAATCCGTGACAGCTAAAAATCTGTCACTGCGCAGAAATCCAAATCTTGCATCAACTTTCAATATAGAACTTTACTTGGCACAACATTGCGATAAAATAAAGATACAAAGGAGTTGCTACAGAAGTAACAAAACTCCTTGACTCAAAGAAAACAAAAATAACAGCAAATAAAAACGATGGGTTGTCTCCCATAAGCGCTTTTCTTTAACGCCTTTCAGCTAGGCGCAGAAAGTGAAAATCAAGTGTTGTCAAGAGAAGAAGCATCAACATCATAACTTGCTCTAACAATAGAGTCAAAAGGTAACTTCATTCTCTTCCTAGGGAAGTGTTCCATACCTTTCTTGAGAGGAAATTGGTACCTTATATTACCTTCTTTCATATCAATGATGGCACCAACAGTTCGAAGAAAAGGTCTTCCCAAAACAATAGGACAAGATGCATTGCATTCAATATCCATAACAATAAAATCAACGGGGACAAGGTTATCTTTTACTGTAATAAAAACATCATTAACTCGCCCCAAAGGTTTCTTCATAGCATTATCAGCGAGAAAAACATCCAAATAACAATGTTCCAAAGGTGGCAAATCAAGAATATCATAAAGCTTCTTGGGCAAAACTGAAACACTTGCACCAAGATCACACAAGGCATTGCAATAAAATCATTCACCTTTACCTTAATGATGGGTTCCCAACCATCTTCTAATTTCCTAGGAATAGAAGCTTTAAGTTTCAACTTCTCCTCCCTAGCTTGCAAAAGAGCATTTGTAATATGCTTTGTAAAAGCCAAATTAATAGTGCTAGCATTGGGACTTCTAGCTAATTTTTGCAAGAACATAATAACTTCAGAGATGTTACAATCATCAAAATCAAAATCATTATTGTCAATGGTGGTGGAACCATTGTCTCCAATAGTTTGAAAAATTTCAGCACTTTTATCAGAAAAAGTTTCAGCAGTTTTAGGCAATTTCAAACGCTTTGCAGAAGTAGTAGAGACATTACAACACCAATAACATTACCATCAATAGTAGGAGGTTACTAGCATGTAAACATTAGCATTACTAGTGGTGGTGATAGTACAAACTCTAACTATACTATTCTCTTTTTCAAGTTCTTCCTCTTTTTCCCACCTAGCATGCAATTCAGCCAACATCCTAATATTATTATCAATTCGAACTTGGATGGCATTTGCTGTAGCAAATGACTTAATATCTTTAACTTCATTAGGCATAACTTTCAGTTTTAGAATTTCAACATCATGAGCAAGACTATCAACTTTAGAGACAAGATCATCAATTTTTTCAAACTTTTCCTCAACAGTTTTATTGAAAGCTTTTTGTGTGCTAATAAATTCTTTAAGCATAGCTTCAAGATCAGAGGACACACTTCTATTGTTGCTGTAGGAATTACCATAAGAATTGCCATAACCATTTGAAGGATAAGGCTTATAATTGTTGCTACCAAAATTATTCCTATAAGCATTGTTGTTGAAGTTGTTGTTTTTAATGAAGTTTACATCAACATGCTCTTCTTGAGCAACCAATGAAGCTAAAGGAACATTATTAGGATCAACATGAGATCTACCATTCACAAGCATAGACATAATAGCATCAATCTTATCACTCAAAGAGGAGGTTTCTTCAACAGAATTTACCTTCTTACCTTGAGGAGCTCTTTCGGTGTGCCATTCGGAATAGTTGATCATCATATCATCAAGTAGCTTTGTTGCTGCACCTAAAGTGATGGACATAAAGGTTCCTCCAGAGGCTGAAGTTCCTTGAGGAAAAATTTAATCCTGCATAAAAGGTTTGGATGATCATCCAAGTAGTCAGTCCATGAGTGGGACAATTCTTCACCAAAGATTTCATTCTTTCCCAAGCTTGAGCAACATGTTCATTATCAAGTTGTTTAAAATTCATAATGCTACTTCTCAAGGATATAATCTTAGCAGGAGGATAATATTTCCCTATGAAAGCATCTTTGCATTTTGTCCAAGAATTAATACTATTTCTAGGCAAAGAAAGCAACCATTCTTTAGCTCTTCCTCTCAAGGAGAAAGGAAAAAGTTTCAGTTTTATAATATCCCCATCCATATCCTTATACTTTTGCATTTCACAAAGTTCAACAAAGTTATTAAGATGGGCAGCAGCATCATCAGTACTAACACCAGAAAATTGCTCTTTCATAACAAGATTTAATAGAGCAGGTTTAATTTCATAAAATTCTGCTGTAGAAGCAGGTGGAGCAATAGGAGTGCATATGAAATCATTGTTGTTTGTGCTAGTGAAGTCACACAACTTAGTGTTCTCAGGAGTACTCATTTTGAAAAAAAAATCAAATAATAAATAAACAAGTAACTAATTTTTTTGTGTTTTTGATAAAGAGAGCAAACAAACTAAAAAAAATAAACTAAGCAAGACAAATAACAAAGTAAAGAGATTGGGTGTGAGAGACTCCCCTTGCAGAAGCAATTCGTTTTCCCCGGCAACGGCGCCAGAAAACGTGTTGGTGGCTCTAGGTTAATAGTGCCAGAAACAATGCTTGTACGTCACACGTCAGTTGGGAACCCCAAGAGGAAGGTATGATGAGTGCAGCAGTAAGTTTTCCCTCAGTATGAAACCAAGGTTTAATCGACCAGTAGGAAAACGAGGTTTGCTTCGAAGGTGTTGGTGAAGGAGTGTAGTGCGGCGCAACACCAGGGATTCCGGTGCCAACGTGGAACCTGCACAACACAATCAAATTACTTTGCCCCAACTTAACAGTGAGGTTGTCAATCTCACCGGCTTGCTGAAAACAAAGGGTTAAACGTATCGAATGGAAAATGATGTTTGTTTGCATAAAACAGTAGAGAACAATGATTGCAGTAGATTGTATTTCAGATGTAAAAGAATGGACCGGGGTCCACAGTTCACTAGTGGTGTCTCTCCAATAAGATAACTAACATGCTGGGTAAACAAATTACAGCTGGGCAATTGACAATTGATAAGTGCATATAACATGCATGTGTGAGCTGTGGTGTCTACTATGAGATTCATTTGGGCATTACGACAAAGTACATAGACCGCTATCCAGCATGCATCTATGCCTAAATAGTCCACTTTCCGGTTAACATCCGTACCCCTTCCAGTATTAAGTTGCAAGCAACAGACAATTGCATTAAGTAATGTGCGTAATGTAAACAATACATTCATCCTTGAATAAAGCATTGCTGTTTTACCCCTAGTGGCAACAACACATCTACAACCTTAGAACTTGCTGTCACTATCCCAGGTTAAATAGAGGTTGAACCCAACTATCATGCATAAATACCCCCTCTTGGAGTTACAAGTATTCACTGGCCAAGGCTTCAACAAGTAACGGAGAGCATGCAAGATCACAAATGACATAGACATGATAATATAATATTCAGCTCCACATAGGTATCAATATAAGTCAGATCCCAGCAAACACAACATGTAGCATTACAATAAGATGATCTTGATCATGATAGGCAGCTCACAAGATCTAAACATGATGGCACAAGTGGAGAAGACAACCATCTAGCTACTGCTATGGACCCATAGTCCAAGGATGAACTACTCACGCATCACTCCGGAGGCGGGCATGGCGATGTAGAGCCCTCCGGTGATGATTCCCCTCTCCGGCAGGGTGCCGGGAAGAGCTTCAGAACCCCCCGAGTTAGGGTTGACGACGGCGGCAGCGAATATGTTCTGGATGAAAGGCTCGGTGTTTTAGGGTTTTCGCGTCTCGGGGAATAAATAGGCGAAGGGGCGATGTCGGCGGACCCCCGAGGGGCCCAAACCACCTGGCGCGGCTGGGCCCCTGCCGCGCCGCCATGGTTTGGCCACCTCGTGGCTCTCTTCGTCTCTCCTTCGGACTCCGTGTACGTGCTGGAAAAATAGGGACTGGCCTTTTGTTTCGTGCAATTCCGAGAATATTTCCAGAAGTAACTTTCTGAAACCAAAAACAGCAGAAAACAGGGAACTGGCACTGTGGCATCTTGTTAATAGGTTAGTCCCAGAAAATGCATAAAAGTGATACGAAGTGTATATAAAACATGTAGCAAATGGTATAATATAAGCATGGAACAGCAGAAATTATGGATACGTTGGAGACGTATCACCCGGCAGCGCCCCGCCGGAGTTTTTCCCCTCCAATCTGCAGCTCCAGGTCTTCAGTTTTGTGGTTTTGTGTTTCTGCGGCCTCCTTTCCGAAGGGCGTCGGTACTATTTTTATAGTCGTTTTTAGGTCAAGACGGAGGCTCGGGAAAAAAGATCGACGGCAACGGAGCCACGAGGCCCAGGTTGATGGGTCCCACACGGCCAAGGAATCTGGCCACGTGGGCCCACTCAACTTGGCCCTCGGGTCGCCGTTTGTTCGCTTCCTTCGCTCCACGCTTTGTTCCTTCCAAAAACTGATCCCCGTAAATTATTAGGTCATTTGGACGTCGTTTGGGTCACTGAAACATCAAAATATAGAAAATAGGGTTTTCTGCCTGTGAGGGTTAATTCTAGAAAAATAGGAAACAATGAAATATTCCCAAAATCAATATAAAACAATGATATAACCCTCATATGATGCAAATATGATTGCAATATAAGTAATATAATGCAAAGTTCATGTATGCATTTTACTTGCATCAGGCGCCGCATCATCTGTGCCCTCCTGGTCGTCGTTCATCTGCCGTCTTGAATCAACGTGACAGGCTGCTAGACTCTCGCAGTTAATTAATCTGACCAGCCATGTCTCGATAACATCGCAGACCCACCTATCGGGCGTCCTACTTGGTAGCATCCATGGCTTTGTTCAACACTACCAAACGGGTCGAGACCATGCTGATAGCGCTAAGGCCTCGTTCGGTGCAAGGTTTCAAAGTGTTTTACAATGTAATTTCCTGCCCAAATTAAAACTCGCGAAACCACTCGCGGGCTGTTTGGCAGGCCGGTCTTGGCCCGGCTGACCCCCAGAAAACCCTTCAATCCACGTCGGGTCGACGTGTATTGGAAACGCGAGTCCCCCCTCGCGTTTTGGCGTGGCAGAGCAGGACGCTCGCAGCGACGCCCCATCAAGGTACCGTCTCAAATCGCCCGACGCCCACACACGCTGCAGACACCGGCGCTCCTCCACCGCGCATCCAACCAGCCGAAGCATCGTCGTATCGTCTCCTTCCCACCCCGCTGATCCATTGCTTCCGCCGCTGACACCGTCGGCGGCGCCGACGCCGAGATCCTTCCGCCGCCCCTGTTTTCTGGCAAAGCTGGACCTTTCTCTCGTTAGTTTTATTATATCTTCTTCACCTCCTTTTCCATGTACTGCTTGATGCAATAGAGAACTTCCTATCTCCAAGGTTCTAGGTTTTTCTTGATAACTCAAGTCAGATCCAGTTCTTGGTCTGCCTACCAACGTTGGTGTGTCTGCTGCTCCTTGCTATTGTTCTCCGATAGATGGATGGTAGTACATGAATTGGTGGTAGAAGTGCTGATTGATGCATGGTTGTCCGCTTGCGTTTAGCTGTGGATGTTGTTTTCCTGTCTAGTTGCTGGTAGTAGCAGGTGCAAGCTAGGATAGTTTTGTCCTGAATTTGCCATCATAGTTGTTGGTCGTAGTATGAAATCAGTAGAAAAATAATGATCAATGTTGTCATCAAAGATGTAGAGCTGAAAATAATGACTCTTCATATTGACTAGCAGGTTACAGTATGTTTTTTTTTTACCTACACAGTTTGGTCTCGGTATTTCTTTACGTTGTAACTACTGATCTTGTACTTTTTTGTAGTTTCTGGTTGTCTGTCCAATTACCTAACAAAAAATTCATCCTTTCCAGCAACCTGACCCCACTTCCCCTACTTTAGTATTACCTATGTATGTGCTTGTGAAGATATAAATTGTATCACTGCTGAATTTCCCAGCAACTACCTGTTGATGAACTATCTCGGATCTGAAGTTCCCAGTACCAACTAATGTCAAAATACAGTGAAACTAGCTAGGCTCCCTTTTTCCTCATGCAAAGCTGTAGTAGCCGGTTTCGTCTACATTGTACTACAGAAGTTCACGATCCAACAGCTTGTGCTACTCGGTTCTGATCATCAGTGCAAAACAATTACAGAATTATTTAACTCTTTGCATGATATCTTTTGAGGCTATATATGGTCTGTTGCTTGTCCCCTTTTTTCCCCCAGTAGTCCTGGTCCAAGTCTCTCCTTTACATTCACTGATACTAATCACTTGCACAATACAGTATCAGATTAGTTTGTCCCTCAAAATAGAATGCTTGTTCAAAATAGATGCAAGTTTGTATATGTCCTGTGATTTTGAGGCAAATTCGGATACATGTACTATACTTGTCCAGAATTTGCATTATATCCTCACTTATTTCGAAGTTGACTTGGCTGATCACATCTTTCATGTGTTTATGTGTTGAAATGTTATCCTATCTAGCAATTGTGTGTGCTAGTAGCGAATTTGAAACACATGAGCACAAACGGAATGCTTTAACAACATATGTCTACATTGTTTGCAGAAACAACTTGTCATGAATTGAAGCAAGCTTCTTGCTGCGATGATCTTCTTGCTGCAATGATATTCTTGCTTCAATCATATGTCAACATTGCCGCTGTGATGATCTTCTTGCTTCGATGATTTTCATCTTGTTTCAGTGATTTTGTTCATGTGACCATCTTGTTCAAATAATCTTGGATAAACCTGGGAAGCAAAATTATGTTCGTGAGAAGCATTCGATGACTTTTGATCAAATTTTGTTGTAATAACCTGGGATAAACCTGGGAAGCATGAGTTATTGTTACTGAATCTTATGAATTGCTTAAACTGTGTGTCGCATGTGCTGTGAAGAAATATCATGTTTTTGTTGATGAATTGTGTGCTCACATGCTGTTAAAAAAGATCAGGTTTTTGTTGATGACCGAAACGTGGCAATTTTGTAATTGTGTGCACTAGGTCTATGAAAAAACACCCATTTGCAAAACCTGTGTACCAAACAACGTGAAATGGTGGGAGTTTTGGTGGAGAAGGGGATTGGGAGGGGTTGGAGTACGTGTTTTAGGTGTGAGCAGTGTTTTCACTCAAGACACTAGGTAATATATACTAGACTAGAAAACACCCCAAAACTCCTATGCCAAACAAGTCCTAAAGGAACTATTGGACCGCGTCGAACGTAACCTGAATATGAAGAGCGTGACTGGACGCGTTTTTACGTCCGAAGCGCCCAACATACCTATTGGGAGAACTATGTGGGCTCAGTTGGGATGCTCTCACGAACTTGCGTCATTGGTTGAGCCGTTTTCGCCCACTGCCATACGGTCCCACAATCGGCAGGGCCCACCAACCAGAACAACGAGGCGGGAAACGAAAAAGTACCACGCGCGTTCCGCCCCGCAAACGAACATGGTAACCGTCTCCCGCTCGATCCGATTCCTCCAATTTAGGCTCGGAAACTGTTAATTTGTCGACAGGGTTGCGCGGCGCTCCCGGCGGCAACCCTAGCCTAGCCGCCCGAGTAGGATTCAAGTAGGAATCCCGCAACAACCACTCGATCCGTCCGTCCTTCCGTCCATAGAGACGACCACTCCGCGTATTGGCTCGTCCGATCAATCCACCTCCTTGTCGCTGCAAATTAGGTTCCGCGTCTCTGGATTAGGGTTTATGCATGATTGGGATTCTTAAGCAGATTTTTGAGGAAATGAGTACTGCTGACACTCCGTGCCCAGAGAGGCCAGCACCGGAGGGTTCCATCAGGAGCAAGGTCCTCTTGGACCTGAATCGATCTCCCGTCACCGGGGGTGCGGCGGACAGCCAGAACGAGGATCCGGTCGCCGTGGACTCGGATCGATCTCCCGTCGCTGGTGGTGATGGCAGCCAGGACGAGGCCCCGATCGCTGCGGACACACCGGCCCCGCCAGTCGTCGTGGACTTGGATCTATCTCTGGTCGTTGGGGGTGGGGGCAGCCAGAACGAGGCTCCGATCGCCGTGGGCACACAGGACTCGCCCATCGACGTCGATGCTCTAGACGACGAGGTGTGTTAATTTGCTCTCTGTTCCCTTGGGCCAATCACCATGGTTTTACATCGAGATGATGATATTTCTTTTTTGTAACAGGGGATCAGGAGGAACGGGACGGGAAGGAGGAGGAGGCACCCTGTGGTTGTTGTGGATCTGGAGGCGGATACTGATCAGCAAGGTGAGTTTATTTGCAAGTGCAGATCATGGGTTATTAGGCACTGCAGAATACTGAGTACTTCGTTATTTTACTACCTTATATGTTCATGATCCAAATTCAATTGGTGCGTATTGACCATTGGAGTCAGATTTTTATTCTACATGTTCTGTTTTCTTTTATCCAAAATTAGATGCTCTGTAAATGACTGTTAGGTGAAAGTAGTAGATTTTAATGTTTTGGTACAAATTAGATATTGATATATCAAACTGTGTAAAAAGGTTATATTTGGCGGCACTTAATCCTATGCTTTCATTGTGATTAAAGGGGTTGGTGATGCTAGAACAACACCTTGCCATCCCAGTGGGAGCAAACGACGGAGGGTTCTACCTGTTTTACGCATTTCTTCAGAGAGAGGAAAAAGAGCCAGTAATCAGGTTTTTATTTCTTCTTTCGTTGTGAGTTGTTGTGTTCTAGAGATTACTGCAGTTAGCTTCTATGCACTGTTTTTCTTAAGGAGATGGCATCTAGATTTATCCACAAAAGTTAAGCAATTAATAGTGGAATATGGGAGCATCTAGAATTATGCAACACATGTCCTGTGTTTTGCTCCGTCTTTTCTCAGAATATTCAGGTGGACACATTTGCTACATTGTTATAAATGCGGTCTGCATATCTTCCCTTATATTTTTGGAACAGAAATGGAATCAGTGACACGAAACTTTGATCATCATAACCAACTTGTTATGAACATTTCAAGTGTTACATAATCTTACTGAAAACGTGTTCTGAACAAAATGGAATCGGTCTCTCAAAACTTTGATCTCTATAACCAACATGTTCTGATATCTGAACACTACAAATTTTAGATAATTCTTCTATTAGCCATATGCTACTGATAGTTGTAAGCATATATTCCTTAAAAGAATAATTGAATGGGACATCCTGATTTTCGGTTGAACTGTGATTATTCCTTCGCTCAGTACATGGATATCATTAACTGTGTCGTAGGTTCACCCGTTTTCATTTTTCACCTTCGCAGCGAAACGCCTTGGTGCCAGTCAGTAGATCAAGTGTGAATGTTGCTCCAAAGGAACCGGTCTTCACCTGTCCAGTGTGCCTGAACAATATGGAGCAGCCGTCCGCGACGAGCTGCGGCCACGTCTTCTGCATGAAGTGCATCAAGGAATCCATCAAGGCCCAGAAGAAATGCCCTGCCTGTAGGAAGAAACTGGGGTCGAGGGGCTTCCGCCGAGTTTACCTCCCTGCAACTACAGATCAATACTGAGCTTAGAGTCCTCCGAAGATTTCAGACTCGATCCTAGCGACAAAAGAGATGGTGCGCAATCAAACCAACAGAGCTGCTGTCTTCTGCAAGTTTTGAAGAAATGTATAGCATGTAACCTGTGTTCTGGAACTAACCAGTGACTATAGAGTCTTGCTCTGGTAGGTTATGTGCATCCATCGATGCACAGGCCAGGGGCACCACCTCTTTTTTTTTGAAAACAGAGTGATGATGAATTGATGATCTGACTTAGATCATGGTTCGCAATTTTACATATGTCCCTGAAGTGAAGCGTAGTGCTTCTAGCGATTGGTATGTCTGGCATTTGTTCAGGTACGTATGATCCACTGCGCTCTTCATTAATTCACACGGGGACAGTGACGCAGTAGTGTCATTTCTCCTTTCCATGAACACACACAGCCAGAAAAATTGCCGTCAGAACTCTGAAATATGCAGGTTTAGGCATCAAGGGTAGATCTCCTGAAAAATCAAGAGGAATTTTTGTACTTGATCTCTTCCGTCTATATTTGGGCTCTTAGCTTGCCGGATTATCTGAACCGGTCGGAGCTGGACTAGGTACCCGTAACCCTTAGCTAGCCGAATTATCCGAATCGGTCGGAGCTGGCATGACATGGACACATGCCTGAACCCTGGCTATTCATTAGCCGAGCTGATCCGCTCAAACAGATGATGCGATCTGATCGACTCCATTCCTGTCCCAGTTCATGCTGCAGTGCTAACCTAGCATTAGCATCCCCTTCTCGCACCATTGAAAAAGGATTCAGTGTTTCTTTTAACGAAACATCTTTCATAGAAGCTCCACTAGAGTGTGTTTCTTTACTTTATTCTTCCTCCATTCTTTTGATCTTCGTTTTCTTTCCGCACCTTCATCCGGGGCACCGAATAGTAGCACATGACAATATACCTCTTTTTACCTAAAAGAAGAAGGATCACAAGTCCACTTCAATCAGGAAAGCTGGAACGACAGTGTACCATGTCCGGACCAGATGCCGATTTGTGTTTCGATTTGACCTCCCTGGATTTGGACATCTCCATGTGGAAGGCGGATCAAGATCACACTGAATCGTCGCGGATCTTCACTCATCATGAGCGTGAGCCTGAAGCCTGAAGGTTCCGCACGGTGCCTTGGGAATCATGAGAATCATGCCGCTCAAGAACCTTCCATGGATCCACGCATCGAGTCATGTGCGCCTGGACCCATTCCTGCCGGCTGACGAACCGCTCCTCTCATCAGTCGTCACCGAATGGTTCAGATTTGTGCGTGAGATAGTGGTTAACTCCTCGTATTGCATATGAAATCAACTACTCCGGTCTAAACCATTCTAAAGGATCATATATATGCAAGGAGACTGGAGTCACTTCAGTGTTTCCCAGTTGCCTATGGCTACATGTTGCCTGAAGTATGACGTGGACATGGCGCGCCGCAACGCCCAGCAGTGTCGTTTCATTCAAAGGTAGCGCGTCATTTTCTTATCCTTCCAGTGCTGATTTTTTTTTTGAACTTCATTGTTGTCCTTGCTGTTGCGATTTTGTGGTCTCTGCACTCTAGTAATAACTCCTGAATGTTGATGGTTGGCAGTTCAGGACACCCAGCTTTTAACGCTTTGTTTAGAGGAAGAAAAATACTGACCTGCCGGCAAAGTTCAGAGAAGGACGAGTCCAGCAACGCGCTATCATCCTACGGGACTGAAACTACTCAAGAAGATACTGCTCACTTCTAAAAATCTAGAAGGATACCGGCTCGTTGCCGGGTAGAAATTTAAAGTTGACTATAGAAATATGCAACCAAAAAAATTCAAGCGAAACTAATTCCGATGTTCCTCTAACACATCATTTAAGCGGGATGATGTGATTTTATCATTCAAACGGCAAAAAAGAGAGCATGATGTAGACAATTTAATGCCAGAGTGTCGAGTTCAAGAAGGCTCCGCCGGCGAACTCCATTGGCAACTCAAGCCTGGATATTGCCGGATTGGGTGGGATTCGGTCGTGCGCAACCATTTTTTCTGACCGTTTGGTTTCAGAGAAAGCGTTGCGAAACTCTGCAATCTATTACCATCGTGGACATGCTTCTGTTTCATGGTGAAATCAGTGTGAGGAGAATGACATGAAAGTTGAGATTTGAGGACTTGTAATGGTGGCTCAAATCGTGGTGCCGATGAGGGATTGACATGGTGTTTCGTAACTTGGAGCGGCGGCTACGACAAGTGGGGGAGACATCACATGAGAAGTTTAAAGTCTAAAATTTCAGGGTGAAAATGCAAGGTCTGGTCTTAATTGGTTGTGCCTGGCAACGACCTTATTGAAGGCATTTTTTTTTGGGAGTGCATGCTTTTTTTAGGGTGAAAACCTATGATATATGATCAGGGCGACAACGGCGATTGCGCATTGTTCCCTTCTTGGAGGCTTCGCTTTTGGAGAAGCTGGACTTCTCGTACTGTTTTGTTGTGTTAGATCTGCTGCTAAAAGGATAGATTGTTTTTTGTAATTCTTCTTCTTTTTATGAGTTGTGTGCATCCGTGTGGCCGTTAGGGCAACGCGTTGTTGCAGAAGCTAGATGTAATTGGTATCTTCGCGATATTGATATAAACTCCTTATCTAAAAAATATATAATGCATAAAGGAGAAAATGATGTGGATACATGGATGTGAATAAATATTAGTGCGGTAACGTGGACAATTAGAAGACCAAGGAGGCGACAAACATCCCGTGTGTGGTTCTACTTTTGTGCCTGGACAAAACGCGCCATCTATGGATCTTTTCTGACCCGCTGTCTCTAGGTCACTTCTACATACGTGGAATTAATTAATCGCTTGCCTTGTAATCTTCCTGCTAGTCTACCATTGATGACCAGCCAGCCAGCCAGAGCGCGTTGTCAGTGTTCACGAGAGCTCTCTTGTTCTGGGCATCGACCATCAACAGGGTATCCAATACTCACTCGACGTGATCCTACTCGCTCCGATCCAAAACCGACGACGATTCGCGCGTGCATGCACCGCAGCGGACTCCCCACGAACAGTGTTCTGGGGAGAGAATTGGGACTTTTCCTCTCTCTCTCGGCTCCCTCGCCGCTTTGAGAGTCGACCTCCGTTTCCCCTTGCCGCCCCTGGCCTCCTCTTTCTCCGGCGGCTCGGCTAGCGACGAGGAGATGGGTTAGGTGGTTTGGCCTCCACTGTAAATAGTAGGTTAGGTCTTAGGGTAGATCTGCCGATATGGTGTCTGGGCTATATGCTCGTGTGGGGTAAGCGGCCAGGCGATGCGAGCTTCTCCTGGTGGCTGTCGGCGTTCGGCGCTGACTCTGCGGTGCTCGGGAGGTCTGAGCCGGAGGCGGAGTTGGTGGAGGACGTCGGTATCCCGGCTAATAAGCTCGCACTCTACAGATCGACTGGCGGAGGTTGGAGCTCGGCCGCTGTTCATCTTGTTCGTCAAGGTGGCGAGGAGGATGCAGTTGACCAAGTGAAGATCTGTGGTGGTTTCGATCTGCAGTTGGGGAGAAGAACTCCTGCGCTAGCAGGGGCTCCTCTGGACGGCTGGAAAGCTGTCTTCCCCTCTTGTTGCCTGATGCGGTGGCTGGCGGGCGGCGACTGCGTCTTGGCGCGGCGGAGCGGCGAGCTCCCGTGGTGGGAGATACGCCGGAGGCACGACGCCGAGGGCAACCTTTCCAATAAGCTCGTTTTTTTTGTGCAGGTGGAGCGGTGGAGCTGGTGGATTGATCTCCTCTCTTTTCACTCGTCTCGATGACGAGGAAGAGGGGAAATCTGTCGATCTGGTTCGTCGCTGCTTCAACAAAGGCGACAGAGCTTCGCTGGGGTGCTTCCTCACGACGGCGCTCTCTTCGTCGTCGCCCTCTATGGTCGAATGGCGACCGCCCCCACCTCTGATGTCGACTACGGTGCTCCGGTTGGCGTCCGATGGATTGAATCAACCTACAGGCCTTGATGTCGTTGCGGAGGCCCTTCAAGTTGTATGCGGCTTGCTCCCGTCTCCTCCTCCCAAGTGGTTCGTCCCCGGTGAGGTTGAGATAGGCCGTGCGCAACTCCAAGTTCGTCGCGCTGGAGAAGGAGCAGGACCCAATTGCATTTCCTCTTTTTGCTTTGAGGTCCTTAGTGCAAAATGTTTGGGCTTGTGTGTAATTTCCAGATTTTATGTAGCCTTATCTGCAAAATGTACCTCCAGTGTTGAAAGTAAATGAAGTTTCTCGGTCCCTCGGGACCGAGCCCCTGTTCAAAAAAAATAAAAATAAAATAACAGTGTTCTCCGCGTGATTGCCCATGCCGCCGCGGCGCGGTGCCGCGCGTGCACGTGGGACACTTGATCGAACCCGCGTCACGACGCGCACGGGTTGGGTCGATCCAGCTCCCGCCGATCGTGTCACATTCCATTTTGCGTGTTTGGTTACTCGCATGGATTTTGGGTATCTTGTACCTGTGCCCGTCTTTCATTGAATCAAAGATCAGAACCAAACTATTTGATGGTGAGTCGAGCCCCTTGTGGCCCAACTCAGCCTGGTCCTGTAAAAACGTGGGCTGAACCATGTTGTGCAGCTCGTTTGGTTGCCAACAATGTTTTAACCAGACTCGTTCGGTTCGGTACAAATTTCTAAGCACTTGTTGTTTGGTTGCTGTGTGTTTCACAGAACAAATTTCAAGGTGTTTGGTTACGTGTAAATGTCATGATGCAGTTACCTTGTTGCCTGAGTGGTGAACATACCAAAGTTACCAATAATGGTCATGACCTTGAATTAAACATGCCCTTACTAGTTAGCAAAATAGATTGTGCATCACAAATTCAACACAAGAACTGCTGGTGATGCACCACAAGTTCATCGGGATGGGTTACTATACCGCCTCGCACCACAAGTTCATCATCTGGGGGTTTTAGTATACCGCCTCGCAAAATATACAAATATGGCATCAGTTTTAGGAAGTTCTACAAATTAGGGGACATCTTAGAGGGCATGACTTCAAGCACATCAGCAGCAACATCATCATCACCCCATCGCTCGGAAGAGCGCGCGATAGTAGGAGTAGTACCACTTCTTCCTATCTGCCTCAATCCCGGCAAGATAGGAGGCAAGCTCCTCTTCATGATCCATGAGGTAGCTAAGAGCAAGCTGGAGCGTGTTGACCCCCAGAGGATTCTACACACGCGGTCTGCCAAAGATGATCTTCATCTGGTCATAGTTCTTAATTGACGTGTTGATGAAGCACTCGTCCTTCGGATGAACCTGAAATGATGGAACTGTTATCCCGGGGCACATGAAGTAGAGATTAGGCAGAACTGAATAAGCTGAACTGCGGAAGCTTACAGTGACATGCTTGAGGAATGTCGTATCGTCCATGTAGAAAGTGGTGGACTCCTCACGCCATTCCACTCCTCCAGCTTGTGCCAAATTGCGAAGATGTGTCCACCTGTACCTCCACTTTCTGAGATGATTCTACAACTGGGTGGTGCTCACCATGGCGCCGCAGAAAAGGAGAACATATTTGAAAATCTTCTAGAACGTATTGAGGGATTGTCAGACCATGCTCCCATTCTTTTGACCACTGGAATACCCAGACCACAGTGTAAGCCACGGTTCAAGTTTGAGCTTGGGTGGCTGCACCGCGAGGGTTTCCATGAGATGGTTAAAAGAATTTGGGAAAGACCAGTTGCGGGTGATACGCCTATCCAGCGGTGGAACAACAAGATACGTGCTTTACGCATGCACCTCGTTGGCTGGGCTCGTCATACTTCTGGTTTACTTAAAAAAGAGAAGGAACGACTTTCCTCCTCGATAATTGATGCTCTAAAAGCATTAGCAGAAGTTCGGTTACTATCCGCGCAAGAGATTGAGCTAAAGAGCCAATCCAATGCACATATAGCGAAGCTACTGCGAGAGGAGGAGTTAAAATGGTATCAACGTTCTAAATCCCATTTCATCCTAGAAGGAGATTCGAATACTCGCTATTTCCATAGTATTGCAAATGGCAGACACAGGAAAAAACGCATTCATTCTCTAGTCCAGGATGAGGGAACGATTGAGGGCCATGAACAACTAAAGTCGTACATTACAAATTACTATAAAGTATGGCAGACACAGGAAAAAGGGCATTCATTCTCTAGTCCAGGATGAGGGAACGATTGAGGGCCATGAACAACTAAAGTCGTACATTACAAATTACTATAAAGGCATGTTCGGTTCTCCAGAGGAAGGAAATTTCACTTTGGATGAGTCTCGAACAGAGGATATCCCCCAGGTTTCAGATGCGGAAAATAGTCTACTTACTAAACTATACTCAGAGGAGGAAGTGAGGATGGCGGTTTTCCAAATGAAACATAATACAGCACCTGAACCTGATGGTTTCCCGGCTGAGTTCTACCAGAACTTTTGGGATGTTATCAAGTCTGATTTACTTCAACTGTTCGCCTGTCTTTACAATGGACAGCTAGAGTTGTTTCGTCTCAATTTTGGTGAGATAATTTTATTACCTAAGGTTAACGAGGCAGAAAGGATTCAACAATTTAGACCTATATGCCTTCTTAACGTTAGTTTTAAAATATTCACCAAAGTGGTTACGATTCGACTAAATAGTGTGGCAGATCATGTGGTTCGTCCGTCTCAGACGGCTTTTATGCAAGGCCGCAACATCCTTGATGGAGTTGCGATCCTACATGAAACAGTTCACGAGCTACATAGGAAAATGCTGAATGGGGGTAATTCTTAAAATTGACTTTGAGAAAGCTTATGATAAAGTCAAATGGTCTTTCCTTCAGCAGACCCTCAGAATGAAAGGTTTTTCTACTGAGTGGTGCGCGTTAATAAATAAGCTTTGTTTCGGGAGGAAGTGTAGCCATTAAGGTCTCGGTCGTGGACGAAGTCGACGATCTGGGGCACGAAAAAATACAGGACGATGTCAAATAGACGCGCAAGATGAAAATAAGGAGAAAGAAAGAGATGGGGGTGCGAGGGGAGGTCGGAGCTCGCCGGAGTTCGAGGTTTTCGCCGGCGGCAGTGGCGGTGCTTTGAGGATGAAACCGAGCAGCCTAGGGGCTCTCGGGCTGTGCTTTCTGGGGCAAATGAGAGAGGAGGGAGGGGATACTTGTAGGAGGGGACGGCCGCATCGATCTCGGCCTTAATGGCTAGAAATCACCGGGAGAAGATCACACTCGAGATGGCCGTGCGATTTGGGGAAGGAGACGTTGAAGACGACGGTGACGTGGCCCTGATAGGTGGGACCCACATGTCAGTGAGAGAAGAGAGAGAGAGCTGCGGGTTGCTTGCTGGACTGGGCTAGGCTGGCTGGCGGCCTTTTCTATTTTTTTGTTCTTTTTCTTTTCTATTTTTTTTGGAAACTTTTAGTAACTTTTGAAATAAACCTCCAAATGGTTTCAAACCAATTTGTAAAATTTTGTAAAAATAAACTTTATCAAAATAAACTATTTGGTCACACTTTTGCAATACATTTCAAAACTATAAATTTTAAAAAATTGCATAATTACTTAATTGACACTTTATGTCAATTTAAAAATAGAGTTTTAATAAAAAACATTTGTGGCTTATTAAAAAAATAAAGTACCACAATTGTAAATTTTTGAAAATAACTTATTTTAAACCTAATTTTCAATCAAGGTCAAAATTAAATCAAAACCAAATTTTAAAATAGAACAAATAAAACCATAGAAAACCAAAATATTATGTAGAGCATAATATAACATTTTCTCAAATATGTTTTCTAGTGGAAATAATATTCCAACTTTTGAAATTTCAAATGCAAACAAGACAAGAAGATGATGAATGCATGCATGATTTTGAATTTTCAAATCAATATATATAGTTTTCAAAAAGTTTTTGATTTTTTTGAAATTTCAACATTTTGAAATTTTTGGAATGTTACAGACTGCCACACTTAAAAGGAATCTCGTCCCCGAAATTCGGAGAGGCTAGAAAGAAAGATAGGTTTGGGCAATTGGGTTTAGAATATCTCGGTGGGCTACCACCCTTGAAAGAGACTTTTCTGAATAGTCTAGAACTCTTATCTTCATCTCTTTATCATCCTTACTTTTCTGGTATAGCATGTACCAGCTCCTTGTTGGTATTTGGGGTCTTGAATCCTTGAGTAGAACTTTCCCTCACGGTAGAGCTGTAGAATAACCGAAGTCCGTTGAACTTCCTTTGACACTGAAGGGTCACTCCTTGGGTGAATCAGAAGACCAAGATGAGAGGATTTCACAACAACCACATTTTCATAACTCACTTGTTGTCCTCTCTGGCTTCAACTTCTCAGCTTCCAGATTCCATTCAACTAATGTAACTCTCATGGTAGGCAAAAACTTCCATTGCAAGTTACCTCTAAAACTTGGGTTGTGTTTATCCTCACCGTATATCATACGTTTCAGCAACACTTGCCTAACATAGGGTTATATATTACCATTCTATGGTCTAAGCTTTTCATCATCACCTCTCTTGTAGGTATGTCTCTCAAGACTCCTACTTGATGTGATAGACTTCTCATATCTTCTTGTAAATACTTCAGTTGACACTACTGTCTCTTCTCGTTGGTTCAGTTGTTGTATCCAAGGGTAGAGATGGCATGGAGCTAGGATGTGATTGTTCCTTTACACAATGAAGTAACCGAGGTTGGGAAGCATTCCTCTGTTGAATGGCTGGTAGTATCATAGGGAACTGGTCCTCGGATACTTGTTGTCAAAAAGGATAAGGCATCTGGTTTGGTTTAGCATGGATGAGTGGAGATAGATAGATACTAAGGAAGAATCCTACCCAAACACAGCAGATCAAGGCAATTCATCTTACAAACAACATCTAACAAACAACATGGTTCATCTAGTATTGTCATACAACCAAGTTGGTATGACCAATACACTAACACGATATCGTTGTTCTAATTAAGTGGTGGTCTCAAGTCTATCCCCTTCTTGAGTGCTTCAAGTTCTTCTTCAATTTTCTTCAAAATCTTCTAAGTGTTTGAGCTCTAAATCAGGGTTCTTCAATGGTCTTCCATGCATGTAGTGCTTCGTGTTTCGTAGAATTGCATATGAAGCAGCAGATTCCGACTTTAAGGACATGGTCAATCTAGAATAAGAGAAGGAAATTTCTGGAGGTTCGACAATAGATGAGAGTACGAGAAAGATAAAATGAAAAGTTTTGTTTTTAGAAAACTGAATAAAAATATATTTTCAATCCTATGGTCAAAACCTATTTCTATCCAAACCTAGAATTTCGAACCTACAGGCAACACAGTGCTCTGATACCATCTGTAGCGGACCTGCACTTAAAAACTGGCAAGATCCCTGTGTATAGTGCAAACCACTAGATCGATTCATTTGCACACACAGTCTAAGATGAAATATCACAACAAAGTATCAATTATTACACGCGGATCCAGTACTTAGGAAAAATATCCATTACAACTTGCATAGCACGAAGCTAGCTTTGAAAGAGTAAAGCAGCGAAAATAAAAGTAGCAGTGACTCTCCATCATCTTCATGTGCCAAAGACAAAACATGTTGGTTGTAGACTCGGAACCCTTAAACGAAACCTCACTCATCATCGGTACAACCTGCAACAGGAAAAATGTTGCAACAAGGTGGGTCAGAACCATATAAAATGGAACTGGCAAGTGACACTCTGTGGACACTTAGTGGAATAACTTTAATAACCTATATGCATATTTGGCTGGTGGAGTTCAAAGGCTATTTTGCATAAAGCCAACTTTTTCCTAACTCTTTGGAAAACTTGCACGTACTCAGTTCAATCATCTAACTGAGCCTGGGTCTAAGCAGGTGCACTCACTTAAATGAACCTGAGTTGCTAACCCTTGTTCACCCTTCAAAAATTTACTTGAGAAGTTAAAATGTTGGGATCCTCCGTTGATGTCCTTGATCAGCTGCTTAGAATTGTCTGTAACCGGGGACACGGCTAAGTACTTAGTTTTGACACTCTCGAGAGGTTGTGCATGTTCACCATTAGACTTAACCAACCCAAACTATCCCCACACTCCAATAGTGATATTGGAAAAGAAGAAGGTTAAGACGAGATCCTTCAGAAGCATTTTCCCACCCCATACCGGCCTGACGCGCTCCACCTACAATCCTCTACCACCACCTGTCAAGCCGGGGTGAGTCCACACAACTTATTCGATCAAGACAGAGCCCATATGACCAATGGCTGCACTGGAAGCAATCTTCACTTGGAGTAACTTCAAATCCCTTTGTCCCTGGGTGGCGATCCACAAGTGCATGTACTCAGGTTCACTCATCTAAATGAGCCTGGGTCTAATCCAGCTGCACTCACCTAAATGAGCCTAAGCAGCCATTCAACTCTAACCTCCATCCACAAGCCACATCCACCCAGGTGTTTCATTAACTTAGTAGAATTTTTCATCCCTTTACTTTTATAAAATATTTTCAGCGTGGCAACGCTAATCTCTACTAAGTTATTATATAGGATTCCTAGACACATAGGAAAAAGGGTGCTATTCTAAACATGTCTTGCATAGCAATACTAATAACACCTACACATGCTTAAGGAAAAATTAACTAATTCATTCATAGATAAAAATACTTAGGAATTTTATGAATGTGCCACTTGCCTTTGAAAGTTGTCGTTGCTCACAAACTCTTTTTAACGTAACTCGGAGCTCTCCGTTCAATCTAAAAAATATAAACAAACAACAATACAACAATCAACATACAACACAACAACAAACATGGATAATAACAAAACAATACAATAAAATATGCGATGTATGGAATGCAATTTAAAATCACAATAAAATAGTATACTAACTTTTATGGTTTTAAGAAATCATGCATGAAGTCAAAATGCAATTCCCAAAAAGGGAATAAACATAAAATAAATACAAAATAAATACTACTGTTAAAACAACTAAACAAAACAATTCCCAAAAAGGGAATAAACACAAAATAAATACTACTGTTAAACAAAATAATTTACAAAAATATGGGAGTGGTCTCTCTGGACAGAGGGCAACTATACAAAACTAATGCAATTGGAATCACTCAAAAAGCTATTTTTAAACTAAAGTTATGTAAAAAATAGTCAAACTTCACATTTGAAATTTAAATAAATCTAAGTTTGACAAAACATAAAACTAACAGAACCAAGATATAATACAGAATCTAAGTTAAGTCAAATTTACTCAAACTCTTTATTTGAAATTTGAATGAATTTAAACTATCAAAATTTGAAAACTAACAGTGCCAAAAGATTCTACAGATCCAGGGGATTTCAAAAATATAAAATTTGTAAAATTTGGATCTATGGTTAGAAAGTTGTCAAGGTTTGAAGTTCCAGGGGCTTTTCTGCAAAACTACCAAATTAAATCAATTCGGCATGATTCCAGAAAATAGGCTGGGTGACGTGGCGCTCTGTGATTAGCTGGTATCAATTCAGAATGGAAACAGATTACAGCCGTCAGATCTAACTTAAAAATAGACGGTCTAGATCTAACCGTACCTCTTCGGTAAGTGATCTAATCTAGGCCGTTAGATTCAGATCGGACGGATCTGGGGGGCGTTGACCATACCGTGGCGGTGCTAGGTCGCCGGAGAAGGTCGAAACGCGGCGGCGACGGCTCGGACGTCGATGGCGAGGGCGCTCCGGTGGTCCCCGGAGACGGAGGAGTCAACAACAAGATGCGTCATATCGAGGCGAGCTCGGTGGCGCGGTTGCTGCCAGCGGGGTGCTCGGGATCATCGGGAATTACTCATCGGAGTCGAGCACGGCGGCGGACGGTCTTAGTCATTGACGAAGTCGACGATCTGGGGCACGAAGAAAATACAGGACGACGTCAAATAGATGCGCAAGATGAAAATAAGGAGAAAGAAAGAGATGGGGGTGGGTGCGAGGGGAGGTCGAAGCTCACCGGAGTTCGAGGTTTTCGCCGGCAGCAGTGGCGGTGTTTTGAGGATGAAACCGAGCAGCATGGGGGCTCTCCGGCTGTGCTTTCTGGGGCAAATGAGAGAGGAGGGAGGGGGATACTTGTAGGAGGGGACGGCCACGTCGATCTTGGCCTTAATGGCTAGAAATCACCGGGAGAAGATCACGCTCGAGCTGGCCGCGTGATAACCCCCAAGAGCAAGGGATCACTGTAGCACCTCTCAATGTGAAAGTAAGGTATCGATCCGCAGGAGCAAGAAGGAAAAGTTATCTATTCCCTACAACTAAAGTGTCACAAGTTTTAGTTGATTATGCACTAAACAAGTTTGGAGAACAAGGTGGTTGATGGATGGAAGTAACCAAGCAAGAATGTAAAAGTGTCTCAATCCTCTTCAATGCAAGAGGACAAGACAAATGGTGGCAAGCAAAAGCTCTCAAAGAGAGAGAAAGCCCAATCCCCTATGCAGCAAGAGGACAAGCTCAAGTGTAAGTTTCTTATAGGAACAATGGACATGGATTCATGGTTCACTTAATCCTCTCTCTCTCATCTATGGTGATTATCATGTTATAGATAAAGTACACATAATTGTCATGTTTTAATGGTAGCTTTTATAACGGCTATATGTCCTAAAACACATAGTTGAAAGAAGTACTCATTTGTGTTGCTAGGTCACCCTCGTAAGGCTAGCGTGGTTGCTCTCACTCCCACATCATACTCTTTCTTTTTACCCCCAGATAAAGGATGTTGGGCGGTACTGTGTCACTCAATACCTATGCCATGTCACATCGGCCATCCCGTACCCACATACATCATACTTCAAAGTATGACAAATCACAAAAGCTCCAACACAACGGTAAATGCATAACAAATCATCTCACACCTTAATATTCACCACAAAGGTATTACATAGATGACCGTAATCATGATTGGCAGCTCATACGGTACTAATTAGTGAAGCTCAAGAGAGAGGAGAGATACAAAAGTTACCACCACAAACCCTAGTCCACGGGTTGGACTACTCCCCCTTCATCATGGTGATGATGGTGGAGAAGTTCTTGCTGTAGATGTTCATGATGAACACGCCGGAGGGGGGTGGAGCCCTCCGGAGGTGACTCCGGCGGTGTTTCCCCCCTCCGCTCTTCTTCGGCGGCAGCCTTCTGACTCTGTGTTTCGTGGTTCTATGTTTCTCCGCCGCCCCCTTCTAGAGAACGTCGGGGGACCTTTTTTATAGGCGTTTTTAGGTCAAGACGGAGTCGGTGGAGCAAAGATCAATGGAAACGGAGCCTCGAGGGCCAAAAGAGTGGGCCCCATGCGGCCAGGTACTGTGGCCACCCCCTTTTGGGCCTCAGGCCTCCGTTTGCTTGCTTCCTTCGCCCACAGGTCTTCTTCCTTCCAAAAAATGACGCCCTAAATTTGCAGGTGATTTGGACGACGTTTGGGTCCCTGAAACATTAAAATACAAAACTAGGGTTTTCTGCATGTGCAGGGTTAATTCCATAAAATAGGAAATCATTAAGATATTTCCAAAATCATGATAAAACATTGATATAACCTTATATGATGCAAATATGATTGGAATATGAGTAAATAAAGTGCAAAGTTCATGTATGCATTTTACATGCATCAACATCCCCAAGCTTAACCCATGCTCGTCCTCGAGTATGAAGGTGATAAAACTAACATGGACTTTGCAATTTAATACTAACAATGGATATCAAAGATGATTACAATTGCTACATAAAGTCAAATGATTAATTCTTCAAAGGAGTAGCAATATGCAAGATAGTTTATGAAGTGATATCAAGTATTCAAGACAAGGATGTCCATTGATAGCTCACAAAGTGTAACATAGAAGCAAGTAATATGGACCACATGTATGCATAATGATAAGCAAGAACATCCTACAATGGTCATAGAGTGTAGATGAAAATCTGAATATAAAAGGTGGACACTTTGGAAAGATGTATATGTGAGTAGAGGTAAAGCATGCATAAGTTTCATCCAACTTCCAAACTGTTCTACTTAAGTTAATGATTGCAATATGGTATTCATTGGTGTCAAGCTCTCATTGCCCCTATCATAGCATCTTGAATGATTAAAGTTTAATGTGAAAGCAAATATGAGTAGTGTGCTTGACAAAGTAAAGGTTGAATGTCTCATGTCCCTTGAATACAAGTACTTACACCATGTGTTACTCAACTTGGGAAACAAAGCAAGTTCAAGTTAAATATCATTGTAAGTAATAATAGTGTCATCAAGAGCGTCAACTGGGGTACCTCTTGTCCCAAGATATAGAACAAGCCCATATCAATATGACAAGACAAACAAACAAAATAAACAATCTCAACACCCTTTTTATTTACCATTGGAATAGCTTTTATTGTAAGGTGTATCACAGAAGGTTCACCATAGTATGTAAGTAAATTTCCACCATGAATGATGCATGGCTTAGATTAGCGGCCCAGGCGTCTCTCTAACCATTTATACAAACTCGTTTAAACTTGCTTAATATCCACATTTATTTCACCCATGATAAGCATCCATAAACAAAAGTACATGATATCAACTAAATGAAATGAAGAGCATGTTGAAACCTTGCCATGTGACAACACATATGAGCTAACTCCCAACCCAAGACATTTATCAAGCCACTAACATCATAATCTTAATCACAATGGGTCATGTTTTATTAATGCAATAAAAGCAAATTGTGCATCAAGTTCGTGAGAGCTATATAACCAAATTTTTTCATCACAATCAATAACATAAACATTTTCATTCAGAGGTAAGATAAAACAAACAACATGTTAAACATACTCAGACTAGCATAAAGCTAATAGGTAGATATGGTGGACTCACTGGAATAACTTTGGTTGAAGGTGTTGGAAACAAGTTTTTACTTGTTGGAATTTTTGGGCTAGCAAGAGGGAGAAAGTTGACCATCTAGATGCATGCATGAGTGTCCATAGAACTAACTAATCCATGTTAAACAATGTAAAATAACAATCAGCATCAAAACATGAAAAAGTGATAGCTCTTGATAAAGAATTTGCAAACTATTACTCATTAACAAGCTCATGAATCATGCAACTATATGTATCATTAAAAATCAACTCAAACATCCCTTTTCCCAATCTTATAAAAGCATCCAACATATTTCAACCCATAGTTCCAGTAGCTCTCTCATATATAAATGATAGTATGGTGGTCTCTCAAAACAAAAATCAAACCAAAAACAAACAAAAAGACGCTCCAAGTTTATGCGATAAAGTGTTTTGATCGAAAAACAGAAGTTGGACGTGTGCAAACCGAGAGTGTGTAGGTCCAGTGGGGTTGTCTTCACATCCCCAAGCTTATGGTCTTCACCATCCTTGGATAGCTCTTGGTGCATCTCCTCCAATCCCTGTGAAAAAACTTCAAAACACCGTTTCTCCCATTTCTTTTCTATGGGGTGCATTAATAGTGATAAACAAATATGTTTCTTGCTGCATATAATCCTTGAACAAAAATTCATATGAGATGTCCAGAAAGTGTATAATGTTGTATGCCTACTCATAAACTCAATTGGATCAAAAAGATTCAACTTAAAAGCTCAAAGCATACATCAAACAAAATGGGACAGAATCTGTCCAGAAAAACAGCAGCAGAAAAACGTATTTTTCTACCCTAACAAACTTTGTCTAAAAATTCCGAAAAACTTCAGGCACACAGAGGATGAAAAGTTGCAACTACAGTTAAAATATGAGCTCATTCGGAGTTACAGAATAAGAATTAAAAATCATACCGTGCACTGACTCGTGCAGGAATAAAATCTCCGAACGCTATAAGCAACTTTTTCAAACCAAAAAGGGTAAAACTTGGCACTTTATTGAAAATTCCAGAACCTAAACTATAAACAAAGTCTCTTGGTATAGCAAGATGACACAAAGAAAATCACACAAAAAATAACCGGGTTGCCTCCCGCAAAGCGCTTTCTTTATAGCCATATAGCTAGACTTGATAGTTTTAATGATGCTCACATAGGAATAAGAATTGAAATGCAAAAGAGAGCATCAAGAGAAAATATGAAGCACATTTAAGTCTAACCCACTTCCTATGCATTGGGATCTTGTAAGAAAATAAATTAATAAAGCACAAAGTGACCAGCAGAGGAAGGCAAAGCAAGTGCAACTTCAAAATTTTCAACAAAAAGAGAGAAGACTTAATATTTTTGAGATATATGAAATCATGTCTCCCTCTCTCATAAAAACTTTCAGTAGGATCATTGATAAACTCAACAATATATATATCACATGAAACATTCTTATCATGATCCATATGCATGCATAAACAGTTTCATTAGGAATAGTGGGAGTAAAACATTCATAATAATCATTGTAATCATCATAAATGGGAGACATAGTATCATCAAACAAGTCAAAGAACCGCCTCAAGCTTAGATGATTGCAAGATATAAAAGTAACCTCCCCAAGCTTAGTCTAGTGCACACAAGAATAAAAACTTAAGCGCTACGCTCCCTAGCAACGGCGCCAGAAAAGTACTTGATAACCCCCAAGAGCAAGGGATCACTGTAGCACCTCTCAATGTGAAAGTAAGGTATCGATCCGCAGGAGCAAGAAGGAAAAGTTATCTATTCCCTACAACTAAAGTGTCACAAGTTTTAGTTGATTATGCACTAAACAAGTTTGGAGAACAAGGTGGTTGATGGATGGAAGTAACCAAGCAAGAATGTAAAAGTGTCCCAATCCTCTTCAATGCAAGAGGACAAGACAAATGGTAGCAAGTAAAAGTTCTCAAAGAGAGAGAAAGCCCAATCCCCTATGCAGCAAGAGGACAAGCTCAAGTGTAAGTTTCTTATAGGAACAATGGACATGGATTCATGGTTCACTTAATCCTCTCTCTCTCATCTATGGTGATTATCATGTTATAGATAAAGTACACATAATTGTCATGTTTTAATGGTAGCTTTTATAACGGCTATATGTCCTAAAACACATAGTTGAAAGAAGTACTCATTTGTGTTGCTAGGTCACCCTCGTAAGGCTAGCGTGGTTGCTCTCACTCCCACATCATACTCTTTCTTTTTACCCCCAGATAAAGGATGTTGGGCGGTACTGTGTCACTCAATACCTATGCCATGTCACATCGGCCATCCCGTACCCACATACATCATACTTCAAAGTATGACAAATCACAAAAGCTCCAACACAACGGTAAATGCATAACAAATCATCTCACACCTTAATATTCACCACAAAGGTATTACATAGATGACCGTAATCATGATTGGCAGCTCATACGGTACTAATTAGTGAATCTCAAGAGAGAGGAGAGATACAAAAGTTACCACCACAAACCCTAGTCCACGGGTTGGACTACTCCCCCTTCATCATGGTGATGATGGTGGAGAAGTTCTTGCTGTAGATGTTCATGATGAACACGCCGGAGGGGGGTGGAGCCCTCCGGAGGTGACTCCGGCGGCGTTTCCCCCCTCCGCTCTTCTCCGGCGGCAGCCTTCTGACTCTATGTTTCGTGGTTCTATGTTTCTCCGCCGCCCCCTTCCAGAGAATGTCGGGGGACCTTTTTTATAGGCGTTTTTAGGTTAAGACGGAGTCGGTGGAGCAAAGATCAATGGCAACGGAGCCTCGAGGTCCAAAAGAGTGGGCCCCATGCGGCCAGGTACTGTGGCCACGTGGGCCACCCCCTTTTGGGCCTCAGGCCTCCGTTTGCTTGCTTCCTTCGCCCACATGTCTTCTTCCTTCCAAAAAATGATGCCCCTAATTTTGCAGGTGATTTGGACGACGTTTGGGTCCCTGAAACATTAAAATACAAAACTAGGGTTTTCTGCATGTGCAGGGTTAATTTCATAAAAATAGGAAATCATTAAGATATTTCCAAAATCATGATAAAACATTGATATAACCTTATATGATGCAAATATGATTGGAATATGAGTAAATAAAGTGCAAAGTTCATGTATGCATTTTACATGCATCAACATCCCCAAGCTTAACCCATGCTCGTCCTCGAGTATGAAGGTGATAAAACTAACATGGACTTTGCAATTTAATACTAACAATGGATATCAAAGATGATTACAATTGCTACATAAAGTCAAATGATTAATTCTTCAAAGGAGTAGCAATATGCAAGATAGTTTATGAAGTGATATCAAGTATTCAAGACAAGGATGTCCATTGATAGCTCACAAAGTGTAACATAGAAGCAAGTAATATGGACCACATGTATGCATAATGATAAGCAAGAACATCCTACAATGGTCATAGAGTGTAAATGAAAATCTGAATATAAAAGGTGGACACTTTGGAAAGATGTATATGTGAGTAGAGGTAAAGCATGCATAAGTTTCATCCAACTTCCAAACTGTTCTACTTAAATAATGATTGCAATATGGTATTCATTGGTGTCAAGCTCTCATTGCCCCTATCATAGCATCTTGAATGATTAAAGTTTAATGTGAAAGCAAATATGAGTAGTGTGCTTGACAAAGTAAAGGTTGAATGTCTCATGCCCCTTGAATACAAGTACTTACACCATGTGTTACTCAACTTGGGAAACAAAGCAAGTTCAAGTTAAATATCATTGTAAGTAATAATAGTGTCATCAAGAGCGTCAACTGGGGTACCTCTTGTCCCAAGATATAGAACAAGCCCATATCAAAATGACAAGACAAACAAACAAAATAAACAATCTCAACACCCTTTTTATTTACCATTGGAATAGCTTTTATTGTAAGGTGTATCACAGAAGGTTCACCATAGTATGTAAGTAAATTTCCACCATGAATGATGCATGGCTTAGATTAGCGGCCCAGGTGTCTCTCTAACCATTTATACAAACTCATTTAAACTTGCTTAATATCCACATTTATTTCACCCATGATAAGCATCCATAAACAAAAGTACATGATATCAACTAAATGAAATGAAGAGCATGTTGAAACCTTGCCATGTGACAGCACATATGAGCTAACTCCCAACCCAAGACATTTACCAAGCCACTAACATCATAATCTTAATCACAATGGGTCATGTTTTATTAATGCAATAAAAGCAAATTGTGCATCAAGTTCGTGAGAGCTATATAACCAACTTTTTTCCATCACAATCAATAACATAAACATTTTCATTCAGAGGTAAGATAACACAAACAACATGTTAAACATACTCAGACTAGCATAAAGCTAATAGGTAGATATGGTGGACTCACTGGAATAACTTTGGTTGAAGGTGTTGGAAACAAGTTTTTACTTGTTGGAATTTTTGGGCTAGCAAGAGGGAGAAAGTTGACCATCTAGATGCATGCATGAGTGTCCAGAGAACTAACTAATCCATTTAAACAATGTAAAATAACAATCAGCATCAAAACATGAATAAGTGATAGCTCTTGATAAAGAATTTGCAAACTATTACTCATTAACAAGCTCATGAATCATGCAACTATATGTATCATTAAAAATCAACTCAAACATCCCTTTTTCCAATCTAATAAAAGCATCCAACATATTTCAAGCCATAGTTCCAGTAGCTCTCTCATATATAAATGATAGTGTGGTGGTCTCTCAAAACAAAAATCAAACCAAAAACAAACAAAAAGACGCTCCAAGTTTATGCGATAAAGTGTTTCGATCGAAAAAAAGAAGTTGGACGTGTGCAAACCGAGAGTGTGTAGGTCCAGTGGGGTTCTCTTCACATCCCCAAGCTTATGGTCTTCACCATCCTTGGATAGCTCTTGGTGCATCTCCTCCAATCCCTGTGAAAAAACTTCAAAACACCGTTTATCCCATTTCTTTTCTGTGGGGTGCATTAATAGTGATAAACAAATATGTTTCTTGCTGCATATAATCCTTGAACAAAAATTCATATGAGATGTCCAGAAAGTGTATAATATTGTATGCCTACTCATAAACTCAATTGGATAAAAAAGATTCAACTTAAAAGCTCAAAGCATACATCAAATAAAATGGGACAGAATCTGTCCAGAAAAACAGCAGCAGCAAAACGTATTTTTCTACCCTAACAAACTTTGTCTAAAAATTCCGAAAAACTTCATGCACACAGAGGATGAAAAGTTCCAACTACAGTTAAAATATGAGCTCATTCGGACTTACAGAATAAGAATTAAAAATCATACCGTGCACTGACTCGTGCAGGAATAAAATCTCCGAACGCTATAAGCAACTTTTTCAAACCAAAAAGGGTAAAACTTGGCACTTTATTGAAAATTCCAGAACCTAAACTATAAACAAAGTCTCTTAGTACAGCAAGATGACACAAAGAAAATCACACAAAAAATAACCGGGTTGCCTCCCGCAAAGCGCTTTCTTTATAGCCATATAGCTAGACTTGATAGTTTTAATGATGCTCACATAGGAATAAGAATTGAAATGCAAAAGAGAGCATCAAGAGAAAATATGAAGCACATTTAAGTCTAACCCACTTCCTATGCATTGGGATCTTGTAAGAAAATAAATCAATAAAGCACAAAGTGACCAGCATAGGAAGGCAAAGCAAGTGCAACTTCAAAATTTTCAACAAAAAGAGAGAAGACTTAATATTTTTGAGATATATGAAATCATGTCTCCCTCTCTCATAAAAACTTTCAGTAGGATCATTGATAAACTCAACAATATATATATCACATGAAACATTCTTATCATGATCCATATGCATGCATAAACAGTTTCATTAGGAATACTGGGAGTAAAACATTCATAATAATCATTGTAATCATCATAAATGGGAGACATAGTATCATCAAACAAGTCAAAGAACCTCCCCAAGCTTAGATGATTGCAAGATATAAAAGGAACCTCCCCAAGCTTAGTCTAGTGCACACAAGAATAGAAACTTAAGCGCTACGCTCCCCGTCAACGGCGCCAGAAAAGTACTTGATAACCCCCAAGAGCAAGGGATCACTGTAGCACCTTGATGGCTACGTGTTGGTGAACCTCAAGAGGAAGGTTATGATGTAGACAGCAGAAGTTTTCCCTTGAGAAATCTACCCAAGGATATCAATCCAGTAGGACTTGATGATCTATCGGAAGGTTGTTGATGTTGACTCCCCTGGCGCTAGGGAGCTTGCACCAACGTGTAATCTGCACAGATACAAACCAGAACTTTGCCCAACACGAAACAGAGAGGTTGTCAATCTCTCCGGTCTTGCAGAAACAAAGAGTTAAACGTATGGTGTGGAAAACAGCAGGAAAAACAGCAAGTAACAGGAAACAGATGATTGCAGCAGGTTGTGTAAACAGTATGAGGAAATTGGACCAGGGTCCACAGTTCACTAGTGGTGTCTCTCTCAGAACAGATAACTAGCATGTTGGGTAAACAAATTACAGCTGGGCAATTGACAAATAGAGAGGGCATAACAATGCAATACATGCCAAGATGTCTACTATGAAATCTAGTTGGGCATTACAACAAAGTACATAGACCGTTATTCCAACAGCATCTATGCCTAAATAATCCACCTTCAAGGCAGCATCCGCATCCCATTCAGTATTAATTTGCTAACAACAGATTATTGCATGAAGTAAAGTGTGTAATGTAATCAATACAAGTGCCCTTGGACACTGCACCAATGTTTTATCCCTAGTAGCAACAGCACATCTACCATCTTAGACCTTTCTGTCACTGATCCAGATATCTAGAGACTGAACCCACTATCGAGCATAAATACCCCCTCTTGGAGTCACAAGCATCTACTTGGCCAAAGCATCTACTAGCAACGGAGAGCATGCAAGATCAAGAGCACATAGATAAACAACTTGAATAAACATGGTATCAATATTCATCGGATCCCAGCAAACACAACATCTAGCATTACAATAAGATGATCTTGATCATGTTAGGCAGCTCACAAGATCTAAACATGGAGGCACAAGGTAGAGAGACAACCATCTAGCTACTGCTATGGACCTGTAGTCCAGGGGTGGACTACTCACGCATAACTCCGGAGGCAGGCATGGTGATGTAGAGCCCTCCGGTGATGATCTCCCCTCCGGCAGGGTGCCGGGAAGAGATTCAGAACTCCTCCGATCTAAGATTGACGATGACGGCCGCGACGGAACTTTTCGTGGAATATGATCGACCGTAATAGGGTTTTCGCGTCGCGGAGAATATATAGGCGAAGAGGCGGCGTCGGTGGCCGAGGGGGGCCACCACGCCATAGGGGGCACGGGCCCACCCTGGGCCGCACCCTAGTGTGGCGTGGCCCCCTGGTGGGTCTGCTCTGACTCCCCTTTGGACTCCGTGATCTCCTCGTGATATTATTGACGATGTCTTTTGTTTCGTTCAATTCCGAGAATATTTCCTTAATAGATTTTCTGAAACTAAAAACAGCAGAAAACAGGGAACTGGCACTGTGGCATCTTGTTAATAGGTTAGTCCTAGAAAATGCATAAAAATGATATAAAGTGTAACCAAAACATGTAGCAATTGATATAATAACAGCATGGAACATCAAAAATTATAGATACGTTTGAGACGTATCAAGCATCCCCAAGCTTAGTTCCTGCTCGTCCTCGAGTAGGTAAACGATAAAAATAGATAAATTTTGAAGTGACACGCTACCAACACAATCTTTGATCAAATAACAATGTAATGCACATGATCTGAATGAAGTGATCCAAGCCAATGGTCTATAGTTTGCAAGCAAGTAAATAAAGAGTAAACATAAGTGATCACACAAGTGCAAACTTTCATGAATAACACTATAAAACATTTAGAGATATAATAGTCTAACATAATAGTTAGTTCACAGCAGCAATAATTCTCAACATGAAAGTGTTTGTATCAACACAAAGGAAGATAATAGCTTCAGCTTTTGCTTCACTTTTGCTTCAACTTTCAACATGTATATCATATAGATAATGTCAATGCAAAGAATATGATCAACCAAACACAAAGTTATGTAAAAACTGTTATACTGGAGTTGACAATGATGTTTGCTTAAGTAGACAGAAAGAAGTGCGAAAACTGACTCAACATAAAAGTAAAAGAATGGCCCTTCGCAGAGGGAAGCAGAGATTAACATCATGTGCTAGAGCTGTAGTTCCCGAAGGCATATAGAGAGCATAAAATATTGTTTTGTAAGGTAATGGTGTATACAGGTGTCAACAAATCAAATAGCAGGTACTTGTCATCTTCCATGGCTAACTAACTTTTAGAGCGGTTCCGAGAGTTTTTAGGACTGCACTTGTAACAAGCACTTATTGGTGACACTCCTCCCAACCATTTACTTTCCACAAACCATGGCTAACCGAATCCTCGGGTGCCCACCAACATTCACCATGGAGGAGTGTCTATTTATTTATTTATAGGGTGGACTAACCAGCTCTTTAATGCAAAATAAAAGGTGGAGAAGCAGATGAAGCTGCCAATCCTTGAAAATCAATTAGCATGGAGAAGCAAAAGCTCTCAAAGAGAGAGAAAACCCAATCCCCTATGCAGCAAGAGGACAAACTCAAGTGTAAGTTTCTTATAGGAACAATGGACATGGATTCATGGTTCACTTAATCCTCTCTCTCTCTCTCATCTACGGTGATTATCATGTTATAGATAAAGTACACATAATTGTCATGTTTTAATGGTTGCTTTTATAATGGCTATATGTCCTAAAACACATAGTTGAAAGAAGTACTCATTTGTGTTGCTAGGTCACCCTCGTAAGGCTAGCGTGGTTGCTCTCACTCCCACATCATACTCTTTCTTTTTACCCCCAGATAAAGGATGTTGGGCGGTACTGTGTCACTCAATACCTATGCCATGTCACATCGGCCATCCCGTACCCACATACATCATACTTCAAAGTATGACAAATCACAAAAGCTCCAACACAACGATAAATGCATAACAAATCATCTCACACCTTAATATTCACCACAAAGGTATTACATAGATGACCGTAATCATGTTTGGCAGCTCATACGGTACTAATTAGTGAAGCTCAAGAGAGAGGAGAGATACAAAAGTTACCACCACAAACCCTAGTCCAGGGGGTGGACTACTCCCCCTTCATCATGGTGATGATGGTGGAGAAGTTCTTGCTGTAGATGTTGATGATGAACACGCCGGAGGGGGGTGGAGCCCTCCGGAGGTGACTCCGGCGGCGTTTCCCCCCTCTGCTCTTCTCCGGCGGCAGCCTTCTGACTCTCTGTTTCGTGGTTCTGTGTTTCTCCGCCGCCCCCTTCTAGAGAACGTCGGGGGACCTTTTTATAGGTGTTTTTAGGTCAAGACGGAGTCGGTGGAGCAAAGATCAACGGTAACGGAGCCTCGAGGGCCAAAAGAGTGGGCCCCATGCGGCCAGGTACTGTGGCCGCGTGGGCCACCACCTTTTGGGCCTCATGCCTCCGTTTGCTTGCTTCCTTCGCCCACAGGTCTTCTTCCTTCCAAAAAATGACGCCCCTAAATTTGCAGGTGATTTGGACGATGTTTGGGTCCCTGAAACATTAAAATACAAAACTAGGGTTTTCTGCCTGTGCAGGGTTAATTCCTTAAAAATAGGAAATCATTAAGATATTTCCAAAATCATGATAAAACATTGATATAACCCTTATATGATGCAAATATGATTGGAATATGAGTAAATAAAGTGCAAAGTTCATGTATGCATTTTACATGCATCACCGCGCGATTTGGGGAAGGAGACATTGAAGACGACGGTGACGTGGCCCTGATAGGTGGGACCCACATGTCAGTGAGAGAAGAGAGAGAGAGAGCTGCGGACTGCTTGCTGGGCTGGGCTAGGCTGGCTAGCGGCCTTTTCTATATTTTTTTTGTTCTTTTTTCTTTTCTATTTTTTTGAAAACTTTCAGTAACTTTTGAAATAAACCTCCAAATGGTTTCAAACCAATTTGTAATTTTTTTGTGAAAATAAACTTTATCAAAATAAACTATTTGGTCACACTTTTGCAATACATTTCAAAACTATAAATTTAAAAAATTGCATAATTACTTAATTGACACTTTATGTCAATTTAAAAATAGAGTTTTAATAAAAAAACATTTGTGGCTTACTAAAAAAATAAAGTACCACAATTTTAAAATTTTGAAAATAATTTATTTTAAACCTAATTTTCAATCAAGGTCAAAATTAAATCAAAACCAAATTTTAAAATAGAACAAATAAAACCATAGAAAACCAAAATATTATATAGAGCATAATATAACATTTTCTCAAATATGTTTTCAAGTGGAAATAATATTCCAACTTTTGAAATTTCAAATGCAAACAAGACAAGAAGATGATTAATGCATGCATGATTTTGAATTTTCAAATCAAAATATATATAGTTTTCAAAAAGTTTTTGATTTTTTTTTGAAATTTCAACATTTTGAATTTTTTGGAATGTTACACGGCCCAATCTCCCCGAGGTCGCTGCCGTCCGAGCTCGTTCGGTGATTTGAGTCCAGTTTTCAGAATGTTTAGGTTAATTAGACATTTAGATTAAATTAGGGTCTAATTAATTGCATGTTTAGATTAAACTGATTTCGTTCCATTCCACCGATTCCCAAATCAACCGAACACCATGATGGAATGGTTCTATTCTGATGGAATGGAACCATTCCATTCCATTCCATTCCACCCCATCCAAAAAATGAACAGACCGTTAGATGTTTGCACGTGTAACAGTGAACCAGGCCACATAATTAATCAGAGGCAGAGTATGCACGAGCACGAACACAAGTTCTTATGGCCGACCTGTTCTTGCTTGCTCATGCAGATACGAAACAAAACAGCAATTGAGAGAGAGAGAGAGAGAAGCAGCAGCAGCAACAACAGATGCTAGGGGGTGGAGAAGCACCCACCGCAGCGTGGTGAGGATAAAGGTCCTCGTCCATCTCGACTGGCACTGCCCGCGTGCAGATGGAAGCGGGGCTATTTATTGGACCGAGCTCTTATTGCATAGGGATGTAAATTTTAACCATGGCAGATATATCAGCTACGGTTATGTTTTTGGGTCCGTTGCTCTTGTGTCGTGGCGCGAGACATGCAGTTCCTTTTAACCGTTACCATTGTGATGGATACTGTAGAAAGTCTGTTGTTTTTGTTTTTCCATATCCATAGAGGGGTATCCTATGTGTCGTTCTATACTAGTGATTAGCATATTTAGATACTGTAGATGACTCATGAGCACTTGAAATTTTAATATCATCATCAGTAAAAATAGTGCAAACATTACCAATCTTACTAGTTTCAGCAATTTCAGCTTCTTTTTCATCTCTTTCCCACCTAGCATGTAATTCGGCCAACATCCTTATATTGTTATCAATTTTAATTTGTATACCATTCAAAGACTTATGTTCCTTGATATCAATAGGTAAAACTTTTATTTTAAGCATCTCAACATCATGAACAAGATTATCAACTTTAACACTAAGAATATCCAACTTCTCTAGTTTTTCCTCAACGGTTTTATTGAAAGCTTTTTGTGAAGTAATAAAATCTTTAAGCATGCTTTCAAGATAAGCGGACACATTTTTATTGTTGTTGTAGAAATTACCATAAGAATTGCCATAAGAGTTATTACCACTTGGAGGATATGGGTTATAATTATTATTACCAAAGTTATTCCTATAAGCATTGTTGTTGAAATTATTTATAATGAAATTCACATCAACTTGTTCTTCTTGATCAACCAAATAAGCTAAGGGGACATTATTAGGATCAATAGGAACTTGATTATCAGAAAGCATAGACATAATATCATCTCCTTTATCTCTCAAAGAGGAGATCTCCTCAACAGAATTTGCCTTCCTACCAGTTGGAGTTCTTTCAGTGTGCCACTGGGAATAATTTACCATCATATCATCCAAGAGATTTGTTGCTGCACCCAATGTGGTGGACATGAAGGTACCTCCAGCAGCCGAATCCAACAAATTCCTGGAGGAAAAATTTAAACCTGCATAAAAAGTTTGGATGACCATCCAAGAAGTCAGTCCATGAGTGGGACAATTTTTAAACAAAGATTTCATTCTTTCCCAAGCTTGAGCAACATGCTCATTATCAAATTGTTTAAAGTTCATAATGTTACTCCTCAATTGTATAATTTTGCAAGTGGATAATACTTCCCAATAAAAGCATCTTTGCATTTAGTCCAAGAATCAATACTATTTCGAGGCAAAGACAATAACCATTCTTTAGCACGTCCCCTCAAGGAGAAAGGAAAAAGTTTCAGTTTTATAATGTCACTTTCTACTTCTTAATATTTTTGCATATCACATAACTCAACAAAGTTATTTAAATGAGAGGCGGCATCATCAGTACCAGCACCAGAAAATTGTTCTTTCATGACAAGATTTAACAAAGCAGGTTTTATCTCATAGAACTCAGCTTTAGAAGCTGGTGGGGCAATTGGTGTGCATATGAAATCATTGTTGTTTATGCTAGTGAAGTCACACAACTTAGTGTTCTCAGTTGAACCCATTTTAGCAAAATAAAAACAAGATAGTAAGCAAAACAAAAAGAAACTACTTGCTGGAATTTTTATTTTTTGTATTTTTGAGTTTTCAAGCAAACGAAAATCAAAACAAGATTAACAAAAAATATACTAAGCAAGACAATAACAAAGTAAAGTGTAAGGACATGCGAAACTCCCCTCGTTGAAGATTCCAAGTCCCTGGCAACGGTGCCAGAAAAGAGCTTGATGTCGTGGATCACACGTTCACTGGGAACCCCAAGAGAAAGGTATGATGCAGCGTAGCGGCAATTTTCCTTTCATACAAAAACCAAGGTTTATCGAACCAGTAGGACTTGGAGAAGGCTTCGGCTTGGTGCCAATGGCAATGGCGCCGAAAAGAGCTGTTGACCTGGATCTGTGTACACACGAACAGACTACTTTGCCCCAATGAAACAAAAAAGGTTGTCAATCTCTCCGGCTTGCTGAACACAAAGGATTAAACGTATATGTGTAAAATAATAAAAGATAAAAAAATGACCAACGGGAAAATGACTAGGAAAAGCTATGGGAATGGTTGTAAACAATATAGAAAAATAGGACCGGGGTCCACAGTTCACTAGCGGTGTCTCTTCAATAGATAAACATGATGGGTAAACAAATTAAATCGAGGCAATTGACAAAGCATGGGCGTATAACAATACTATCATGACACAAAGTTCACCATTTCATTTAATATGGGCGTTACGTCAAAATACATAGACCGTTATCCAACTGCATATATGACTAATAATCCACCCGGGATCACCATCCAGCATGTCACCAAAAGTATTAAGTTGCAAGCAACAGATAATCGCAATAAACATAGTGCATAATATAAGCAATGGTTACAACATATAGCAATAAACACCGTTGTTTTATACCTAGTAGCAACAACACATCTCAAACCTTAATCGTTTTTGTCAACTCGAGCTCAGACAAGAGAGGCATGAACCCACTATCTAGTATAAATACTCCCTCTAAAGACACTAGCAATTACTTTGGCCAAAAGCATCCACAAGCATCGCAGAGCATGCAAGATCATAAATAAAACATATCATAAATAAACTAAACAATAATGTCATGACTCCATAATTCATCGGATCCCCGCAAACACAACATGTAGCATTACAAATAGATGATCTTGTGAAGGAGATATACCCTAGAGGCAATTAATAAAGTGATTTTATTTGTCATATCTCAATTGTTCATAATATGTTTTTGTACCATGCTATAACTGTATTAAGCGGAAACATTAATACACGCGTGGTATGTAAACAACCAGGTCCCTAGTAGCCTCTATTTAACTAGTCCGTTGGGTAACAGATGATAAAGGTTTCCTGATCATGGACAATTACGTCAGTTGACAACGGAGTCATGTCATTGGGTGAATAACGTGGTGGACATACCCAAAAGATATAGAAACGTAGTGCTTATACCTTCGACTGTGAGATCATATCAAATCGCTGCTTCTGGAAGGTGCTTTGATCGCATCAAACGACATGTCTTATATAGCATGACAATAAAGGTGACACTTTCGGGTATCCAAAGGAAGCAGTGGAGGCGAGTGATCAAGAGCAGGATTTTCCAATCCACATAACAGGATAGATACTCTGGGCCCACTCGGTGAGATTACATCAATGAGCTTGCAAGCATGTGACTAGGTCACGGGGATGTAATATCACAGACGAGTAAAGATAGATTTGTCAATAACGAGATCATGCTCGCTAATCGTGATACCGGAGAACGATGCTCAAACAATCTAAGTATCGCAAGGCAAAAGGATGAGACTGAACGTCTAAAGGTTCAAACGATAAAAGACTTTTGTGGACGCACAAGGGCTATCATGGGTATCTAGATCCCGCTGTTAGTCATTGATCAGAGAACGTGTCTCATTCATGTCTGTGTGATCCTGAACCGTAGGTTAACACACTTATGGGTAGGTGACGATTAGATTGGATATAAGAGAGAAAGAAACCAAAGAACTCCGGAAGTGTTCCGGGACATGTCCGATGTTGATCGAAGGCAACAAAATATGTTTCGGAGCTCGAAGGAATTAAATAATATGTATTTAATATTAATAAGTGTTATTAGTGATTAAATATATTTTTTATAATTAAATTTGAATTTTTAAAGCCATTAAACCTAAATGGGCCTTAGAGGCCCATTAGGGAAAAACCCCAAAAGGGAAAAAGGAAAAAAACAGAGGGGAGGGCCAGCCGGCCTGGCTGGGCCGAATGGGGCCCAACCAAGGCCGGCGCACCCCCCATGGCTGGCCGAGCCATGTGGGAATAGTCCCACAAGGCTTAGCCAGCGGGGTGGGCAGCCCTCCTCCTCCTTTAAATAGGGGACCCCTTTGCCTTTGGAAAATCAATCTCCTTCTTCTTCTCTCCTACCTTGAGCGTGGTTCCGTTTCTGGAGCTGCGTACAAGGAGGGAAGTCTCTCCACTATATGCACACCGCCGTGCTACTAGATCCAATCGTCCGCTTCCGCTACTCTGCTGGATCTGGAGCCCGGAGGTCGTCATCTACACCATGCGTGTGTGGAACTGCGAGGTGCTACTCGTGTGGCACTAGAAGTTGTCTTCTTCCTCTACACGACCTTGAGGTCGGCTACGTCAGCTTCATCATCAACGGTTGTGCGGGAGCGTAATACCCGTTTTCGGTCTACAAGGGTATGTACATCGATCCCCTCCGTTACGGTATATCTGCATAGTAATAGATCTTGGCTAGTTTATGGTTATCGTTGCTAGGATTTTTTTTTTGTTTTCTGCCTACGATTCCCTTCAGTGGTATAAGAGCCGATCTATGCGTAGATATATCTGTGCGGTTTTTAGAACACATGTTGAATGTGGGCGCATCGATTCTATATTATTACCCTCTAGCGTGTACTTATTTATATCGCGGCATTGTTCGATGAAGCGGCCCGGACCGACTTTATGCGTACTCTTACGTGAGACTGGTTCCACACTTGACATACGGCTTGTACCGTATATGTGGTTGGCGGGTGTCTGTGTCTCTTACAATAGTTGATATTACATTTACAATGGAAGGCCCTGAAAGGGGTGTAATAGAGACAATTATTTAATCGCTGTTGTGGTTGTTCATATGTAAGAAACGGTTCTTTTACGAAAGCCCTAGCAGCCACGTAAAACATGCAAAAGGATAAAGTAGAGAGCGTCTAACTTTATTTTGCAGGGGCAATGTGATATGGTCACGGTAAGTTTTATGAATTGTTTATAAACTGTCGGCGCGAAGGAGACCATCGGCGCAAGGACCATATCACGTCGCATTACATTTGATGTTATGTCATTGTGTGCATCTTATATTGTGTGTATATATATAGTTTTATATATTAGTTACACGGCGGTGGAAATATAAGATGATCCCTCCTAAAACCATGTAGTGTTCTCCTATAGCGTGCACCACCGAAAGTTCTCCGTTACGAGGCAGACCATGACGATCGGGTGTCAGACGTATCTACGTTCGCATAAGGTGGGTGTAAGCCATGTTGCACAAGCAATACGCTATAGGTTATAATGGCGAGCCTAGCATGTACAAACATGGGCTCGGAACACAGTGGCCGAAAGGTTAAGCACGAGTCACATAGTTGTTGTGATTGAAATAAACGATGTCTACCTTTGAAGCTATGCTATCGGCCGTGACGATCGGGGATAGTATATCGGATGAGGATCGTGTAATCACTAAAACGAAGAGAGGGTTATTCGTTTTGAGTGGGAGTTCCTGTAGTTTTATTTTATTAAACTTGAACCCATATTTTATTAGGCGCATTCCTATGATTGAGAAACTTAAAAGGTGGGTCCAAACTTCATTGTTTTATACCGTAGTTTGAGAATACTCCTTGTTTCAAACCTTTTAGCTCTATATGATACAATACCCGTTAGAGATAGAACCCGGAGATTCCGCAAACAAAAGGATAATTTGGATTATCAAGTTTTGTGCGGATATTTTCATCATAGTCCAGTGTATGCTATGATCTCTCCCATAGAGAATGAACTGTGGGTGCGTGTTGACAGATCGTGAACATTTGGAATGGTCGCTGAGACTGATGATCTGTATCCACCGTAAATCAGGTTTTCTTCTCAACCAAGATGGAAGAGAACACTCGCATTAAAGGAGCACGTGGCAGTCATACTTGATGACATTGGTCATACTTTATGACGTTAGGATGCCTCGCTCAGCTCGATCATTGGATGACAGACAACGTTGCCAGATGCAAATGTTTTGTCATAAACTATGTCATGCAAGGGGAATCGTTCACCTTCATGAATTCTTGGTTGTGTTGGAAAAACCATGGAGATGAAATGAATCACCGGGAAGTCATCAATGATGATAGTGATATATGATATACGAGTTATGAATGTTTTTGCCTAAACAAGTACTTGCAGCAGTGACTAAGTTTTATACTAGTCATGTTTTATGAAAACGAGATTTTCTGCTTGAGTAGCTTGGAAGGATGAGGAGACAATGTGTGTTGATGATGGCAGGCAATATGTTGTAATGGCCATAGACACTCTCTCTGCATCTACCATTTTGGATTAATTTGGATCTGAACAAATTCAGTTTGATCGCTTGTTAGCATGATCATTATAAGTGTGTCTTGCCTCTAGCGAGACAATTATTCATATTTGTCAGTGACAAAATTGTTGTCCTACATTTATGAGTGATATCTTTAATGATCATACACCGATTATGAATGAAGTGTTCTTATATGAATCCAGATGGTAGTAGCTCCCACATTTATAACATTAATGCCAAAGGATACAAACTTAATAATGACACCACATTATTGTGGCACTAACATTTTAAGTCATGTCAATGTTATATGCATTAAGAAGCTCCATTCAGATGGACCTCCAAGTCCTTAGATTTTGATCTTTTGACACTTGCAAAATAACTAAGACACCATTTTCTGGAAACGGGCATTTAACTTATTGATAATCATACATAATGATGTGTGTGGATCAATGAAGTACGTTAACGTGTAGTGGAAATTATTATTTCGTAAACTTCACCAATGATTTGAGTAGATATATGGATATCCACTTAATGAAATGCTGGTCTGAAAAGTTTGATAAGATCAAACAAGTTCAGAGTGAAGAAAGAAATATAAACTTAACAAGAAAATCAAATTCCTGCGATACAGATCGAGGAAACAAATATTTGAGTTATGAGTTTGGCATATCATTGGAAGACTTGTGAAAAGAGTTCCACAAATTACGCCGCATGGAACACCACAATGTTATGGTGTGTTAGGACATCGTAATCACACTCTATTGGATAGTGTGTGGTAAATAAAATCTCTTATCGAATTATTGTGATCATTAGAGTTATATGGTAGAAGCAAAACATTCACGTTAGATAATAGGGAAACCATCTAAATCGTGGAGGCAATACCATATGAGTGATGGCATGGCTTTTGGCCTAGATTGTCGTTTCGATATTTTAGTGTTTTGATATGATCAAACCTAAAACAGATAAATCTTTGTAGTGTACCTAAAGAATTAGTTGGGTACATATCTCACAACAAAGGTAAAATTGTTGCCAGAATATACCTTACTCAAGAAATAGTTTCTTATCCGAAGATATAAGTGGGAAAAAAGTAGAGCAAGACGGAGTTAATGAATTTCCTATCCAGACATCAGAGTGACGCAACGGAAACTGTTCCGATGCCGAAATTGTTCCGATTTCGTCCTCCAGATGAAAGAAAGCTAATGATAAATGATCATGACGCTATAAGCTCGTACTAAGATCGTAGGCATACGAGAATGGTTTCCGCACTATGTGCTATGACTATCTTGTTATGAAACGTCATGTTAATGGAACATGAAAATACCTACGAACTACAAGAAGTGATGGTAGACCTAAGTCCGAAAAATGGCTATGAGCCATATATAATCCGAGATAAAATCCATGTACGATTACCAAGTAATGACTTGGGTAAATCTTCTTGATGGGCTCCAGGCCGTTAAGAGTAAATGGAATTTTATGACAAAATAGACACTGACGGAATGACAACCGTCTATAAGGATCGATTTGTCATAAAACAGTTTCGACAAATTCAAAAGTTGACCACAACGAGATTTTGTCTCAAGTGGTGATGCCTAAGTCTGTTTAGGATTGTTCTAGCAATTATTTTCAATTGAAAATTGATGGATGGATAAAGAAACCATGTTCCTAATGGCAACATTAAGAAGAGTTGTAATTGGTACAACAAGTAGGTTTTGTTGATCCTAAGGATGCTAGACACGTATGCAAACTTCAGTTGTCCATTCATGGGCTGAAGCAAGCATATCGGAGCTGGAATCTTCACTTTGATAATGTGATCAAAGGATTTTGGAGTCGTCCAAAATGTTGAAGAAACCTGCATTTACAAAGAAGTGAGTGGGAGCTAAGTAGCTTTTCTTGATCTTATATGTGAATGGCATATTTGAGTGGGAGCTAAAAGAAATTCCCTGGTCTTATATACGGATGGCGTATTTAAGTGGGAGCTGGTATCATTCCTGATTTTATATGTAATGACATATTAAGAATGATACATATCCTTTAGTAAAGTATAAATGATTATTTAAGTGATTAAATTTTCTATGAATGAAGTTAAAAGTATTAGGCTTTAGATTTATAATTTGTATAGATCAAAAGGGGCTTAATAACATTAGGTCGGAATATTTTCCTAGGTTAAGATTCTGAAATGTTTCAGAATAGAACAAGCGAAGAAAAGGTTTTTACTTGTATGACTAGGTAAAATATTAAGTTTATCTTGGGTTTCAGCGATAGTTATTGAAAGAAACGGATGTCTGACATCCTCTATGCCTCAGCCATAGATTCTATCATAATGAAAGCTCGACTTGGTGTGACCCAAGTTCTTGGTTGAAGAACGGGTTCTAGAGTGATCCCTGGATGGATCAATGAAAAACATTAAGTATATCCTTCAGTGTCTAAAGAGAACTGAAGATATGTTTTCTGGTATGGGGTGAAAGTGAAAAGACAACTTGCCGTAAAAGGTTACGATGATGCAAGTTATGACACTGACCCATACGATTAGAAATCTCATACAGGAGAAGTCCTTTGTTTTGAAGAAAGACAGGGTTAGCTTGCGAAGTTGCATATGAATGCAGTCGCATAATCTACATAGGTATAGGAATATATGTCTACTTCAGAAGTAGCAAGTGTGATTGGACTGAGGAGTTTTCCTGAGCATGTGTGGTTTCCCTTAATAGATCTCTTAGACTTTTAAGGCCCATGCTACGCAAAGTTTCGAGTCTCACTCCATCGACAAACATGTATTTCACAGTTATCATAAGATACGGGATGATGTCAAACTAGGTGACATAGAAGTGTTGCAAAGCACATACAGATTTCAATGTGGGAGATTTGTTGACTGAATTCCTCTTCCACGAGACAAGCATGCACCATACTGCTATAGGTGTTAAGCTTTTACCAAGTTGTAAACTAGATTAAATTGTACTCTAGTGCAAGTGGGAGACGAAGGAGATATGCCCTAGAGGCAATTAATAAAGTGATTTTATTTGTCATATCTCAATTGTTCACAATATGTTTTTGTACCATGTTATAATTATATTAAGCGGAAACATTAATACACGTGTGGTATGTAAACAACCAGGTCCCTAGTAGTCTCTATTTAACTAGTCCGTTGGGTAACAGATGATCAAGTTTCCTGATCATGGACAATTACGTCAGTTGACAACGGAGTCATGTCATTGGGTGAATGACGTGGTGGACATACCCAAAAGATATAGAAACGTAGTGCTTATACCTTCGACTGTGAGATCATATCAAATCGCTGCTTCTGGAAGGTACTTTGATCGCATCAAACGAAATGTCTTATATAGCGTGACAATAAAGGTGACACTTTCGGGTATCCGAAGGAAGCAGTGGAGGCGAGTGATCAAGAGCGGTATTTGCCAATCCACATAGCAGGATAGATACTCTGGGCCCATTCGGTGAGATTACATCAATGAGCATGCAAGCATGTGACTAGGTCACGGGGATGTAATATCACAGACAAGTAAAGATAGATTTGTCAATAACGAGAACATGCTCGGTAATCGTGATACCGGAGAACGATGCTCGGACAATCTAAGTATCGCTAGGCAAAAGGATGAGACTGGACGTCTAAAGGTTCAAACGATAAAAGACTTTCATGGACGCACATGGACTATCATGGGTATCCAGATCCCGCTGTTAGTCATTGATCGGAGAACATGTCTCGTTCATGTCAGTGTGATCCCTAACCGTAGGGTAACACACTTAAGGGTAGGTGACGATTAGATTGGATATAAGAGAGAAAGAAACCGGAGAACTCCGGAAGTATTTCGGGACATGTCCGATGTTGATGGGAGGCAACGAAATATGTTTCGGAGCTCGAATGAATTAAATAATATGTATTTAATATTAATAAGTGTTATTAGTGATTAAATATATTTTTTATTTAATTAAATTCGAATTTTTAAAGGCATTAAACCAAAATTGGCCTTAGAGGCCCATTAGGGAAAAACCCCAAAAGGGAAAAAGGAAAAAAAGAGAGGGGAGGGCCAGCCAGCCTGGCTGGGCCGAATGGGGCCCAACCAGGGCCGGCGCACTCCCACATGGCTGGCCGAGCCATGTGGGAATAGTCCCACATGGCTTAGCCAGCGGGGTGGGCAGTCCTCCTCCTTTAAATAGGGGACCCCTTTGCCTTTGGAAAATCAATCTCCTTCTTCTTCTTCTCTCCTACCTTGAGCGTGGTTCCGTTTCTGGAGCTGTGTACGAGGAGGGAAGTCTCTCCACTATACGCACACCGCCGTGCTACTAGATTCAATCTTCCGCTTCCGCTGCTCTGCTAGATCTGGATCCCGGAGGTCGTCATCTACACCGTACATGTGTGGAACTGCGAGGTGCTACTCGTGTGGCACTGGAAGTTGTCTTCTTCCTCTACACGACCTTGAGGTCGGCTACGTCGGCTTCATCATCAACGCTTGTGCGGGAGCGTAATCCCCGTTTTCGGTCTACAAGGGTATGCACATCGATCCCCTCCGTTACGGTATATCTGCATAGTAATAGATCTTCGCTAGTTTATGGTTATCGTTGCTAGGATTTTTTTGTTTTCTGCCTACGATTCCCTTCATCTTGATCTTGTTAGTCTGCTCACAAGATCTAAACAACGGAGTACAAGAGAGAGAGAGACAACCATCTAGCTACTGTCATGGACCCGTAGTCCCGTGGTGCACTACTCACGCATCACTCCGGAGGCAGGCATGGTGGTGTAGATGCCTCCGGTGACAATCTCCCCGTCTGGCAGGGTGCCAGGAAGAGCTTCAGAACCCTCCCGATCTAGGGTTGGCGATGGCGGCGGCCTCAGACGTATTTCTAGAAAAAGGATCGGGTGTCAAGGGTTTTCGGGACGAAGGCAATTTATAGGCGAAAGGGCGACTCGAGGGACCCAGGAGGCGGCCAGGTGGGCCCCAGCCGTGGGCCGCGGCTGGGTGCCGTCTGGGGCCTGTAGGCCCCCCTGCAGGTCTCCTCCTGGCGTAGTCTTTGTTTCCATGTAAAAATAATTCCGTAATTTTTCAGGCGATTCGGAGAAACTTTCCCGACTAGCTTTTCTGAAACAAAAAGACAGCAGAAAACAGGAAGTGGCACTAGGCATCTTGTTAATAGGTTAGTTCCATAAAATATGCCAAAATGATATAAAAACATTATAAAAACATGTGGCAATGATATATAATAAGCATGGAATAATAAAAAATTATAGATACGTTTGAGACGTATCATGATGTCATTCTTGGAGTTGTTCATCGGCTAGAGGGACCAGCGGATGGATTTGGTGGTGGGTGCAGAGTTCAGTGTGGTGGCTAGCGTGGCAACGACGATGGTGATGAGCGATGGTTTGGTTGTGTCAAGACCTTGTTAGTCGGCTGTTCCGGCGTGTCCAACTCGTCTTCCGCTGAATTTCCCTGCTACGAAGTCGGAGCTGTTGAGCGGCGTGTCTTGAGCGGCGACGATGACGTGCGTGGGACGGTCATGGTCTGGTCGTGGCGACCTTCATCGGCGCGGTTCCTGTCCATCCCCTCTTCGAAGCCCATCTTCAAAATCAGAGCTGCCAATCTCTTCGCGATGGGCCATCTGTTTGGCATGGGTCAGCGTGTGCTTCACGAGGCTGCTACGGTGAGATCTCCTTAGGTGGTCATCTCTTCGGTGAAGTAGGAGTCGCCCTCGGTGGAGTTATGACGATGACGCTGGTGGACAACCTTCACGATGACCTTGTCATCAATGGTGTGTGTGCGGTCTGCTTTAGGTAGCCAGGCTGGTCGTGTGTGCCCTCGCGACGGTCGTGTTCCATGACGGTCGGCGAGGGTGTTTGCGCCGGTTTTCGGCCGGTTACCCGCTAATTAACATGTCACCTCTCTTCTTCTTAATTAATGAAAATGGCAAATCTTTTGCCTTATTTTTTACAAAAATAAGCTAACTATAAGTGACATGACATTGACATATAGCCAGCAACGGGCTCTATTATTAACCATGCTTTAAAGGAGAGGGACACCGTCTGAGAGAACACGTTTTTTTAAAAAATGGAGGGTGTGCCCCTAGCCTCTGCATCCAAAGGATGCACACAGCCGAGTTTATTAATATGGAAAAACAGTAAGCACTAGACTTTACAGAGAAATACATCGATCAATCAGAAGAACCACCGTCCAGGCAAAAACTCGCTACACCTACAAGCTTGATGAAGGGGGTGGAAGAATCGGAGCCGATGCCCGACCACACGCACATACCCACATCATCGAAATCCGGAGGCTTCAACCAAGCCACCCAACAGCGCGCCGGAAGCACAAGCCGGTCGAGCTGATCCTCAGAGCACGCCGCATGCGCACGACGAAGCCGCTGCCACCATCTTCCGCCATCCCATCTTCATGAGCGATCAACGCAATGACCTTGCAAGGCCTGCCATCGGCACTGCCACGGCGCCAAACAGCTCCACCATCCTACGCGGGTCCATCATCATACGATCGTCACCGAGGCCCCACTACGCCACGCCGCCGAGACTCGCCATCGTCAACGTGGTAGATGTACACCGCTCCACTTCTTGCCTCCTCTGTCTAGCAACTGCTCCAAAAACGATGCCCCCATGAGGGAGAGCGACACCGAGAGCGCCGCGATCGCCCGATCCGGGATACCCAGTTCTGGGTTTCCCCCGGAGCAGCGCGAGTGAGTAGACGGTGGCTGCACGGCGATGCCTTCACCAAGGTAACGACGCGTAGACGCCACCATCGCCTGCTTGAACGAAGTCGAAGCTCGATTTTCACGGCAACCACGCCTCTCGCCGCCGGGGCTAACTGTGGCATCGAGAGAACACCATAGTCAGCCGGCCGACCACCTCCGACAAAGGAGGAGGCCACCACGACCACGCCAGGGTCGGAGCCCCCCGATGTCCTTGTGGTGCTGGTCTAGCCCAGGATCTGCGCATGCCGTCGTTGGAGTCGAGAAGACGCAGCGGACATCGTCTGGGTCGCGGCCTGCCCGAGCCCATCTGGGCCTAGATCGGGTCCGACGCCTCCGCCGCCCGCTGGCCTGCTCCCGGCCGCCATCAGCCTGCTGATACCCTGTCCACCACTAGCCCGCCACGCTGCCGCTGAAGATGGCCGGAGCGGGGGCCGCCGCTGCGCTCCAAAGTCGAAGACCTAGGAGATCAGCCGCCGCCGTCGCGCCACTCGGGCATTGCCCGGCGACGTTCCCAATGGCGACGGGAGGAGAGGTAGGGACCGGGGAGGGCTAGGGGAGGCCGGCGGCGGGCGCCCCGGTGCAGCCCGGCGCGGCTGCACGGGGACGGGACGGGAGGTTCTGAGAGCACGCGTGAACTACTATGTTTGTAGCAACTTCTGTTCGTTCATTGGGCGGCCACTAACCTGGCAAAGCAGATAAAAACACTCCCTTCCCCTTCCCGACACGACACGCCAGTGATACTACTACAGGTCCGGAGCAGCAATTCTGGCTGCTTTTGGAGCGAAACGGAGTAGCAAACAAATCAAGCAAAGCCGCGTCCTGAACCCCCCGGTCCCCTCGGCCTTATTATATAGCTCACTCTCACTCACACTCTCACTCTCAGACTCAACAGCTTGACTTCACTCGACGCGCGCGCAAGCCGTACCGTACGTGAGCCCGTGAGCCAGCAGAGTACGGGAGTAAATGCCGCACCCGTCCTCATCGTCGTCGGCCAATGTGGACGCGGCCGCGAAGGGCGTCAAGCTCGAGCGGTACGCGAGCGGCGGCGGTCAGCTTATGCGGCGCGCGGCGAGCGCCAAGATCGTCTCGGCGACCTCCCACCTCCTCTTCCGCGCCACCATCCTCGCCACGCTCGCGCTCGTCTGCCTCTTCGCCGTGCACTACCCCTCCCTCCTCTCCCGCTCCTTCCGCCTCTCCGCCGCCAACGCCTCCTCTTCCTCGCCGCGGCCGACGTCGCGGCACCGGAGCCTGCTCGGGTCATCGTCCGCGTACGGTGGCGCCGCGTGGGAGCGGGAGGTGCGGAGGAGCGCCACGCCGCGGCGGGACGGGGGCATGTCGGTGCTGGTGACGGGCGCCGCGGGTTTCGTGGGCGCGCACTGCGCGCTTGCGCTCAGGGCGCGCGGCGACGGCGTGCTCGGCCTCGACAACTTCAACGCCTACTACGACCCGGCCCTGAAGCGCGCGCGGCAGCGTCTACTCGCGTCGCGCGGGGTGGTGGTGCTCCGCGCCGACATCAACGACGCGGCTCTGCTCGAGCGGCTCTTCGCCGCCGTGCCTTTCACGCACGTTCTGCACCTCGCCGCGCAGGCCGGCGTACGGTACGCGATGAAGGCGCCTCAGACGTACGTGGCCTCCAACGTCGCCGGCCTCGTCAGCGTCTTCGAGGCCGCCGCCAGGCACGCCGACCCGCAGCCGGCGATCGTGTGGGCCTCGTCGTCGTCCGTGTACGGGCTCAACACCGACGCGCCCTTCTCCGAGGACCACCGCACGGACAGGCCCGCCTCGCTGTACGCGGCCACCAAGAAGGCCGGCGAGGCCATCGCGCACGCGTACAACCACATCTACGGCCTCTCCATCACCGGCCTGCGGTTCTTCACGGTCTACGGCCCGTGGGGACGCCCCGACATGGCGTACTTCTCCTTCGCCCACAGCATCGTCGCCGGCGAGCCCATCACGCTCTTCCACGCAGCTGACGGTACCGACGTCCGCCGCGACTTCACCTACATCGACGACGTCGTCCAGGGCTGCCTCGGCGCGCTCGACACGGCCGGCAGGAGCACCGGCTCCAAGACTGGCAAGAAGTACGGGCCGGCGCCCCTCCGCGTCTACAACCTCGGCAACACCTCGCCGGTGCCCGTCACCCGAATGGTCACCATCCTCGAGAAGCTCCTCGGCAAGAAGGCGAACAAGCGCGTCGTCACGATGCCGAGCAACGGCGACGTGCCGTTCACGCACGCCAACGTCAGCCATGCCACACACGACTTCGGCTACCAGCCCACCACCTCCCTCGACGCCGGCCTCCGGCAATTCGTCCAATGGTTCCTCAAGTACTACAAGATCGACCCCGCAAAGCTGGCCAAGGGCGGCGGGAAGCCTACCAAGAGGAAATCCATGGGCGCCATGTCCGCAGCGTCGTGAGGTGAACGCGCGCGCCGCGTGTCCCCGAATGTGGATTCTGCTCTCCGTGGAGGCTGGCAGTTGTTCAACTTTGCAGGTGCATCCAGCATCCCCATTGTTTAAGGCATTATTGCTGCTCTTTTTTCTTCATGATGCAACCATGCTAGAGCTCAGTGGGAAGGGAATCATGGAGGTGGCAAGGCAAAGGAAACGGATTCTTTCTTCATAGCATAAGCAAACTAAACTATTTAGAGTAAAAGAGATTGGGGGTATAGGTAAGATGACATGAGCCAAGGAAAGGACCCCAGGTCACAAGAAAGAGGAAGTCACTGGCTTCCTTTTAGTTTAGATTATTTTTGCTCAGTTTTATATACTTTTATCATTCACTATCTTGTTCTTGTTTATTTGGTTAATTAGTCTTGTGACTGAAATGTGGATGATTATGTATTCATCTCAAGGACACAAGATCCTGTCGTGGATGTAGGTCCAAACAATTGCAGTTTTCAAGACTGCCAAAAATATTCATTATAAACCTTGGCGGTGGACATGGTGCAATTATTTTATTTGCGAAAAAACTTGGTGCAATTTATTTCTGCATATGTATAAACCTCTCCAATTCTTGGTTTCTGTTCTCTGAACCAAACCATCTTCCTGCATGTGGAGTGTCCGTGACCTTTGCGTATGTTTGCTTCTGATTTATGTAGCAATATATGCGAGGTACTGAAGTTGGTGGCAGGTGAGGGCAGGGTGAGATTGAATTTGTTTCAACCTTGGACTTGGTGCTGCTTCTTTGCGGTAGCATCACGCCAGCTTTTCGTACAGTGATGTTTCCAAGAACAAAGTTTCTTGCTAAATACAGTGAAACCTGTAGGAACAGAGTCTGAACCTGAACTAATGGAGATTCTAGTTTGTCAAGCAGTCTGAATCCTCTTCAGACCAGTAATGATCTAACTGATGGATCTGTCAAGCTGCATCGTGCTATGTGTTCATCAGTAGCAATATGAACTTAGGATTCCTGCTAAACCCAATTCATCTTGAAAATCCATGTGCCAGTGTATACATCTGCAAACTCTGATGCCTAGCATCATGCTTCAAGGACGATTCCTGTCCTGACTTGCCTAACCTTCTCTCCTTGGAAGGGCAATTCGATTTAGATAAGCCTGCATTTCATGCCATGCTGCAGCACCGGAGCCTGCTCGGGTCATCGTCGGCGTACTATTCATGCCATGCTGCAGTACCTTGAAAAGCAATGCAATGTATTCATGGCTAACTATTAGGACCATAAGAAGAGGAGAATACAGCCAGCTGCACACATTATGTATGAAGAACACAACAAAGACAGCTCCCATAGTCTGAATTCAGAATAGTGGTCATGGAGAATGAAGAACAAAACCTGCCTGTCAGCTCACGCTTTTCAGCATAAGAGACAGCCATTCATGATGAGAATGCCATGCAGACAATCTGGAATTCCGGATCTGAATACCTGAAGCTTGACTTCTTGCAAAATCTGTGGCTGGCACTCCTTGTACACTTGTGCTGCTGCAGTGCTCTAGGCTAACCGCTTTACCATTTGAGGTAATTGAAGATGTTCTCAACTGCTTGTCTGCTTCATGTCAAAAAGTTATAGTTGTTAATACAGCATTACAATGTGAAGTTACTAGTATACAATGTGAAGTTACTAGTACTCCAACTACTACTTTCCAACGAATAAACTTGGTACTCAATGAGACTGGTAAATATGAAACGTCTGCTACGCACATGACTACAAGAGCTGCATTGCTCAAATGCCCCGTACAGTAGTACTCCAACTTGTCTTGGCTATTGCAGCTGGCTACTGTTACTGTACCTTAAGCTTGGTCCCCAAGCTGGAGTAAGTTCAGGCAGCAGTCTTTGATTTGCATTTAGCATAAGGTCAAGCAGATATTTGACCACATCCTGACCTAGGGTCCCCTTGTATGCCTCAGCACTTGCACAAGTTCTGGCCTGAGGCGAGCGAGTAGGCTCCCTCGTTACTTTCACCTGCAGAAGAGTTTTGGCTGCAGCTGGACCTGTATATATAATGTCTTGATGATGAAACTGAAGCCTGTATTTTCACTTCAATTATATTTTTGGTATTTTTTCTTCTTCTTACATGCATTCTTGTTTTCCATAACGTATAAATTGTTCTTTTTTTGCCAGTGCCACACCACGATATAATTAGTTAGAACGTGTACTTTTTTTGCCAACTCCCTGGACTATCAAACGCAGAATTGGTTACATAACTTTCTTGGTACTACTACGTCTTTCTTCCCATATGCACTAAGAGCGTGTTGTTTACCCAGAAACCAGCTCCTAGTCCTAGTGAGAGACGCTGAGGAAATAAGTTTTTTTTTTTTGAGAACTGAACATGGATTAATAAAACGAGATATACATCGGTGATAATCTGGAACCCTCCAGACCCCAATTACAGAAAACACCCTGAGAAAACAAGAAATTACGCACGCAACCCTGGGCGCTTCTGCAGCTCCAGTTCCGCCGCCGTCCATGTCGTCGTCGCCGCGTTGACGAGGAGAAGAAGGACGGCCGCTGAGTCACCTGCTCCAGTCGATCGGAAACTAGTTCCTTTGAAGTCGCCGCATGTACCGCTTGCTGCGCACAACAAGACCTTGGCGTCGAAGAAACCACATCGGCGGGGGGCTCGCCCCGGCTTGAGCAGGCTGTCGAGCCGTAGCAGCCATTGGCGGCCACGAAGCTCGCGAGGAAATGAGCCAAGGGGAAACCGCATCGGTCACCAAATTCAGCAAAAAGCCACCTTGCTCCGCCACCGCGACGGCTTGCTCGGTGACATCGAAGAAGACCGAACTTATTTGAAGAAGATTCCGGCTCCGTCTCCTCCAGCACTCCGCCGCACCATGCGACCATCGCTGGTGAAAACTTCACCTCTCGCCACAAGACACAGCTCGGATGCGTCAACAGTAGCAAGCTCCACGTCGATGCGCCACTCTTCTTCCCCCCTCGCCACCGAGGCCGGCCAGGAGAAGCAAAGTAGCACACAGAGCGAGAAGACCGATGCGCTTATTGAAGGAAGTCGCCGATGAACCGGCTCCATCTTTCCTCCACCTTGAAGGCTTAATGGAGCATGGATCTCCGGCGAGCTCGACGCCGCGCCTCTGCGTCAGAGCTATGGACCTCCGGGAAAGACAGGACAGGACATCCGCCACGAAACCTAATCTACAAGCTAATCTACTACTAAACGAAAGGGGCCGGCACCCTAAACCATCCCTACACCAGCCGGCGCGAGCGCTGATGGCGAGGGAGGCCGAATCTGGGCGGCGACGGTGGTTTGCTCTCAAGAAGAAGAGGGAGGGAAAGGAGAGGAAAGTAAGCTGCTCGATCCACACCTCCTCGTTCCGTTCTCCCTCGGTTCCTCCCTTCTTCCTGAGGAAATAAGCTAAGAACTTGTAGGTTGCGTCAAAGGTGGAACAGAGTGACTGAGCTCAAAATTATTGAGGCGGGGCCTTTGTAACTTGCCTATTTGTCCCAAGTCGAGAGAAATAACTTTTGTGGCACAAGAATATGCATTTCACGTTAAACGTTAAGGTAATTGATATGAAAATTTAAACTCTGTTAGAATGTAAATTCGTAGTTCTAATATTTTGTGTATGTACTATTCTTAATGTGCAGCATTAACCTGGCGGCGCAGAGTTCCTCAAACTAATATTTTGTGTATGTACTATTCTTAATGTGCAGCATTAACCTGGCGGCGCAGAGTTCCTCAACAAAGGGATCCCTAACTTTGGGTGGATGAAGCTATTGTTTGGTGCACCACCCAAGGGGCGTCTCTCGACAACTTCCTACGCATATGGCATCAAAAGGGAAATTGCTGACGAAAATAGTGATGATAACTTCATGCCTCTTAAACGAGCGATGTTAGAGTTGTATTTGATCTAGCTGTACGTGTATTTGATCTAGCTGTACGTGTATCGTACCTATCGTGTTGTACTCATATGTAACCTGATGTAATATATAAAGTGAAGGGGTGCGGTCATTGAACCCACCGATAACCCTAAACCTAATACTCAAACTTGGTATCAGAGCCCTTTGCTCTAGCCGCCGCCGCTCCAAACCCCAGGAGTCGCTGCGATGACCTCGTCCGCGCTTCAGATCTCCGAAGCTGCAGGCTCCATGATCGCCTCCGCCGCATCCATTCCTGCCGGCGTCGTAGGCGTGCCCATGATCCTCGTTCGCCTGGACAACAGCAACTTCTCCCTATGGAGAGGCCTCGCGCTGCCAAACCTCTCAGGCGCAAACCTCCACATCCATCTCAATGGGACCATGACCGTGCCGGAGAAGACGATGCTGGAAGGAACCGGCGAGAAGGCCGTGACGATCCCTAATCCAGCCTATCACCGCTAGTGGATCCAAGATCAACGGGTCCTTGGCCTCCTCCTTGGAGCAATGGAACCAGACATCGCAGCTCAGCTGATCGGCTGCAAGTCCGCAGCGGAAGTATGGGCCGCTGTTCACTCCATGTTCGACGCTCAGAGCCGCGTGAACGTGAGACACTTCCGTCGCCAGCTCCAGTCGCTGCGGAAGGAAGATTTGCCTGCAGCAGTTTACATGCAGAAGATGAAGGCGTTGAGCGACGCCATGGCTGCCGCCGGATCGCCCATCTCCGACGATGAGCTCGTGGACTACATCATCACCGGGCTCAGGTCGGCTTTCAACTCGATCGTCGCCTCCCTCACCGTAGGCAACAAGTCGGTCCCCTACTCCGACTTCTACGCGCACATCTTGTCGTTCGAGGCGCTGTAGGCGCAACAAGCCCAGGCCGAGGGTTGGGTTTCCTCGGCCAACGCCGCATCACGTCCCGTTCCCTACGGCAATGCTCCCAGGCCTGCCCAAGGCACGGGCGCACCCTACCAGGGTGGAAATCAAGGCGGAGGCACACCCTACCAGGGTGGAAATCGTCCCAGCGGGCAGGAGGGGCAAGGCCGTCCCGGTGGCGGGTATGGCAACGCTGGCGGATATGGCAATACCGGCAGCTACGGCAACGGCCGCAATGACGGCGGCAACGGCCGCAACGGTGGCAACGACGGTGGTGGAAACCGCAATGGTGGTGGCGGCAATGGTCGCAATGGTGGTGGCGGTGGACGCCGCTGGAGACCTCGTTGCCAGATATGCGGCAACTGGGGACACGAGGCGACGGACTGTCGCAATCGCTACAATTAGGAGTACCAGCGCTCCGGTAACTCCGCCTCTACCAGCAACAATGCCAACGACCACAACCCCTGGATCATGGACACAGGGGCTACATATCACTTCACGAGTGATCTAGAACGGCTTCAAGTCCACGAGCGGTACAATGGGAAGGATCAGGTGCAAGTGGCCAACGGATCAGGTTTGTCTATTTCGCATATTGGTCACTCGAATTTAATCGGTTCATCACTTCGTTTGCAAGATGTTCTTCATGTTCCCAATATTCGTCAAAATCTCCTTTCTGTTTACCGCCTTGTTTCCGATAATGACGTGTTTGTTGAATTTCACCGTCATTTTTTCTGTGTTAAGGACAAGGCCACGAAGAGGGTAATTCTTCACGGTAGGAGTCAAGATGGACTCTACCCCGTTCCTTTTTGCAAGGCGTCGTTGTCCTCTCCCCCTGCATCTGCTAGTGTCAAGGTCACTCCTATGCAATGGCACCAACGTCTCGGTCATCCCTCCAATAATGTAGTGCACTCTATTGTTAAAACAAATGAGCTTTCGTGTACCACTTCAGACAATTTATCTTTAGTTTGATATGCTTGTCAACGGGCTAAAAGTCATCAATTGCCTTACACTGCTTCTTCTCGTGTCACTACCGTGCCTCTTGAGTTGGTTCACTCCGATGTTGGGGGTCCTGCTCATACTTCTTCCGGGGGTACAACTATTATGTTAGTTTTGTGGATGACTACTCTCGTTTTTGTTGGATTTATCTCCTCAAGCATAAGTCTGATGTAGAGCAGGTTTTCTATGCCTTCCAGGCTCATGTTGAGCGCCTCCTGAACACTAAGATCAAGGCAGTTCAATCTGATGGAGGGGGGTGAGTACCTAAAATTGGCTCGCTACTTTCAGCGCACGGGCATGTCCCACCGCGTGTCATGTCCGCATACGTCACAACAAAACGGTATTGCCGAGCGTAAACACCGGCATTTGGTAGAAACTGGACTTGCTCTCCTAGCTCACTCTAGCCTTCCTCTCCATTATTGGGATGAGGCTTTTCCGATGGCGTGTTATCTCATCAATCGTATGCCTACGCCTGTTATCAACAAGGAAACACCTCTCTATAGGCTCCTTCGTGTCCAGCCAAACTACTCTTTCCTTCGCATCTTCGGGTGCGCTTGTTGGCCTAGCCTTCGCAAGTATAACTCCCACAAACTTGAATACCGCTCTAAGGCTTGCGTGTTTCTAGGTTATAGTCCGATGCATAAAGGTTACAAGTGCTTGGATCGCTCCACGGGACGTATCTACATATCTCGTGATGTAGATTTTGACGAAACAGTGTTTCCCTTTTCCACTCCCGGTGTGACGGTTGATATATCCACTCTTGCAGATTCTATCACTTTTCCTACCGATGAACCGGTTATGAGTGTGCCAATACGCAAATATGACATGTCCTATTTGTCCACTAAGCTGTCCATTGCAGACACTGTTCCGTTGTTTCAGGCACCATCAGCTGAAGGAGGCTCTTCTATCGACGGGCATGGCAATCATCCGATCGACGTGCATGCATGCGATGCGCATGGGCCGTCGGCTGCCTCTGACCTTGCTTCTCCTGCGCTGGCCCATGCGCCGTCGGCTGCCTCTCCTCCGGAGGCCTCTCCCTGGAGCCAGCCCGTGTCGCCAGCTGCCGGCCCATCGCCGGTCGCGACACCTTCGGCTGCCTCGTCTCCATCAGGTGCGCCAGCGCCGACGCATACAATGGTGACGCGGTTACGTGATAACACGCGAAAGGAGAAAGAGTACTAGGACGGTACAGTCAAGTATGACCCACGGCGACGCGGTTTCTTTGCTGCTCCGCAGTCTCATCGAGAGGCCTTGCAAGAACCGGCGTGGCATGCAGCCATGGCCGACGAGTTTGCGGCTCTCTGTCAGACCAACACTTGGGTCTTGGTTCCTCGTCCTCCTGGCGTCAACATTGTTGGTAGCAAGTGGATCTTCAAGACCAAACACCGTCCAGATGGGTCTATTGATAAACATAAAGCCCGGCTAGTTGCACGTGGTTTTACTCAACAACATGGGATTGATTATGGTGACACGTTCAACCCAGTTGTGAAGCCGGCTACTGTTCGCTTAGTGCTCTCACTTGCCGTGTCTCGCGGGTGGAGTCTTCGACAGGTTGATGTCAGTAATGTGTTCCTTCATGGTTTCTTGACTGAAGATGTTTATATGCAGCAGCCGCCAGGTTTTGAGGATGCTTGTTTCCCCTCTCATGTCTGCAAGCTTCAGCGGTCTATCTATGGTCTAAAGCAGTCACCCCGTGCGTGGTATGATCGCCTGAGTCAGCTTCTTCATCAGCTTGGTTTTGTCTCGTCCAAGGCCGATACGTCTCTGTTCATATTCTCTCGTGACGGGGTTCACATATACATGTTGGTGTATGTTGATGATATTGTCATTGCTGGCTCTACTCCAGAGGCTGTTGATCGTCTAGTGAGTTCTCTCTCCGACAGTTTTTCTATTAAGGATCTGGGTAGGTTGGAATACTTCCTTGGATTGGAGGCCTCTTACAATTCAGGGGGTATGATGTTGACTCAACGAAAGTATGCGCTTGATCTTCTTCATCGAGTCAACATGGAGAATTGTAATTCCACCTCCACACCGCTTGACGCCTCTGAGAAGTTGGTGTGTGAAGGAGGTACGCCGCTCGGTGCTGATGATTCTTTCCTGTATCGTAGTGTTGTTGGCGCACTGCAGTATTTGACGCTCACTCGTCCAGACATTTCCTTTGCGGTGAACAAGGTGTGTCAGTTTTTATCTCAGCCGACTGACATTCATTGAGAGTCAGTTAAGCGTATTCTACGGTATGTCAAGGGCACACTGCAGACTGGTTTGCATATTCCCAAGTCTCCTTCTGTTGGTGTCAGTATTTTTACAGATCCAGACTGGGCAGGTGACGTGATGATAGGCGTTCCACAAGTGGGTTTGCTATGTTTGTTGGACCAAACCTAATCTCGTGGAGTTCGAAGAAGCAACCCACAGTCTCGAGGTCGAGTACCGAAGCTGAGTATAAGGCTTTGGCAAATGGTGCTGCTGAAGCAATATGGGTAGATTCTTTACTCAAGGAACTTGGTGTGACTCAGCAGCGCACACCCATTCTATGGTGTGATAATCTTGGGGCTACTTACCTGACGGCGAATCTAGTCTTTCATGCTCGAACTAAGTACATTGAGATCGATTTCCATTTTGTGCGAGAACGGGTAGCAGCGGGTGCACTGGATGTCAGGTTTATTTCCACTAATGACCAGGTGGCTGATGTATTTACTAAACCAGACACACGACAGATGCTAGCTAGATTTAAGTCCAATCTTAACCTTGTATGTAGTGGTTCAGATTGAGGGGGTATGTTAGAGTTGTATTTGATCTAGCTGTACGTGTATCGTACCTGTCGTGTTGTAGTCATATGTAACCTGATGTAATATATAAAGTGAAGGGGTGCGGTCATTGAACCCACCGATAACCCTAAACCTAATACTCAAACTAGCGTTGCTCAGACCCAAGAGTCAAAGTGTTGGATCATCGACGTAGTCAAAGATGAGAACAATCATGATGACTGCGTGCCTCATAAACGAGCGTCCGTCAGACCCAAGGGTAATAGTGGTGTATCATCGAAGGCGGCCATTGATGAGAAAAGTGATGATGACTTCATGCATCCTACAAGAGCGAAGTTCAGGCCCAAAGCCAGGAGTTGATCAGAATATTGAGGATCATTTGATGTAGTCAATGCGAATCATTGTGTTGTATCTTATTTTTAGTTCCTATCAATAGCATGGATTCATTTTCTCTGTAGTCCTCTGAAAAAAAGACCCATCTCTTTAAGCTGGTTCATTGTAAGCAAGAATATCTGATACACCCCATTCTCTTCATTGTTCATTGTTTTGACAAACCATTTTCCTCTGCAAATTGCACTGCAGGGAGCCTCATTTCTTAACCTAAACCTTTGGGAACAAATGAGAAGGGAAAATTTATAAAATGAAAGTACTTGCGGAGTCACAAATCATAATAAGTTTTTAGATGCAAAAGGGGCATGTTGAAGAAATATTACATTGCTGTTTTGTTGTCATAGAGGCCGTGTGTGTTTTGTATGATGCATAAAACCGTACATGTTATTGGAAAATATAATATAAGACAAAAACAAACCTTGATCAAGTGTCTATGAAAACAGTTGTACTCATTTTGAACCCTAAACCCAAGTTTATTTTTTTTCACACAAAACCAAACTGGGGTCGAATTACATCACCATAGAGACAACGGAACAACATAGAACCAACATCTAAGTGCAATAGATAGGAAGAAAGGTTCATTTACGTGCACCTATACTAAATATTTGAATTTGGGCATGATACTATACCGGCAAAAAGTTTGATTACAAACAACTCTGAAGGCTTCCAAATCCAGAACCAACATCCAGAACGATCATCAACCACATCAACCATCAATCAAATGATACTACCAAATCATAACCACAAGGCAAACAATTCACATCCCACCCCTCCTTCTCGCCACATCATCTTCAGCTCCATCATCTCTGTTAGTTCTTCCATCGGGATTTTTTCTTTATTCCAGTTGATGAATCGATGTAGATGAGCCTTCTCCCCTCATATCCAACACCAAATTGAGCAAGGTGTCGGTTCCATCCGGTAAAGAAACATGATCACGAGCTCCATGAATACTTGCCCAATATTTCATAAACACACATGAATAATAGTTTAGTCCGACATGGGAATGTATAAGTTTCCCATCAAACAAGCTCTGTTTCGAGTTTCCAAATTTCCCAAAATAAAGATGCAACTCCTGCATTCTGTAGGTTTCACTGCTTGGAATAAATTGTGGGATCCACCAAAATAATAAGAGAACGAGCAATGTATATTGATTTTCCAACCATGCTCCAAACATACACTGCAACGGGAGATTTATAGAACAAATGACGAATTGTCCCATTTTTGTATCAAAATTGACACAATGTACTACCCACCCGATTTCACTTGGCCATATTGATTTTTGTGGCAACAACATTGTGCCAAATTAACCATAGCCACACTTCGATATTTAATAGGTATCTTTGCTTCCACAAGTGCTTGAACGACATTTCGATCCCATTATTACACAAGTGCTTATACATTGACTTCACACTAAATTTCTCATCCTTCATCCACTTCCACAAAGGTTTATGAACTTTGATATTCAAAGTTATGCATGTCAAAATATTCTGTAGCTCTCTCATGGTCACAAGCACGAGTGTATATATGTGGAGTGGAATGAAACTAGATCACAACCTCTCACCTTGTAGATAGTATTGGACGTCGTGGACAACCAAAGGAAACAATCACAAAGTAAAGTGCTTGTGTTCAAGTATCCAAAAACGAACTCCAAAACACACACGGCTTATGGTGGATAGGAATGGAAAGTGGAAAGCAAATTGAACCAAACCGAAACCAAGATATTGTCAAGGCAAGTAGAGAACCACGATGATCACAAAGCAAAAACAAGTCAATCTCAAAAGATAGGAATGTAGCTCAAGGAAACACACGCACAGATAGATAAATGGGACTTATGCAACCAAGAAGTGAGCTAAGGAACCATATGATCCTAGCGAAGACTATAAGGTCGTGTTGCACAAGTACAAGGAGAGCCACTAGCTCGATTGCGATTTATTGGTGGGCTACTAGATTTGCACAAAATGTACCACCTACTAGGATTTCATCGAGCTTGCGCACTTCCTACATGATATGGCAATTGGTGTTTCTTTCTTTTCTTTTTCTTGCACTTTTTGCTTCTTTCTCTTTGCACACCCACTTCTTTCGATGCCAACTACAAGATATATGATATATGAACTAGCGCAAGTACTTTTGCTCGAAACTACACGGTGCAAATGTGCAAAGCCCAAGCAATCATCAAGAGCTAGCTTCAATAGGACATGGTAATCGCAAAGAATAGTGTGGCTCACAAAGGAATGGCAAGGGGAGAAGATTCGTGATGTTTATACCTTTCGTCGATGATCTTCACCCTTTGTTGTAGAAGTGTCATGCTTGCCCACGAATTTTGGTGATGATGGATGATGGGTCTTCCGCAATGGTGACGTAGGTCTTGTTCGTAGCTTCGAAACGAGCCGAAAAACACCAAAAACGGAGTCCGAAATCAAAAGATATGGCAAAAACCGTTTTCCGAAAATTCCAGTTTGCAGAGAGGTCAGCCTAGGCCGTGCTGTAGGCTGGGCTGGAGGCTGGCTGCGTCGGGGAGGGGGCCGGCCAGGCCGGGATGGAGGCCGGGATCGAGGCTGGGCTGCCTGTTCCTGCATGAAAAAGGCCGATTTGGGCGAAAAAACGGACAGAAAATCACCAAATCGGAGGGCCAAATGATGGAATTAGGCTATGGGAACTCAAAGGAAGGTAGATCAACAAGTTTAGCAATAGATCAATGGATCAAAACCTGTCCAAACGCACGAGATTCATAGATCGGTCCAAAAGCAAATTGGGGCTATTTTTGTGGGATTTTCGAAATTAGGCAAAATCAAAGAAAAATTTGGTGGATTTGGGGGTGGAAACACAAGTCAAATCCGTGGCAACCATGCTCTGATACCATATGGTGAAGGCCACGCCTCTAGGCTTGCCCGATCTTCACGGATTGACGGTGGGAATGGATGAACGCACACAAGAACACGAAGAACATGAAGAACGCTAAGAACACGAGAACACAAACACGATACAAGGACCGTTTCCCTTACCGGTGGTCCAACCGGTCCAATAGAATCCACACGAGGGTGGGAGATCGGCAAGCGCTTGGTAGAATCGTTGAGGAGAGACCGGGACGGTAGAATCCAACCAAGAAAGACTAAGCACAAGTAGGGGTCTTGATACAACTCAATAGATGGATGATCTAAGGAGAGGCCTCGAATCCACAAGAGGGATCTTCTCCACAAGGGGAGGAATCATCTCCACAAGGGGAGGGGATGAGCACAAGCTCTATATCTATCTCATATCTTACCTATCTCTAACCCTAGGAAGGAGAGGTCCTATTTATAGTCTAAGCCCAAAGGGGTAGGTGGGAAAGGGGGATACATGACCCGTGGGTCAATTCTGCACGCAGGCAGCAGGGAGGCCGGCCGGCTGGGCTGGAGGCTGGCTGGCTCAGGCTGGGGGCCAGCCTAGGCTGGGGTAGAGGCCGGCCTGGAGGCTGGCTGGCTCTGGTAGGGGGCCGGCCTGGCTGGGCTGGAGGCTGGCCTGACTGGTTTCGCCCCTCTTCTTCCTCTTGACTCGATCCTTGGTTCACCTCTTGTCCAGCTTCTCCATCATCTTGGGTCTTCTCTTGTTCTTCTTCTTTCTCCTCTTTCAAGCCACCGTCTTGTCGGGTCTCGTTTCTCGTGCACCTTGGTCTTCCTCCCATGTACTCGTAGTCGTCGTGGCAAGCCTAGCATCAATAAGGGACGGAGGATGACGTAGTATACCATCCAAAAGGGTGGGAAATGAGTTATCTAAGAGGAATGAGTTCACCTTTGATATCCACGGTGACTTGGGGTATGTTGGAGTGCTTGACATGATGGGTGGCCAAGGTTGGGCTACATCATCAGCCATGTCTAGTTTTCCTCACTGCAAATTAATATAAAAAAAATCAGGGAATCTATCTATTAAAGGACTATGCCCACTCCAAGCATCACCCCAAGAATAGGTACTTAGGCCATTCCCACTTTCATTTTTATACCACAAAGTTTATATGAATTATATCTGACCATAAAGCAGAATCTTTTGCTTTGTGTTTGGTGTCATAAATACATGTATCACCCATATATTCCCTTCTCGTAAGATCCTTCCATGGCCCCTCTCGATGTCCAACCTTCCACCACCATTTGCACATCAAACTCAAATGGAATTTTGACAGATATTTAGGCCGCATACCCCCTTTACTTCTAGGTTTACATATGGGATTCCATTTTACCATATGATACCTCCAGGCTCCAGCCCACATAAAATATCTGGTATGTTTCTCCAATTTTTCAATATTAGTTTTGTGTAGGTTACAGATAGACATTTTGTATACTTCCACACTTGATGAGCATGCATCAATATTTATAACCCTACCTCCAATGGACGTGGTGCCACCCATCCAACCTCCCAATTTTTTCTTCAACTTCTCTTCTAGGAAACATATTTCTGTAACTGATATTTCCTTAAGTGACATCATGTGTGCCTAGCTATTTTATAGGCCACTTACCTTCCTGACAATTGAACAAAGCAATATAGTCTTTCAACTTCTCATTATCTTCTAGAACCATTAGAGCTTCACTTTTTCCAAAGTTAATTTTCAAACCAAACACAAAATGTTTAAAAGTAGTTTCAAATTTTATTTCCTTCACCCTTTATAAAAAGGATTGTATCATTTGCATATTGCCAAATGGTTATCCCTTTGTTAGTCAAGTATTCCACCAACCCGGTAATCAAACCTCCTATGTGCATTGTATATCATATTTGCCAAACTATTTGCAGCCACATTGAACAATGAAGGGAAAAAAGGATCGCCCTCTCACCCTTTTGTGACTGCCAAAATAAGGCACCAACATGTCATTAACCTTAATACTAAGAGTACCCTGCACCACAATATTTTTTATCCAGGTCATTTTCACTGAAACTTTTTGTCTACAACAATCAAACAAGAAATCCCAATAGATGTCATAAGCTTTCTCAATTTTTTTTTGAGATGGGTCAATCTTCAGAACAATACCTCGTTGTTTACTAAATTTGTCCTCCCTCAAAATATTTAGTGCAGTAACATATCACCATATGTTATATATATATAGGCGAGGTATCAGGTGAAAACCTCCGTTCAGTGAAAATGTGCAAACTATCATTCCAGGCCATTGGATCGACTATGTATGGTACAGATCAAACGTGCGAATCCCCCCTTTGATGGAAGCAGTCGGATAGTTACTAACTGTTTCTACATCGCTGACTCGGTCCTAACTGTCAACACTTCAGACATGTAGGCCTAATATTCTTGCGCCCCTCTCGGGATTAAAATAATGATCCGCAGTTAATTCTGCTCGAATGTAACATGTGGAAATAACAGTCTCTAAACATTTGTGTCATATCGTTTCAGTAAGTTCCCAACAGGTTTGATATAACTCAATATGAAATTCCATCAGGACCTACAGCCTTATTATTTTCCATTGGATCTACATCATTCTTCACTTCCTCTTGAGTGAAGTCTCTATCAAAGCTCCTGTCTACCTGCACTAAGTTTGATGTCTAATGTGTCGTGTTAAAATGGCAGTGATGACTATTATTTTAGTAAAATAAGATTAGACCAGTCGACATGCATGGACTCATTTGATGACTTTGTTAATCGAACTCATCTCAGTGGACGCCACCCTCCTACGATGACACCTATTTTACTAAGTAGTTTGAGATAACTTACTAGCCTCGTTGTGTACGTGCGTGCGCATGTTTTCTGCATGACATGCATAAGAGTTTAGATATTCCATGCTTTTGGGAAGCAGCGTGTTTGGTAAAGTGTGGTCGTGTGGACTAAAAGCACGATGCATGAGTTGGAAAGCCGCGTGTTTGGTATAGTGGTTGAGTTATATTCTCTCCTAGTTAATTAGCACGCAGTGGCATACTGGCAATGCATGCAGTAGGTGAGATATGAACACCGCGTGCTGCCCCCTGTAGCTTGCAGTGCGCTTATAGTTATAGACCATCGGAGACATGGCGATGGATTATATACCTCCACCAGTCTACCATACGTACATCAACCGTTGGTAGCTAAGCCAGACTCGATCAATGGCGCACTGCGAAACCATCTCATCACTCTGGACGGCAGCAATCATAGCGGCAGCGGCACCCGTAGTAGCGTTGCCCACGCTCACCGCCGCCGGTGAAGCACCTCCTTCTCCGGCGGCACCGACGATAGGGAAGCCGGGCTGCAACACAAGGTGCGGCGACGTGAATGTGCCGTACCCGTTCGGCTTCGGCCCGGCCAGCTGCTCTGTGCCAGGGTTCAACCTCACCTGCGACAACACTACCCGCCCTGGCCGTCCGCGGCTCCTCCTCGGCGATGACGGCATCTTCGAGGTCAAGGAGATCTGGATGAAAGAGTCCAAGATGCGCGTTGTCAGGCCACCAATCTTCAGCGACGCCAGGAACATCAGCAGCTCCGGCTGGTGGGGCGACCGGGCCCTCGGCAGGCAGTACTCAATCGCCGGTGACTCCGAGCTGGTGGTCACGGGGTGCAATGTGAAGGCGACGCTGCTTACCAAGTCCTACGGCGAAGTTGGCTTCTCCGTCGGCTGCTCCCCGCACTGCGACGACCGTCATGACCTCAGCGCCGGAGATGTTCGGAGTTACGACGGCGGCTTCTGCAACGTCCCCATTAACACCATCGAGACGTCCTACAGCGTGGAGCTACTCAGAGGGCTCGGCAACGGCACCAAGGGCGGCGCCAACGACGATTTGCCCGTGTACGTGCTCATCGCCGAGGAAGGCTGGTTTCAACCAGACCGGGCCGTCGACCTGATGAATCTGAAGAAACCGCCAGGCGCGAGGCATGGCAGGCCCAAGGCCGATCTGCCGGTTCCCGTGATTTTCCAGTGGATGTGCCTCAACGACGGATCCTGCAACGCTACCGTCGACACAACTCGCGGCTACTGCGGCACGGTACTCAATGGAGGAGAGCACTTTTGGTGCTATTGCGACGACGGCTACGAGGGTAATCCTTACCTCACCGCCGGATGCCAAGGTACCTACCTACATATATACAACACTCGCTCTCTTTGGCCGGAATTTTATTTATAACTAGACAATTATCCCGCGCGTTTTTCCCGAAATTATGGGATATATGCATGAGCAATAACGATGTTATGGAAATAAGTTTCTTGTGTATATGTGGTAATTTGGTTTGCGTAGATTGGTTCACTTCTACATGCACGAAATGCAAATATCAACTTCTGGATTTTTTTTCGAGAGTAATCAACTTCTGGATTGAATCACTAGGAAAGAGGGCTCTTGTTTTCCTTAAAAAAAAGGGTACAGACGAAAATTAATGCTAACAAAAATGCAACGTTTTAGCGTAAAAAATGCAATATACAAAAATACTAACTGAATCACTCGAGAGGAATATTCTACAGATATGTGTCATTTAGAAAAGGAAAAAAATGATGGTTGAGAACTACTCCCTCCGTACCGAGATATAAGATGTTTTAGCTTTTTTTCACATTCACATGTATCTAGACACGTTTTAGTGTATATCTACACCCATTTCAGTCCGTATCTAGACCATATTTGAAAACCCTAAAACATCTTATATTTAAAAATGGAGGAAGTAGATGACAAGGCTGTGCACTAAAATAAATACTCCATGACTTGCAGTGGGGACAGTTAGTCGATACAAGATATAAAGATAATATACCTGACTCGCATATTCTATAATTTCAATAAAATTTAAATAAATAATAATTTGTGAAATCATTTTTTTCATGATTAATCGCATGGCAATATTTTGTACCTGGCTAATATTTTCTTACAACCAAATTCAAGTGTGTTGCATTCAGAGTTTTGACTAATCTTGCTTTTTTATGTATTCGTAGATATCGACGAGTGCAAGCAGCCAAAAAACTATGGGTGTTACGGTGACTGCTACAATACAGAGGGGTGGTTCGACTGTCGGTGCCCCCAAGGATCCATAGGAAACGCGAGCATACCTAACGGATGCGTCAAATCACTAAATAATAATGGTGAGCGATGTTTGTTGCCAAACTTTCTTTTAAGCCAATTGATCATGTAATGGTCATGATATATATGAAAAATGTCAATTTTTACTCCCTAAGTAGTACTCTCGCTGATTAACCATCAGATATTCTTGAGTTTTCTTACTCCATTATGCGGAGACGACTTGGGCTTAGGAAAATACCGTGATGTTACTTTTTCTGTAGTAATCCTGATGTATTTATATAGAAAAACTAATACTTCAAAACTTTGGTGTAATTATAGTAATCTATTGGTATATTGGCGTTTTAATTCCTACTCAGTTTGATTTTGTTCTTCTCGTTATGAAACTACCAAAATATTTTGATCCTTGTTTGTTAGCAAGTTCATACATGGGGTATCATGTAATCAAATTACTTATATCATTTCACCTACAGAATGAATAACAATGTTTATACATTTTCAGGTATAAGGGCCGTCATTATAGGAGTCGCATGTGGGACTGCTCTTGTACTTTCAGCTCTTATTTCATTTTTTGTTTTCAACAAACTCAAACATCGAAGGGCTCAAATACTAAAGCATAAGTTCTTTGAGCAGAATCGTGGACAACTGTTGCGCCAGTTAGTATCTCAGAAAGGTGGAACTGGAGAAAGAATGATTATAACCTTGGAAGAGATAGAGAAGGCAACACGTAATTTTGATAAAGATCTAGAGGTTGGTGGTGGTGGGCATGGTACCGTCTACAAAGGGATTTTATCAAACCAACATATTGTAGCCATCAAGAAACCAAAGAAGATGGTCCAGAAGGAGATTGATGATTTTATAAATGAGGTTGCTATCCTATCACAAATCAACCATAGAAATGTTGTAAAACTCTATGGTTGTTGCCTTGAAACTGAAGTCCCGATGTTGGTATATGAGTTCATATCCAATGGAACCCTTTACGAGCATCTTCACGTCGAAGGACCAAGGTCACTGCCATGGAATGACAGGCTGCGGATAGCGATTGAAACAGCTAAATCTCTCGCTTATCTACACTACTCAAGTGCTTCAATGCCTATCATCCATAGAGATATCAAGTCTGCTAACATACTTTTAGATGATAATCTGACAGCAAAGGTTGCAGACTTTGGAGCTTCAACATACATTCCGATGGGTAAATCTGGGCTAACAACAATGGCACAAGGTACAAGAGGATATTGGGACCCTGTGTATTTCTATACTGGACGGCTCACTGAGAAAAGTGATGTTTATAGCTTTGGGGTCGTCCTGGTGGAATTGCTCACGAGGAAGAAACCATTCTCATACTTGTCCTCGGATGATGAGAGTCTTGTTGTACATTTTGTTACCTTGTTTGCAGAAGGCAATTTGTCCCAGATATTAGATCAACAAGTTATGCATGAAGGAGGTCAAGAAGTTGAAGAAGTGGCTGCTATCGCGGTTGAATGCATAAAGTTAAGAAGAGAGGATCGACCAACCATGAGACAAGTCGAGTCAACACTAGAAAGCCTACGTACATCTGAGGAGACTGATCTAGATGAGGTGGCAAAGAAAGTCAGCAATAATGACATTTCAACATATGTTCCATCTACTATAGTTATAGGTAATGGGGAATTGACCCGACGGTATAGTATGGAAGAAGAGTTCATATTATCTGCAAAGTATCCACGGTAGTTTGGAAGAGGCGTGTGTAGAGCCCTTCCCTTTGGTAGCTGATCTCAATGAATACAAGGTGTCCGGTGTCGGGCACTTCTGAGGTATGCGGCGGCGGGCTGCATGGCGCACGACGGAAGATTGCAGGGCCCGTGCGACGGCGGGCTACAGGGTTGGGCGCTCGTCCATGGTGGACTATCATGCATGAGACGCTAGTCTGTGGCAGTTGTGCGATGTCGATCTCTGTCTGCAAAGCTAGATGGTTTATACTATGGTATATGTACTAATTGTAAACTGCTATGTAATATTTAGTACTCTCTCCATCTCAAAATATAAGACCCCCTTGATTTTCGTTGGTCAACGATTTACAATTATGAATATGATTTGTACTTATAATATATATACATAAAATTATTATAAAAATATATGAAATGGAAAAAATTGCAAAATGAATCCAACGATACCATTTATACATTCCTAATCCATATAATTTAACACTTCCTCTGTTTGGGTTTATAAGGTCGTCTTAAACTTCGAGTCAAATTTTGACCTTGATGTGAACTAACAAAGTATTAGTTATATGACACAAAAAAACATACCGTTGGATTAGTATTTGAAGAATTTTTCAGTCGTACAATATTTGTGATATATAAGAAATCTTTAGTTAGTTAAAATTATGGTCAAAGTTTCGTTATGTATTTGAAGGGGGGAGGGGATCCTTATAAACCCAAAACAGAGAGACTATATATTTAGCAGAAATCCATTTTTACTCATAGGACTAGATGCTCCTATTATGAAAAAAAAATCGCAATGTCCAAAAATCTCAAAAAAAAAATCGCGTGTACATACAAACATTTAATGTAGGCACACAATTTTTTGTCAAAAAAAAGACATTTTTTGTGCCCCGTGTAAAAAACACAAAAAAAATATGTAAGGTAAAAAGTTATTTTTTAGCACCGAATTTGTCTTTTTTATAGAGAACACAAAAAACATTATTTGTTCGTGAAACTTTATGGGTCAACATAAAATGTTTGGAGGTGCACCTGATATTTTATTTCAGATTTTTTTGACATTTTAAATATTTTTTAAAATGTACTTTTCATAATGAGACTAGATGGTCCTATGAGCCAAAATGTCGTGTCCTTTAGTTAGTCATTATAGTTGTGCATCTTAGACCAGTAAAAAAATAGCGCAACTTATATTTTGGGATGAAAAGAGTATGATGTTAAAGCGTGATATTAAGTTTTGTTGTTCATATGTTCTAATAGGATGTGCAATCGTTAAAATTCATATTACTATAGCATACTTGATTGACATATTGATCCATCCTAACAAAGAGGTGATCATATCACTCCACTCATCTCTCGTCCTCAAATAAAACATAAATATGACTATCACTAATCACTTTTCATCCCTTCAACCAGTCTAAATTTTACTCATCCGACCCACTCAACCAAATAGACAAAATGATTACCACGAGCCAAGTGATCGAGGCTGTTAGCTTCTCGTCACCACACAGACAAACACACCTGCCACGAAGAGTGCACTCACTAGCCAAAGCGGACACCTGTCACCACAAATGGCTTCCGTACGCAACCGGAAGTAGACCTCACCGTTGCTACCGCCACCTTGGGGATCTCCGGCGCGCCGAAGCAAAGCTTAGAGGAACACGGAAGACCCTACCCAGTAGACGGGGACCTCACCGTTGCTACTGCCACCATCGCTTCCTCCTCCTCGCAAAATCTCCGCACGTGTTTGGACCAAACACGACTCCTCCGGCGGGCGGCGGGCGGCAGGAACCCGTCTCCGATTCGGTCGGATTGAGCGCCCCTCGTTCTCCGCTCGGCGGATTGGAGGGGAACGCTTCCAGTAGCTGCGCTATTCCGGTCAGATCGGGGCTTTCCTGTCACAGGTCGACCCGAGATCGGGAGGAATCGCTGAGAGCCGCCGGAAGCTTCTTCTGCGGTGTTCAGGGTGGCTGGGTCGCGTTGATGCGCGTCGCGTCCGGCGCCACTGCTGCGAAGTACGGCGGGACTGCTGCTGCTTCAGAACGCGGAGCCGGCCCCGGGTCGCCCTTGCGCTTGCTGTGGCTGTGGTTGGGGATCGGTGGCGGGGAGTGAGCAGATGGAAGAGGACTGCACTTTACTATACTTGCCACCACTTTGATTTCGCTCCAGTTAATTAGAGGGTAGAGCAGTCTGGTCTTGCTTGCCGACCAGGGATTAGGGTGGTCTGATCGTGCTCGTCAGAGAGAGCTGTTGAATCGCTGCGAACAGAAGCATAATCAGGAGTTGTTTTTGTCTCAGGACTAAGTCTGTTCGTGGTAACTTAGCCGTAGGATCGTGCTAATCCGACTCTGCAGAGTTGCTGGAGCTGGATATGGTGCATGAGAAATAATCTGGATATCTGTTTGGAGAGCTTTGCCTGACACAATGTCTCGGTGCTTCCCATTCCCGCCTCCGGGGTATGAGGGGAAGCCCAGGAGTGAGCATAAGGATCTGCTAAAGAAGGTTTATGTTCTTACCCTCCCTTTATGCTTCACAAAACTAGTTAGTGTAAGCCTACTAGGCAGTGGGTTAAAATACACTGAATAATCTTCATCTGCTGCAAATAGAGGGGGCATGTTAGTTCCTGTTAGTTAGGTTCTTTTCTTGGGTGGAAATTGTTTACCATTTTGTGAGCCTTGCTTGGGAATATTGCCTGAATCCAGCAGAAGTTATATTTAGATTATTTTTTTGTTCTTTGCTCAGAAGAAAGGTGCCCATAAATTTGTATATAGTGAGCAACTTATTTATCTACAAAATGTTTGAAACAATTAATATAGGGAGAAGAAAGAACATTTTCTTGTTTGACAAAGTAGACTTCCCTATATGTTTTTTATTGTTAGCAAGCATGTTCGTTTGGATGTCACAAAGCATACAAGAGGTAAATACCAGTCCTACATTGCCCTTGTGTAATATAGGTTGGGATGGATAGTTGTTTTTCAAAGCAACTCTCTCTCCTGCCTTAGAAGTACGACCTGTCCTCACGATAGTTTATATGTTTCAGCTGCGTTGGTCAATTTGAAATGGTCAGTACATAATCGTTATAGTTTATACTCTGATCTTCAAAAGACCTATATGTTCAAGTTTCATGTTGCCTTTCCTGATTTTTTTCTTCTAATCTCTACTGATATGAAAACCATTAGCCCGTTAATATGACCAGACTTGGATATCCCTTGGTACTATCTGATAATGCTTTGTACTAACTATTACTGCAATATTGCTTGTGTAGTTGATGTTCACACATTACTCTTGTTACTGCACCTTGCCACTATAGTTGAACTTACCTAGAGTACATGGGTATGTGTAATTTTTTTACCTCTGAGATGTTCTACGTACGTGTGCCCGCCTCTAGAATTCTCTGCATTCTGAAACTAAAATCCTGAATTAGATTAATTTAAGATACCCTCAACTGTCAATCCTGGTGTAAAATATATGGCCTGATTTTTTGTTAGGAAACATGTCGTCATATGGTTGTGTTTGTTGAAGAACCGCAGTGAAGTCCTATAAGATTTTCTTATGATCTGTATTGAATATGCGCATCTTTATTTTTACCTGGTTAATTGTATTAAATTTCTTTAACCTGTGTTACCATTCTGTATTTAGTGTTATTAACAATGAACCTGTGGCACTATTTTTCAGGAAAAGCACAAGACGAAGAAGCACAAAAAGGAAAGGACGCATGGGGGAAAAAGAGAAGGAAAAGAAAAGGATCGAGATCATAGGAAAGATAAGCACAAGAAGAAGTACAGAAGAGAGAAACGCGAAGATAGGAGAAAAAGGAAAGAAAGAGATAAAGAGAAAAGAGAAAATTTGGAGCAGGCAACTCACAAGAATGATGATCTTGACAATAGAAGACCCAAACAAATAGTACATAGTGAAGCAGTCAAAAATAGCAAATATAGAGATGAGTTAGCTAGCCAATTCACAGGCCAAGAAGGTCATGCAAGCAACACCGCCAGTGATACTGGCAAGTTGCTTCCACGAAGCATTGAGTCTTTTGGCCTTGTAGATTCTAAAGAGAAGGGAAGTTCTGCCAGTAGAGTGAGTGAGAAATCTGTGCAAAATGGTCAGCACAACCAAGCCAGTGAAAAGGAGAAGGATAAAACTAGAGTGCTGAACAGTACGAACCTTCAAGTTGGTCCGGCTGACAATCATTCCACCCAAATACATGGTGGTAACGGAGTAGGCCTGCAACAGGAGAGCTCTAAAGGTGTACTTGCTACTACTGCAGCCACTCAACAGAAGCGCAGAATTATACCAAGCGCAAATGCTGCACAGAGAACCGAGCAAGTGGACCAACACTCAGATGGTTCTTCTCAGTCTGCATATGGTAAAAGTGACAGCATGAGCACCAAACGGAAGACAGCGAAGAAAAATGGGAGCACTGACAATTTTCATTCCAGGATGGATAAGCAGTTAGTACGAGGCAAAAATAGAGCAGTTCAATGGAATGCAAAAATTAAAGAGGTAAAAGCTAAGCATCAGAAGGGTGTCAAAGATGGAGATAAAGGTCATGGTGCAAATCACAAAGCTGTTAAAGACAGGGATGGAGATCACACTGTAATGGAAAGAAAGGCCAAAGACGGAAATGAAGGAAAATACAGGGAGAAAAGAAGCGTTGAACATGAGCAGAAGCTCAAAGAGCTTGATGGACATGGGACAAGGAAGAACCATATTCATGAAATGGACTCGGCTCATCTTAATGGGAGCAAGTTCACTTCTGATGATGTCAAGAAAAGGAAAGACTTAAACGCTAAAAGTTCTCTACATGGTGAGTTTCTCATTAAAGTGGGCCAAATTTTATGAGTGTTTATTTCTTGGAAGCATAAGCTTAGATTTAGGTAGTCATCTAGCTATGGTTTTTATTTTATTTTAGTCTCACTTGCATATTGTTGGCAGAGCATAGTATGCGGATGACTAAGATGCCAAGGACATCTCCTGCTAATCATCTTTTTGTGAATGGGGAAACGTTGAAGCATTCTCAGGGAACTGCGCCTTGTTCTTCCATATTATCAGTTGGCACAACCCCTTGTGAGGCAGACATGATTCAAGATAACAAGGAATGCTACAATAATGGTATCACTGGCCCTCACTATCTGGAGGAAAACAAATCTTCAGTTTCTTCATCCAGCTATGACAGGAGTGAAGTCTCTCTGACACCACCTCACCCTGATACCAAGTATCTGAGCCAAGTGTACTCCATACCAGCAGTTGATGACTGCCCGGGATACATTGATCAGGACTGGCTGTTTTCTGGGGACCGTGCTCACCAGAAGTCAACGGTGCTCGAGGCCGCAGAATCACCCCAAATTTGGGTAGAAGCACAGTCAATCGATCCTGCTGATGTAGTTGCCATGCCTTATGTCGTTCCGTTATAATGTGAACTCCATTATAGGCACGGGCGAACAACTTCCAGAGTTTGTACCATGATCTGAAAGTGCAGAAGATGGATTCACCTGTTCATGTTTGCTGTCGACGGAGCTCTACAAAAGTGTATCAGGTTGTCCAGCCCATTCTTGAGTAGTAGTCTTGCTCGTAAGATGTCTGACCACTTACCATTTCTGGAATGAAGACTGAGCATCGCTGTGCCATATCAACACTGTGAGAGCCACTGATTGTTATCTGTTATGCTGTGCTGCGTATCACACGATACAAAGGGTACAGTCGAGTCTTGAGATTGAATTCAGCGTCAAGTGTTGCTCCTGCTGAATTGCCGCACAGTTTTTACACTGTATTCTGTGAATTGTTTTCAGGAAGAATGTATAGATGAAGAATATAACAGCTTTTATGTGACTGTGGCTTGTGCTTGTTCTGTTTACTTTCAAATATTAGGGAATCATCTTTGGCTCATAGGTGTAAATGCACCCACTACCCAAAAATGATTTTTCAAAATGTCAAATTTCAAAAAATAAATCGGATGTAAAAAGGAAAATTCTGGTGTTTCAAAATGAATTTCAATAAACATTTATTTGTCTTTTTTACACATACCACAAAAAATGTCTTTTTTCACGTAATTTTTTGTGCGAATATAGAATGTCCAAATCACATCCGACATTTTTATTTGAATTTTTTTGACATTTTGAAAATATTTTTTTTCATAATGGGTGCATCTACACCTACCTACCAGCCAAAACATCGTGTCCCAAATATTACTCTTTCTATCAGTTGCCATGGCCACCGATGGTTTGAGCATACCGTTTTAGCCATGCAGCTGACTGGTAGCCTCTTGTACACAATACTTTTATCAACAATTGCAAAATAGAGAGTAGCTTATGTATTTCTACTTCAGGTTTTAAGGGAAATCTGTGGGGATTAAATCGAAAAGTCATAAAAGGAACTTTTTTTTTAGGATAAAAGGAACTTAGGTGGAGGGAGCCATTGGGCCGTGATAGGAGCCTATCGATCCAGTTTTTAATTGCTTGGGCCCTCCAACTAACCTCGAAGGTTACGTAGCTGTATTTATCTGCCAGATAATCATTATATTGTCAGTAATTATCTAACGCAACCTCTTCCTAAACATGCTCTCCGTTTATAACAGAACACTCCGTAGAACACTCCGTGCTCTCCATTTATAAACGAGACAACACACTCTCCGTTCCATCAGATCAAAATCAACACACTTTCAACAACACTCCCGCAGACATGGCGGCGGCGTCCTCCTCCTTCGTCTGCGCCCTCCTCGTCCTCGCCGCCTTCGCGTGCCACTTCCATGGTGATCTCATCTCATCACGCTCTCTCTTTCTCCTCGCACGAGAGCTAACACCGCGCGTCAGTCGCTAACCACTGCGTCGATCTAACTAACTATTTTCTGTTGCATGCATGCAGGGGCGCACGGCCGGCGGCAGCACCGCGGCCATGGAGGCCATGGCCGCGCCCACGCCCACGGGCTCGGCGTCAACTACGGCACCCTCGGCGACAACCTCCCAACGCCGGCGCGCTCCGTCAAGCTCCTCCGCACCGCGAAGGCCGGCGCCGTCAAGATCTACGACGCCAACCAAGGCATCCTTCACGCGCTGGCCGGGACGGGCATCCCGGTCTCCGTGATGGTGCCCAACGAGATCATCCCTTCCATTGGCGCGTCCCGCGCTGCCGCGAACAAATGGGTGGCCAAAAACCTCTACCGGCACCCCCGGGTGCGGATACTGTACCTGCTCGTAGGCAACGAGCTCCTCTCCAACCGCGCCATCGCGGGATCCACGTGGGGCAAGATCGTGCCGGCGATGAAGAACCTCCGCCACGCCCTCCGCAGGTACGGCCTCGGCCGCGTCAAGCTCGGCACCCCGCTCGCCATGGACGCGCTGTCGGCGTCTTACCCACCCTCCGCCGGCGCGTTCCGCGAGGACATCGCGGAATCGGTCATGCGCCCGCTCCTCCACTTCCTCACCTACACCCGCTCCTACTACTTCGTCGACGCGTACCCGTACTTCGCGTGGGCGGGCAACCAGAAGACTATCCCGCTCGACTACGCGCTCTTCCAGGGCAACGCCAGCAACAACTTCGTCGACCCGGGCTCCCGGCTCACATACACCAACCTGCTTGATCAAATGCTCGACGCCATCGTCGCCGCCATGGGCAAGCTCGGTTACGGCGGCGTGCAGCTGGCCATCGCGGAGACCGGCTGGCCCAACGGCGGCGAAGGAGGGGAGGCCGGCGCTAACGTGCGTAACGCAGCGATCTACAACCGCAACCTCGCCGCGCGGATGTCCAAGAAACCTGGCACGCCGGCGCGACCGGGGCCAACATGCCCGTGTTCGTCTTCTCGCTCTACAACGAGGATCTGAAGCCCGGGGCGGGCACAGAGCGTCACTGGGGGATGTTCTACCCTAATGGGACGTCGGTGTACCAGGTCGACCTCACCGGTAGGGGCTCGTACCCGCCCGTCCCGCCGCCGCCGTACTCTCCCGCCCCGCCGCCGCCGTACTCGCCCGTCCCGCCGCCACCGTACTCGCCCGTCCCGCCCCCCGACAACAATACCACCAAAGGCGTGTGGTGTGTGTTGGCAACCGGAAAGCCGGTGAACGAGACGGCGGTGCAGGTCGCTCTGAACTATGCGTGTCAGCAAGGGGGGACAGCAACGTGCGCCGCCATCCAGCCGGGCGGCGCTTGCTACGAGCCCAACACGCTCGACGCGCATGCGAGCTACGCCTTTAATTCTTACTGGCAGCAGTTCAAGAAGACGGGAGCCACCTGCTCGTTCAACGGCCTCGCGGAAACGACTACAAAAGATCCAAGTAAGTTTACTGTGGTGATTGCTCACTAGATTCCAATTGTGATGGTTAGTTCATATGTTTTCTTGGGTTGTCATTAGTTGAGTAATATGGCAAAACTAAGGAGAAAAGTGGATCTGTAAACTGTAATGGGCTTAATAGGTGACGGATGAGCTTGTTAGTGGCTGGTCTTGCTACATATTTGGGCAGCCATCTAAATGAAACATTAGGCATCTTAGATATATTGTACATCTTGAGCTTCTGAATTTTCATTTCACCTTGAAACGTGTATGTTGAATAGTAGTTAAATATGTTGTGCAATGCAATGCATCTATCTGATACGACTGTTGCTTTCCACTACTACAATCACTTGCTTCTTACAGAGACTGATGTTGTGTTGCTCTCACATGCACCTACTTATAAATTGTCGATGTGTCGTTGATCATCGTTTGTTTGGCATGCAGGCTATGGATCATGCAAGTTCCCCACCTCTTCGGACCAGACCAGCAAGGGCGAGTGGTGCGTGCTGGCGACAAGCAGCGGCAAGCCGGTGAACGAGACGGCGGTGGAGGTCGGCCTAAACTACGCGTGCCAGCAGGGAGGAACTGCCACGTGCGCGGCCATCCAGCCCGGCGGCGCCTGCTACGAGCCCAACACCCTCGACGCACACGCAAGCTACGCGTTCAATTCCTACTGGCAGCAGTTTAAGAAGACCGGAGCCACCTGCTCGTTCAATGGCCTTGCAGAGACGACTACAAAAGATCCAAGTAAGCTCATTATCTTAGCATTCCAAATTAATTAATGCTTGCAATCGTTACAAAGTTTGTAATTGCTGACTAACTGACTTGTTATGGTTAGTTCATAAAGTTGTTTATACATGTTTAAAAAAAGTTGTTTACTACTCCCTCCGTTCCAAATTAGATGTCTTCTATTTGTCCACATGCGGATGTATCTAAACATATTACAAGTATAGATACATCCGTATGTGGACAAATGGAAGACATCTAATTTGGAACGGAGGGAGTATATACTAAAAGCAAAATGAGTTAGTTTTCGAGGCACCACGTTAATCCACATCATTAGAATTACTTAGACAGTTAGATCTGTAATTAATGGCTGAGATTTAAATATGAGTTAGTTTTTGTTGGGTTATCATTAGTCCAGTACTTGTTAGTATAAATATGACGAAAAATAAATATGTGATGGGTTTAATAGGTGGTGGATAAGCTTGTGAATGGCTCATCTTGCTAAACATTCGGCATCCCATCTAAGAAAAACATAGGCATCTTAGAGTGTATATAATTCTGTTTTACGGAAAAGACTGGTTGTACATAATGAGAGCTTCTGTATTTTAGTTTCATTTCATCTCGCAACGTGTATGGGGAACAGTAGTTATGTATGTTCGTGTTCTTTGCACATTGCTTGTCATATTGTATGCCTAATGCTCCTGGCTATGTGCTACATACGGAATTCTTAGTTTCTGTCATGTTTGCATAGAAAAAATAGATCCAAGCTGGGTATTATTATGTGATCACTTGGATGATGGCAGCTAGTTTAACACAGCTGCATCGCCAATTAATCAACCGAAATCACGTCGATGTAGCAAGAACTTCCATGTCTTTTACATTGCGTCCCTGTATCAACATGAATGTATGTACTCTGAACCGGCTGTTTGCTCTCCACTACTAGTCTACTACAGCATGTATTTCTTATAGACTGATGTTGTATTGCTCGCATGCATCCACTTCTTGTTGATGTGTCGCTGACCATGGTGTGTTTTGCGTGCAGGCTATGGATCATGCACATACCCCACCACTCCAAGCTAGTCGCAGGCTTCAGAAGACTGTCGAGAGTAGGATCCACGATCGGAGTAGGACAGCCAAACCAGGCCATTGCCGCAATGCCCTTGTAGTCTGTAGTTCAGCGATTTGTTATTTTCTCCGTCGATCTCTCTCACTGCACAGCCAACCACTCAACCAGGCTGCCTATCTGTTTTGATTCAAAGGATTTTCATATGCGCTTTTGAAGGATTTATTTAAATATTTGATGAATCCTCTGTGTTTTTTATTTTATTTGTATACTTAAAATAGCATTTTTTTAGGAATTGTTTTGCCATTTTTTTTAATCTGTGGTGTGGAGGGGTGAGTGGGCGACCATGCGGTTGTTGGTTCTGGTTCATGATCCGCGTGTTGGATTTCAGATTTCGGACAGGGCGAGGCGGAGCAGAGTGAAGGAGACAGAGATGTATGGGCCTCGTGTCCCCAAATATTTTGTCTCCGTACCAATTCAGTAGCCCGTCAACCCAAGATGTCTCACAAGTTATCTGGACCTCGTGTCCCAGCACAGTTGGGCCGTATGCAGTTTGTGAACATCCAATTTCAGTCCCTCCCAGATGAGTGACTTCTCGAAAAAAAAAAATGATGAGTGACTTCTCGTCAAAAAAAAAAAAAAAACGAACTAGGGTGAACTAACCAACACCGAAAAGGTATCAGTCCAGCAAGCAAAGAGACAACTTCCATCAGTGACTGGCTTCCATGAGCTGTGAACATCTCAAGAAGATACACAAGTCTCCAACAGATCATGGCCATGGAGCAACAAGTTGAACTATACCTTTAGCTGTAATAAAAACAAATGCAATGTATTGAGTTTCGTTTAGCTCTTGCTTGAAGTGTCCACAGCAAAATTGACATGAAAAAAGGGCGGAAAAGGATGGTCCTAAGGGCCAATAATGCGCTAGATTCAGTACTTGTCTCTCCCCACAAAAAAATATTTAGTACGTGTGCAACAACACATCCAATGATTCAGTCACGACGGTCACGCCATTTGCGTCTCTGGCAGCTTCCAATGATTCAATCACGACGCCACCATTGCATTGCATTGCTTGCGTCTAGGGAGGAGGGAGCCAATCAGCTCATATGGCACAACGCTTGTTGGAAGCTGCCGCCAGGGAGCACATGCAGTAGGCCCTCATCCAACCATGCCTCTGACGTGGTAACAATGTAACATCACATCGCCACATTGCCCAAGTGAAAGCCGTCAAGCTGTATACTGTTTAAGTAGAAAACAAATACTAGTTTTTTTTTGCGAAGGATCGGACGAAATTACACTTCCAAAGTTACAAAACGACCCAGAAAAAGGAAGAAATTACAACGAACCCCTTCTTCTTCTAGATCCCGACGCAGTCGACGCACAGGAGCCGCCGGTGACGCGCCGCTGCCGCTGCTCCGCTTCACGCCTTGGATAGGAGCCAGCTCCGTGGCAGACGGGAAGCCGCCAAACGCCGGGCCCGAGGACCCTACTCGCCGGAGCGCCATCTTCGTCGGAGGGAAGTGCAACACCGTCTTCAACTTGATCTTCAGACTTCGGATCCGCCGCCAGCGCAGATCCGGCCGGAGCCCGACGAGACGAACAGATCTGCAGATCTGCGGCCTCGAGGAAGTCAGCCGCGGCGCGACGAAGCTCCGAGGAGCACCACCGCGAGAGGGAACGCAGGCCGACCCCAAAACCTCCACCGACGCCTCCTTCACCTCCATGGCGCCGCCGGTCGAGGAGCACCCTAGCCCTACACTATGTACAAGCCCAGATCTACGGGTTCCCCAGCCTCCCGCCGCCGAGGCGGCCGACGGAGGCGGAGGAACCCGCAGATCTCCGGTGAGCGAGGTGGGCAAGCGAGCTGGTTTTCAGAAATCGCCTTCCTGCTACAGTGGCGAGGGAGGTGCGCATCCAAGTCGCGAGTGTTATTAAAACAAATACTAGTTTACCTAAGGATGGCACCAACGATATGTTATCGGGACTCGGCTTCAGTAACTTTTCTTGTCAAAGTCACCGTGAGAGTTATCTGTCATCCAATTTTGATCCAACGGATATGAAGGAGTAAGGCAAAATTCAAATTTCCCAGAAAAAATTAAAAAAATGTGTCTGTTATATGATCTTATGCATTCTGAGAAAAAATTGTCAAATTTGCACATTTGGTTTGTGAGTAAACAATTTTAAATTTCTCTCTAGAATTTTTAAATCAAAATTCATCTGCCTAGAAAAAATTGAAAAAATATATAGTAAATCAAATCTATTGTGTTACGCATTGGGAAAGTTTCGTTGAATTTGGACATACGATTTGTGAGTAATCAACATCTTAAGGCTGGGTGATTTCGCCCTTTGTCGTCATATCCGTTGAATCAAAGTTGGATGCAGATACGTGTCCTAATTCTCACGGTGACTTTGATAAGCAAAGTCACTGAAGCCGAGTCCATGTTATCGGTATGCGTGGAGCCACCCCATACTTTTACACGTACAGTTCGAACTTACCCGACGTCAGTACCCATACCTTCGACAGGTACAACATTTTTCTGAGGGGAAAATAGTTGCGTTTATAACAAATCATGAGGACAAATAGTTGTAAACCGAAACATATAACCATAATTTATTAACGACATCACATTATAACCAACAATGCTTATGAACTCCATTATATTGTAAACAACAACACGTTCTCATAAACATCAACACTTGCCCATAAACAACAACACATCATAAATGTAAAAAAAATCACATAGTGATACACTTTAGTTCACAAACGCACGACAAAATATAGAGCTAATTTTACTATACATAATGCCACAAAATAAGCATTACATACAATTTAGACACTACAACAAGTTAAGAGGTGTACATGGATACGCGAGTATGGATTGTACGTACGATCACATACACATACCCGCTCTACTATTTCCATTTATGTGATCATAAGTAATTTTTTGTCCAATAGGGTTTTACCTGCCGGCTACTCGGATAATGGCACACATTGTCATTCCTAAGACCATCTCCACCAGCACCCCCCCCCCCCCCCCCCCCAAGGCCCATTGGGGCCCAGACCAAAAAAATGGCCATAACGACACCCCCAACTGTCCGGGCCAAACTTGGGGGCCTGTTTGGGGGTGCCGGACATTGCACGGACTTTCCCTCTGACAGATGGGGCCTTCTCTTCATAGACACGTAGCAGAGGGCGAGCGACCAATTCTCCCTCTCCTTCTACATTGCCGCTCGACCGCCAACAATTTCAAATCTGCCCTCCTTTTCCACACCTTGCCATCGCCGCCGCAACGTCCTCGCCTTCCTCGACCATGAAGCCAAAGGTCATCGGCCTCTCGCCACCTCGCAAGCTATCGGCGCTGAAGCAGTAGTCGAGGAAGAAGGCGATGAAGCGGGAGCATGAGGATCTGCCACTGGAGCTGACCCAGGTGCAGCTGCGCAAGCTCGATTGCTCGTCGACAAAACCGGCGAAGGACAAGGCGGCGCATGCGCTCGCGCTTAGCGAAGGCGAACGACGGCGAGGCTAGTCCTATCGGCGTTTAGTTAGTTTAGTTTAGCTTAAGTTCTAGCCTCCCGCCGTTTAGATTAAGTTTTAGTTTAAATTTCATAGTATTTATATCAAATTTCAATTAAAATCGTGTCTTAATTCAAAATTTGTGAATGTTTGTCAAACTTACGAATTTGGTTTGGGGGGCGCCATATGGGACAGCACCCCCATTGTGGCAGACACATATCCGGCATCCCTAAAGAGGACACAATTAGGGGTGCTGGACACGAATTTAGGTACTAGGATGTTCTAAGTTTACGTCAAATCTGACCTTAGCATTTTAACCAAAAAAACACATCTTTCTATTCCACTGCACGAAATCCGTTACACATTCTCCGTGTTGCGATATTGCACGACTGTTCAGACATATGGCAGGATTTTCTTCCCTAAAATTGACAAGAAAACAAAGTGGGTGAGAAAGATAGCTGACTGAAACCCAAATGCCGAGCCAGGTCCCGGAGCAAAGAATCCTTTCCTTTGCCAGCCACGTGGGGTCCCTGCGCTCGTGACGAATCTCAGCCGCTTTGTTACCGCCCGTTATCCGCACCCCAGCCGTCGATCCCGCATCGCACGGTCATGATCACGTCCAGAAAATGAACCGCAGGCCGCAACCGCACGGAAACGACCAGAAAGGCTCTTGTCCCTCCTTCTCCCGAGGACCGCGTGCGTAGCGAGCCACCGTTAATTTAATCGCTGACAGGTGGGCCCGGACAGCGTGGGGGTTGGGCAGCACAAGACCCCGAAGCGACTCCGCGCGACCAGTCACGCCGCCCACGCAACTACTGGTTATTCCTACTCCTCTCCTCTCTCTCCGCCGCCATTGCCGTCTTGCCGAGCAGAGTAGCGTCCAGACCCAGACCGCTTGTTTCGCCATGGAGGCCGGCGGCCAGAAGAGCGTCGGCGGCGCGTCAGGTGAGCCTCCTCCACGCCGACATTGTGGCGTTTCCCGCTCTCGTTTCTTTCTTTTTTTTGCCTGCCTTCGTGTGATGTAACGGCCGACGTGGCGGTTGCGGTGTGCAGGCGGAGGCGACGGCGGCCACCTGTGCCACCTCTGCGGGTACAAGTTCGCCAGCGCGCGCCCTAGCGCCAAGCAGCGCCGCGCGCACCGCAAGAATTGCGGCGGCGGCAGCTGCGCCAAGTCGCCGCCCGACGCCGCCGCCGCCGCCGCCACGGCGGAGGTGGTGGAGGAGCGAAAAGAAGGCAAGAAGCTGCTGCTAGGTAACGCGCGGTTCCCGTGCCGCCCTGTCACTGGTTGGTTGCTTCTTCCGTTGTCCTGATGCGTTTGTGTGTGTCCGACCTAGATGAGCGTGAACCCGAAGCAGGAGAGGGGAATGGGGCCGCTGCTTCGGATTTCGGCGGCGGTTTCCCCGGATCTGCGCAGGATGTTGGGGGTGCAGTCGAGGACGGCGACAATGGAGGTCTGTTCCGACTCTTCCTCCCCGGATATCCCTGTTCTTTGTTCACTCTGTCAAAAAAAAGCATTTACTACTGTAATTAGTCGGTGGGGATTTGTCGGGTGAGAATTTGCTGCTACATCTTTTCTTTTCTCCTTGCTCGATTTACTTTGCAGAGAAGAACTTCCACGGTTCAGTGAAACCGTACTGATGTTCCAGGCTGGGGATACAGCGCTTCCTGTCTTCTTGATTAGCGGTGTAGTGTGCAGATTGTGTGTACTTGTCAACTTGGGGTTAGGATAATAATATTCTTTGGGATAATTATGTTTTGAACTCCCAAACTGTGTGCACATGCCAAGTTTGGTAGAATAATGCGGCTCGGTAAATTAGTGAGGCCGGCAGCTTCTTGCTTGGTAGTACTAGGCATCTTATGGTATTGTCTCCATCCTGAGCTGGCAGTATAACGTCGCTGCCAGGAAGTCCAGTGGTATTTAAATACTCATTGGTACAACAATATGTGTACACTTTCTTCAATGCTGTTCTCACCACTGTTATGTTTTTGGGATGCATTAATTTGCAACTATGTTACTGTGTTTGATTTATTCTGTGGGTTTCTTTCCTTTGCAGTGCACTCTTCCCCTAATGGCTCTGGAGCTGAAGTCATCATCAGTGATATCACTTCTGAAGTGCCTCCTAAGGCTAATGGAACTGAGATTCAGACTGAAGTTGCTATGCAGCTATCTGAAAATGCACCTCATGTTGAAGATCTGCATCCATCTGAATCACATGTTAGTGGTGATCAGAGTCAGGATGCTTCCGCTTCCCATCGTCAATCAGAGCCTGAAGATGGTGCAAACTTCAGTCCAGACATCTCTGCAGATGAAATAAACAAGTCAAACGGTGTGTCCCTCACACCGGACGCTGCTTCTGATGGAAGCTCTGCACAGCCAATTGCTACAGCTGGTTCCCCTGATGACATTGCCGTTACTGAAAAAGATTGTCTGATCAACAACATTGAAGAAGACAAAGCTAGCGAGGACATGTCGGTAAATGGCAGTGAGATTGTTGAGGGGCACAGTGCTACTATAATGGAGAAAAACCTATGTGTCAACAACTTAAATGTGGTTTCCGTTGTACAAATTCCCAGTGGAGAAACTGAATCCAAGGAGGAAAGTGGGGTTATCAGAACTAACTCAGTTGAGCAAGCACTTGGGAATAAGGAGCCTTATAATGATAAGCATGTCCACGCAGATGATACCAGCGGTGATGATTTATCTGAACTTGATTCTGGTGGTTCTCATTTGGAGGCAGCAGATGTTGTCAAAACGCATCAGCAAACTGATTCTATCTCTGTGGTAGCAGAACAGCTGACAAACTCCAAGCAGGTGGACCTTGAAGATGCAGGTGAGACTTTAAGTTTTTGTGCTGATGTTCTTGTATTCTGTATTTCGTGCTATTTTTGTCACTCGGTTGCAATTTTTTTGGTAAGACGTGGTAAAGTCTAGTTTTTGGCTTTTGACTAGTTGAGCTATGGCATAGTTCATCTTTGTGCATTATGCTCATAGTGAGCAACATATGTGAAAATGGACGTCCTAAGGACATTCTTACGATTTTGGTTGTTTCATCGAAATCACAAAACACAATTCCATCTTTACTTAAAATTTGATTATACAGCTCGATTAGAAGGCCTTAGTGTCCAATAATACAGCCCTATCTATTAGAGATGCCATTTGGGTAAAATTGGAACAGTCATATTACTGTACAAGTAATAATCCATGTTGGCAACTTGGCAAAGTCAGTACGGTCGTGAAAACATGTTAATAAATACCTACCACTTTTGTGTTGTATGATTTCTTTTTTGTGTTGTATGATTTTTTGTTTATGAACTCACATTCAACGAGCATTCTGCAGATGAGGTCATCCAAGCTGCATGGAGTGCAACAGGACCTGCTGATATTACTGGTGATCTTACAGAGAAAGATCCCTATGAAGTGGAAACGGAAGATTGCATACAGAGTACTTCGAGTCATCCAAGCGGTACCATTTTCATGCCATCTCAGATTGACCTAGTAGAGCCTAGCTCAGATCCTACTTCTCATGAGATCAGTATGATAAATAGCAAGGAAGATTTGGATGAGAATGGACCGAACGAGAACATTAGTGCAGACCTTACTTCCTGTGCTAAAGCACTAGGCGTGGAAACTGAGGAAACCACTTCTCTTGAGACCAAAACAGTGTGCGGTACAGATGATGTTGAAGAGATTAAGCACATTGAGCAAATTACGGCAGAAGCTAGTCCTCCGGAGTCCAGCGTATTACAAAGTATATGTAGTGTTGAAGAAAAGGAGCAGGTTGAAGAGGTCACAGACGATCCTGCTTCTTACAAGGTCGATGTGATAAGAAGCAGAGATATAGTTGTGGAAAAGGAGCAGAGTGATGTCTTTGTGGGAACTGCTCACGAGATAAATGTCGTGAATATCCCAGCTAATGTTGAATTAAAGGAGCACAATGAAGAAACTACCAGAGATCCTACTGCTCGTGAGACCAATACAACGAACGTCACAGATAATGCTGAAGAAGGGAAGCAAAATGAAGAAACTACCACTGATCCTGCTCTTCATCTTATCAATGTGGCATACAGCCCTGGCAATGATGACAAGATGCAGAACAAAGAGATGACTGAGGTCCCCAGTTCTCACGAGAACGCTGAAGAGCCTATGCCAGACCCGACCTCTTACAACATGGATGCAGTAAGCATTGACGTCGTTGAAGGAAAGAAGCAGGAAGAAGAAGCAACTGCGGAACCTAATACTGGGATCAATGTAGTACACTCTATTGACAATGCCAAGGAAAAGGAGAGTGAAGAGCCTGCTTCATTTTGTAAGATCGATGCTGGAAGCAATGCAGCTTTTATCCTTGCGGTGGACCCTGATTCCCATGGGAATAACACACCACTGGGCATGGATGATGCTGAAGAAAAGAACCAGAATGAAAAACTTGCCACAGACCATGCTGGTGACAACATCCCAGCGGCGCAGAGCACGGATGACGCTGCAGAAAAGAAGCAGAAGGATGAGACCGGAACTACAGAGATCAACACCACAGGAACAGCAAATGGCGATCAGAATGAAGAGATCACAGACAAAGAAATGACAATAGACTCAGACAAGAGTCACGTCTCCCTAAAGTCCCTTCTCTCCGAGAAAGGCATGGACACTAAAGAAAAGAAGGCTGGCACCAAGGACCGGGTGCTGTCGTTCAGGCGTCGATCATCGAAGGACAACCCTTCTCCGGGGAAGCCAGGTTCTGCGGAGCAAGACTGGAACTCTCCTGCCAGGTTACCGGTGGAGAAGTCGCCAAAGGGGAAGAAACAGCCGTGGATGCCGTTTATTTGCTGCCACTCCATGAACTGACCAGGCTCAGGGTCTTTGGTAGCTGGCATGCCAGACGAACCTCTGTTTGGGCGATATCGCAAAATTCATCGGCTCGCATTAGTTTCCATTTTGTTGGTGTGGTTAGGCTTGTCCAGGTTTGTAAATGGTCATTCCGGTTTGTTCTGTCGTGTGCCGCACTGATGTTGATGTTTCAAGTTTACTCCTATTAAACCAGTGCGATTTTGTCGTCCTATTAAACCTGTGCGACATCACATTTTGCTTGATTCAAGTAGTCAGGTCTAAGTATTGGGGGAGGCGTTTTGGCCGCGTGAACAGTAAAATGTCCAAAATTTACAAAAACTTTCTGTCAGTTATGTGTTCATATCTCCTATCCACCTAAAGGCTAAAGCTCTGGCCGTCATTTGGTAGCTCTTGCCCCCGCTACTGCCGTGCTTCTCACCGTCGTCGTTATCACTTCTGTTGGCGGTCTTGAATAGGACTATTCGGTGTCTTGAATATGGAGCTCACAAAGGACGACTACCTACGTATGGCCGAGATTTCATGCATTGAGAGCATGTATCGGCTTTACGTGGTGGCGGTGTTTGAACCAGTTTATTTGGGGCGCGTTTGCTAGCCTGCCAGGCCCGCTGGCTGCAGAACCAGCCTGGTTGTTTGCTTGCCTGCAGCCCGTTTTTTGGTTGGCACGCTGCTTAAAGCACTCTCGGGTCATACCCGATAGGAACTGCCGAATCGGCAGTTTCCATGGAGCCAGGCCGCGGGGCTGCAAAAAGTGGAGACGAGCGTGCGCGCGGGGAACGGCGGGAAACGGCGAAATCCTTCCCCTGTTTCGCGCCATACCTAGCTCCTTTCCCCCTCTCTTGCTCGGTCACCTCCGCACTTTCCCAAACCACACCGGCGGCTCCTTCCAGGCGACCGGACCGGCGACCACACCGGCGGCTCCTTCACCTGCATTTACGGCGGCTGGCCCGCGGTTGTGGCACCGGAGCGGCTGCAGCCAAGGATCCGCGCCGTCGTCTCCACGGGCGGCAAGCCCTGCACTTCTTCATCGCCGACAGCGCCGACCTCTCCATCATCTCCAATGGCGGGAGCCAAGGTAAAACTCTTCCCTACTAGTGTTAGAACAGAACGGTACAGTAGATCTAGAACGTACTCATGTCAGATCCATTCTATTAGGACGACGCAATGGCGTTGACCAAGCAGACGACATCACTGGTTGCCGTCATTCAAGCCTGGATGATGATGATTCACAAGATCTTAGTTAAGCGGTATGGTTTTGCTAGACTCCCATATGGTCCTATGTTAGCTCGAGATCGGAGAGGATGGCAAATCTGAACTTCATCTACAACACTTGTGAGATAGAGTCTATTCAAATGCTTAGGATGGGTAGAGGACCCTTCTATGAACTTGTCAAGAGGTTTAGGGAGGGGGGTCTGCTCAAGGATAGCATCCATACGTCTGTGGAAGAGCAAGTTTGCATCTTCCTTCATGTCGTAGGCCATAACCAGAGGTTCAGAGTCATCCATAGCACCTTCAGAAGATCAATTGAGACAATCTCTCGGTACTTCAAGCAAGTACTGTACGCTATCGGTGAGCTAAGGCATGAGATGATCAAGCCACCCACAGGACAAACGCCGGCGAAGATTAGAGATAGCTTCAGATGGTACCCGTACTTCAAGGTAAGCATTGGTCTGTTTGTGCAATCAGTGTTGCGAAATGTTAGGACAGAGTATTCACTAACAGTTCTTGCCATTTGCAGGACTGTATTGGCGCCATCGATGGTACTCACATCACAGCTAGAGTGTCCAAAGAATAATCCAAAGCTTTCAGAGGAAGGAAGCACTACACCAGCCAGAATGTGCTTGCAGCTGTGGATTTTGATCTGAAGTTCACCTATGTGCTGGCAGGCTAGGAAGGATCAGCACATGATGCAACAATTCTTGCTGACAGCATGTCTAGACCTGACGGGATCAGTATACCTGATGGTAAGTTTTACCTTGGTGATGCTGGTTATGCTTGTCGCCCTGGAGTTCTACCCCCCTTTCGAAGCACCAGGTACCATCTGAACGAGTTCAGTTCAAGATTCGCTCCTGCAACAGCCAAGGAATTGTTCAACCTGAGACACTCGAGTCTTAGAGTGACAGTCGAGAGAGCGTTTGCTGCACTGAAGAATCGATTCAAGATTCTGGACGAGAAGCCATTTCACACCTTCGAGACCCAGGTGAAGCTTGTCCTTGCATGCTGCATCCTACACAACTGGATCCTGGGGTGGGGTTTTGATGAGCATGTCCCAGATGAGGAGGATGTGACACCTGATGACATTGATCAAGGCCATGGCGTCGCCGCTGATGACAATGAAATTTGGAAGAGCAAGCGGATGGAGTGGGCTGAAGCAATGTGGGCAGACAGAGGCAACAGCAGGTTCTGAAGATGAAGCATCACCGTGAAGAAGAAGAGGACCATGAAGAAGAAGAAGATGATGAACTGTGAACTATCGCACCCTCTCGCCCACAAACTATCTACCGGTCTGTAATATCAGTACTGCCATTCCTAGTAGTTAGGGCTGAATTATGGATGAACTGCATTTGCCTATGTCCTACCGTTGTTTTGCTTGCAACCAAACAAACCGCCCTGCAGCGAGCAAGCCGTTTGGCCGTAGCTGCAGGCTACCAAACGAAGAGCACCAAACTTGCTCACTGCTGCGATGCGGGCTACCAAACAAGATGGACAACACGTATTTAGGGGTGGCTACACTCAGCACTGCCCCCTGGAGCCTGCCCCCAAGGCAACGGGATATGGCTGCAGGCTACCAAACAGGCCCTTGAGAGTGCCAAATGAATCTGACACAACTCGGATACTGGCACAAAACATAGTTAGAGTGCCAAATGAATCTGACACAACTCGGATACTGGCACAAAACATAGTTAGAGTATTTTCTGAGATATTTGGAAGCATCGATTGCCTGTATTGGGGATGAAAAAAATTGTCCATTTGCTTGGCTAAGGTTATAAGGGTTGTATTGGAGAGTGCAATGTCGTTCTTAAAGTTGTGGCAGGTTACGACATGTGGATCTGACCCGCTTTCTTTGACATGGCGGCATCTCACAATGACAATGTGTTGCAAGCCTCTCCGATATTTGCAAGACTTACTGAAGGCAGGGCCGGGCCGGCAAAATTCGGGGCCTTGTGCGAAACTCTAAAACTAGGCCCTATCTCATACGAAAATTTGAACTAATGAACAATTTTTATATCGCTGACAGGGCACTTGTTTTGGCGATTAGTCGATCAAAAGAGGAACTGTTGAAGGACTCTATTTTCTATAAAAACTTGAACAAGGACGCTCTAGGACATGTTTGGTTAGCTACAGCGGTTTCTGTCCACTTGCATGTGTGGCCCGACAAGGGCTGGCTCTACTTGTATATGACCTACGAAACAGAAAAGTTATAACACGAAAATTATGCGAAACGTCGAGATGAAACTGCTCGTAAAAGGATACTGAAAACGGTCAAGCGAGTGTGACGAATTTGACGAAATTCGCCTAAAAAAGTTCAGAGCATCGGTTCAAAATTGAGAAGGTACAACCGACGAAACCCGAAACCGAGCACGGGAATGGAACCTACTCGTCGACACGCACATATTTCGTGTACAAATTATTTAGAATAAAAATATAATTGTGTAGATTAGAGGGGCATGCAACTAAACTGGTCTTTTTTTTTACATCCAACCGCATAGGGCTCATTTTGTCGCTGGTATTCTGTGGTTCCTGTGAGCGTCCTGGGAAGCATCGATACTCGCCCAGGATGTGGCCCAGCGCCAGGCTGCTAAGCGCGCTGGATCCAGTCTACCAGCCCAATTTATTTTAGATTTCCACATAACTGTATATAGGGCTATACAAATTTTGAGGCCCCCTAATTTTATGGGCCCTGTGCGGGCCGCACATCTGGCACCACTATGGGCCCGGCCCTGACTGAAGGTCATGCTTCAGAGTGCAACTATGAGATCAATAGCCATCATGCACCAAGGGGTACTACCTAAGAGATGGAATCTATCCAAAATGATCGACATTCATAAAGATAAGTCATAACCAATCTTGATTTGCACAAAAAACAAATGAGTGCTAAGAAGGATGTTGAGCGGGCATTTGGTGTGCTCCAAACTCGTCTTGCTATTGTCTGGTACTATGCACAATATGATCATTAAGAGTGAGCACACTACTCAAGTGATTGATGACCAGCCACATGACTCGCAGAGCTCTCTTGCATAGGTTGATCATGAGGTGTCGGCTGAGTTTACATATTTTCTCACCATGCATGTAGAAAGTCATGACGAACAAACTTATAACCAACTGCAAAATGATCTAAATTAATTTAAACGATCAAGAGGGGATTTCGTGCACCCAAGCTCCAGTGATTCTAGTATTTTAAAAAAGAATCGAAAACAATATTTTCGATCTCAATTTTTTTGAAGAAAACCTGGATGTAGCCAATAGTGTATTCAAAGAATGAGCCAAAAATCACTTCCAAATATTTCGTATTCTAGTACACTTCAAATTTATCAGATTTTATCATTTTTATGTACCCAGAATATAAAATACTTGAAATAGATTTTTTTGCACGTTTATGAGACACACCTTTGGCTACATCCAAGACTTTTCAATTTTTTTGAAACTAATAATTTCTGAAACTAATTTATATTCTATACCCAGAATATAAATTATTTTGTTTATATGCTTCAATTATGAGAAACTAATTTATGTATTTAAAACTATGTAATATTGTTGTACTTTTATAAAAATATGTGGTATTTGTGGAAGAAAATAGGATACAAAAACTATTAAAAGGACATACTCGGAGGCACGGCTAGGGCACCCGGTCCCAATGAGCCGGCACTTCCAATAGCACCCGTCCGGACAACCAGTGGAGTGGAGTACAGCAACATTGTGTCACTAGTCTAAACCTACTTTTGTATAGTTGTAGATATTCTTCTGTTTCATCTCCACTAATATTAAAAGACAGAGTCTGTCAGATCCAGAAGATCTGAACCGTACACGAGACTAAATCCAACGTCCCACGTTCTCCCAATGATGTATGTTGTGCACCTCAAAACAAATGCTCGAAATAACTACCGCTAATCACGTATGCACGATCACGGAAACTGAAAGTGCATAGACTATTCTTCTGTTTCATCTCCACTAATATTAAAAGACAGAGTCTGTCAGATCCAGAAGATCTGAACCGTACACGAGACTAAATCCAACGTCCCACGTTCTCCCAATGATGTATGTTGTGCACCTCAAAACAAATGCTCGAAATAACTACCGCTAATCACGTATGCACGATCACGGAAACTGAAAGTGCATGTGCCCTCATGTGTGGTTTTGCTAATTAATGACAATCTCTATGGACTAATGGTTGCATTGAGCTATCCTTGTAGGGTTTGTCCACTGTCAATGCTTGAACACTATGTGTTGGTATCAAGATTAAAAAAGAATCTCGAAGAAATCTCGAAGAAATCCTAATTGAAGCTTGTCACCCATTTGGAGATTATGGTCAAGTGAAGATGTGCCTAAGAGAGGCTTTTCCATATTGGTGTATGGGGAAGCGATATGTGAGTCTTCACCGAGCAAAACACAATCAAGAAAGGTGGTCCACTTGAAGAGATCGAGATCGTCATCTTCTAGCTCAAGTGAAATGCGCAAGGCAAAGGTATGATCTTGATAGCGTTTCTATTTTACCGATCTCATGGTGTTAGTGGGAGACTGGGTTATAGGACAGACGGCGTGCTATCAAGAGGGGCTCTCAAGAGAGTAACTTGATCGCATCTTTGTGAAGAGCTCAAACCTTTGCATACTTAGCATATCATCTTTCTTGGTTCTTATTTGGCTTTTCTCCTTGTTGGGTTTTAGTGCTTGTTGTGATCTTTATGACAAGCCCAAGTTCACCAAAAACGGATTTCGTATGGAAAACTTGTTGCGTTTTCGGTTTTGAGGTTTTGCCGGTTCATCTTTTATAGAGAGGTTTTACCTTTCTACATTTGGTCTCCTTCTCACATGATAGACTATGATGTTTCTCTGCATGATTTTGTAAAGCTCTTCGTTATGATTCCAACGAGACCAAGATCATCGAAATCGGAGTCCGGGTGAAAAAGTTATGCCCGTTTTGGTGACGGTGGTTCTGCAGTTTTTACCTGTGGCGGTACCGCCGGTGCCACCCGAGAGCCGTTTTCGGCGGTATCAGAAGTGGTAGTACCGCTGCCCGGGGAGGTAGTACCGCTACCTGGAGCCTGTTTTAGTGTTCTTTCTTCCCGGGGGCCAGCGGTAGTACTGCCCCGGCGCGAATCTGCACCCAACGGTTGGATTTTGGGTTGACCTATTCAAAGGGCCTTCTTCCCAATGGTTCCCCAACCTTTTGAGTAAGTTTTGACCTCCATTATTCACCTCCACAAGCTTGCTATCTCTCTATTCCTCCATGATTCTTGTCTCCAATTAGTGGGATCGGAAAAGAGAGAGGAGATCTAGATCTACTATTCTACCAATCAATCTCTCCTCTAAGTGAGGGGAAGCTTTTGCATCTAGATCTTGGAGGGATTTGGTGTTCTTCCTTGTTCTTCCTCTCTTCTCCCCCATAAGCATTAGTTGCTTTTGGTGGGATTTGAGAGTGAAGGATTTGAGCACTTGTGATCTTGCCATTGCTTTTGTGCATCGGTTTGCTCTCTCCACGAAGATTCGTAGAAGTGAAAGTGTGTGAGCTTATTACTCTTGGGTCATTGGACCCTAGACACCTTTTGTGGTGGTTGAGGCCTTTTGCACTACTAGGAAAAGGGTTGTAGGTGGGTTGTCATTCTGTGGCGCACCCTTAATTGGTGCGCCACAGAATTATTTTTTGTGGCGCATGGTGCCTGGTGCGCCACAGAAAGTCACATTTCTGTGGCGCACTAAACCACGTGCACCACAGAAATTAGGCATTCTGTGGCGCACCAAGCTGGGTGCGCCACAGAAAGTCACATTTCTGTGGCGCACTAAACCACGTGCGCCACAGAAATTAGACATTCTGTGGCGCACCAAGCCGGGTACGCCACAGAAAGTCACATTTCTGTGGCGCACACGTCCAGGTGCGCCACTAAAAACAACATTTTTGTGGCGCACGGCCTACATGCGCCACAGATATACACAATTCTGTGGCGCATGTTGTTTCCGTGTGCCACAGAAAATTTTAAACCGGCCAGATCTAGATCCCTCCGCTGGTCAAACACCACCCACGTTGCTGCCTTATCCTTTACCATCAGCTCGTCCTGTCCACTCGTTTTCTTGTTTCTCTCACGCGAGCAAAGCACCACGCACACAAGTTTGTGTCCACTCGTTTTCCTCCTGGCCACGGGCCACAGTAGATCGACTGGCCCGTGTACGCCACCCATCCACCGGCGATGAAGCCTCTCGTGCACGCCGTCAGGGGGCTGCACGCCGTCGCGGTGGACCGGCGGTGGCTGCTCCCGCTCACCGCCGGCTCCGCGCTCTCGCTGCTCCTCCTGGTCCTCCTCACCACCGCCCCTCCCCCTCCGTGACCCTCTTCGTGGAGTACAAGCTGGCCCCGACCCCGCCGTCGGCCGAGCTCTCGACCCTGCCCCGGATCGCCTACGTCATCGCCGGCGAAGCGCGACGCGGAGGATGCCGCGGCCGTTCCTCCCCTCCTCTGGCGGCAAGGACGGCGCGCCCCGCTCCTCCCCTCTGCTCCTCTCCCCGATTCAGTCAGCGGCGGCGCGCCGATGCCGGCTCCGGCTTCCCCACGAGCAGTTCACGGGCCTCCCCCCCATGGCTCCATGGAGCAGGCCGCTGCCCCCCGTCCATCTCGCGCTACCGGCGGCGACAGGTCTCGCCGTTGAAGGTGACGGTGGCCTTGAAGTGGGGCGCATGGTCGGGGCCCTCCCGCGTGCACACGTACGACGGCAGGCCGAAGCAGCTCCTCTGCGCCAGCTCCTAGAGCTGGTTCTCGTACATCGATCCCCCTTCCTTCCCACGCTAGACGCTACTCCCTGCCAATATATTATCGATTTCCTCCTTCCCCTTCATGGGATCACGGCGGCACGGGATGGACCTAGTGGATGACGGGCTCGGGCACGGGAGACAGAGGCGCATCGGCCAGGAGGATGGACGAGCTCCGCCGCCCATCCCATCCCCGTGCGGTGGCGGCGTACAACGGCGGTCGTATTTTGTATTTTTTTTAAATCTGAAAAGAGATTTTAGTGGCGCATCAAGTGGGGGTGTGCCCCAGAAAAGATTCTGTGGCGCATCAAGTGGGGTGCGCCACAGAAATATTTTAGTGGCGCACGGAGGGGGGTGCGCCACAGAATTAATTTTATTTTAGTGGCGACAATTCTGTGGCGCACCCAGAAAATTTGCGGGTGCGCCACAGAATGTCAAAAAGGTGCGCCACAGATAGCCCTTTTTCTACTAGTGTTGTGGTCACTTGGGAGCTCCCAATCCTTTTGTGGGTTATGCCTCAAGATTGTTGTAAAGGCTGCGGATTCCGCCTTGAAGGATTCCGATAGTGGAAGGTGAACCGAGCTTTTGGGCAAGATTAATCGGAGAATAGGGTGAGGCCATTTGTGGTGTTTGAGTTTGAAACTCACGCCCCTCCAACGAGACGTACTCCCCTAAAAAGGAGTAACTCAGGAATACATCATCGTCTCCGCGTGCCTCAGTTATTTCTATACCCGAGCTCTTTACTTATGCAATTTACATGTGATAGCCTTCGTGCTTGAAGTCTTATATATTGCTATCACTTTGTTGCTTGTCTTGCTTAGCATAAGTTGTTGGTGCACATAGGTGAGCCTAGTATATTTAGGTTGCTGGCTTGTTAATTTAAACACCTAGTTTTATTCCGCAATTATCAAGCCTAAACCGGAAAAGTTTTTAAATCGCCTATTCACCCCCCCTCTAGGCGACATCCTTGTTCTTTCAATTGGTATCAGAGCCTGGGCTCTCTTTTTGGGCTTTACCGCCTAGAGAGTAAAATATGTAGTTTAGAGAATTAGTGCACGATCCCATTTTCATATTCGATGGAACAAATTATGATGTTTGGAAAATTCGCATGCTTAATCTTTTTAGTGACATGGGTCCAAATTATATCAAGAGTATTGTAGATGTGGGTTTTTCTCCTCAAAGAATTCCCAAGAATTATCTTTAGAGGATGAGGAAAACTCTCATCTCGATACTAAAGTATCTAATGGTATCATCTATGTTTTGAGTGATGTAGTTTGATTCAATTATGCCTTTTCGGAACGCTCATGAGTTTGGACCAAGCTTCAAGATAAATATGAAGTGTCCAACATTATAGAGGATGATTGTTCTCCCTCCACATCCGGCCGTGATGAGTTCACAACTTCTTCCACTTCACCAATATGTGATTTGTCACAAGGTAATGAAATGGTGAGTGGTGATAGAAATTGCATTGTTGATGGTGAATTTACTATCGACTATACTTCTTCTCTATCTCATTGCAATGTTTATCTTTGGAATTAAACTCTTCTAGCACTCCAAATGTCTTACATGCTAGTGTTGATAGTCCTTGCATATCATGTATTAGTTGTTTAACTAAATCTCATGATGATATGCTTTCTATGTCTTGTTGCCATGAAAATAATGCTTCCATATCCTCTAGTACTTGTGTGACTAACAATGTAGAGGAATCCCAAACTTTTTGGAACAAGACATAGACCTCAATGGCGCTTCAAGTAATTCTTCATCATCATCGTCCATTACTCATTTTTGCCTTATGGCTAGGGATTCAAAGGTATCTCCACCTTTGGAACCATCTACATCTTGTGATGATGAGGATTATTATGGTTTAAAATATAATGATGCCGACTCCTTAAAAGAGAAGGGTGAGATGATATTTTGTGCTCTCCCTAAAGGTAGTAAAGCTATCCCCTTTATGTGAAATTTTGGATTATGCTATCAAGAGTTGCGAAGTTATTGAAGAAAAAGGGAGACTTGAAAGAGAATATGTTGATGAAATTGCTTCTCTCGTCACTCTTGAGGAAGAACATGAGCTTCGAGTGTCTCTTGAGGAGAAACTTGAATCTCTTGATGAAACAAATGATCTATTATTGCTAAAATCATTAAGGAAAGAGATCATGCTATTGCAAAATATAAAGTGCTTAAAAAGGAAAAAGTTGAATTTGGTGTTGGCAATGCTAGACTAATTGAGGATATAGAGAGACTTGACAAAGCTCATAAGGCTTTGGAAAGTGAACACTCTCTCCTTACCAAGTCTCATGATCAACTCCAAACTCAACTATCTAAAAATGATGTGCCTAGTTCTCTACTTCCTCATGTGATCATGCTAATATTATGAGGAAAATGCTAGGTTGAATGATGAGCTTGCCAAGTTGTCTTCTTCCATTTCTAATATTAATGATGCTTGTGCTACTAACTCCATTTCTCGTGAAGCATCTATTTTGAAGGAGAATGTTGAGCTAAGGGCTCAACTTGAGTTGCTAACTAGCAAGTATGGGAAATTGGAAGAAAGTCATGAAAAGCTCTCTAGCTCTAATGAGGATCTTCTAGCATCCCATGCTAAGCTAAAGTTAGCTCATGAGGCTATTACAAAGGTAACATCTTGTGAGCCTCATGTGGACAAGCACTATCTACTAAATGCTTTATTGCCATGTGCTAGTCCTAGTGATTCATCCACTCACAATATTGCTACATCTTGTGATGAATTACTTTCCATGCCTTGTTGCTCTAACAATGAAGCTTCTACTTCCTCTAGTGTTTTTGTTGATACTAACCATGTAGAGGAATTAAAAGAGCTCAAGGCCCAAGTCACTTCTTTGAAGAAAGACTTGGAAAAGCGTCATGTTGGGAGTCCACACTTGACAATGTGTTGAGTGTTCAAAGACGCCCCAATGACAAGAGTGGACTTGGATTCAACTCCAATAACAAGAACAAGTCCAAGTCTATCAAGAAGAACAAGGGCCAAGAACAAGTTAAAGATTCGGCCAAGATTGTTTGCTTCAAGTGCAAAGTTGAAGGGCACCATGTTAGATCTTGCCCTTTGAAGAAGAAGCCTCTTAGTGAGAAGCAACAAGGGAAGCGGCCTCAAGTTCAAACTCAAGTTGAAGAAGGCGCTTCCCAAGAAGAATCAAGCTACCCCCTCAAGTCAAGATTCCAACTAAGAAGAAAGGGGAAGCCAATGTTGCTACATATGCCGTGAGAAGGGCCACTTTGCTTCTTCATGCACTAATGGTACCTTATCCAACCCCATTATAATTGATGATGTTTATTCTCTTCGGAAGGATAAGGTTGGCAATGTGTTTGCCAAATATGTTGGTACTCAAAGTGGTGTCAAGAAAAGCACCATTTGGGTTGCCAAGCCTATTGTGACTAACCTCTTAGGACCCAACTTGGTTGGGGACCAACAAGCTAAAACTTGATCAATAGGTGTTGTTGGAGGGCATTGGAGACTTGGCTACATCATGAAGAATTAAGGGATCTTCATCAATTTATTCTCTCAAGCCAAGTTATTTGGATTATATTGTTCTATCTCATATCCAATGTTCCTCCTTGCGGTAACTTTATTTAAATCATATATATTGAAAGTTGCTTGCACCCTTGCATGTGTTAGGTTTTGTACCTTGCTAGTGTTTGTATGTGTTGTGCTCTCTACTTACTTATCTTGAGTCAAGTATGTGTATGTTGGTTTGCACACCATTTACTTGTTGAGCCTTATTGCTTTTATTTGATATCTTATCTTGTTGGCTCTCTTTTTGAGAGATTAATGGACTATCCCATTTTGGGGGAGTGATATGCTTCGTGCACTTCACAATCCTAAAATGTGTACATGAGGAATACCACTTAGTGTGATATATCAATATTATCTACTCTCTATGTGGTATGTCATCTCATGAGAAATTCAAATTCTATAATGTCCATTAATTATCTCTAGTTGGTTTTGCTTGCCTCTTGTTAAGAAAAATTGGATTATCACATTATGGGGGAGTAATAAGCTTTGTGCATATTACAAACCTAGAAAATGTGAACATGTGAGGTATTGCCACCTAGAATTGATATTCTTCATTATCTTATTCCTATGTGGCATGTTCTCAAACAAGTTCCATATTTGCTTAAATGCCTTTTTCTCTCTTCTTTGGATCTTGTTTGTGATGGACGTTCTTGGTACGGCTTTCCCCAAATATGTTCGCATATATCTTTTTGGGAAACCGATTGCTTCAAGCTACTCTTTGGAGTTGCTTTGCATGATCGCGTGAATATTGAAGCTATCAAGAATATCTATCTATCTAAGCATGGCTTTTAATCCTATCCTTTGCCATATGCTTATTTGTTGTGAAGTTGGTCTTTAATATCATTCCTATATACCACCGATAATTATCTCCATATACTCCTTGTCCATGACAAGTGATACTCATAATTGTGGTGGAATTTGTAGACCATCTTCATTTTGGCTCTTGCTTTGAATTGCCTTATTTTATTGCCAAGGATTTGGTTTGATCTAAATCCTCTTGTCATCCTTGTATCTTTTGGATCCTTGTTGCTCTACTCAAAATTTGTTTTGTGCTTTCTTGAGTTAGGAAAAGCAATGATCCCATTCTTGTGCTTTTACATTCAAAGTCATACTCTAGATAATGCACTATTTTGGGGAAGCTATCCTATTGAGTAGAACACCGTTTAAATTGGTATTGTATCTTATTGCTTCCTTGAACATGACTAGTGTTTGAATAATATGTATGGAGAGTGATGATCCCATTTGTGTGCATTTTATATTCAAATGCAAGATCATAAATAATGCACAAATCTTGGGGGAGCAATCCTATATGCTTTTGAACATTAGTTGTCTTCAATTGGTATTTGATCCCGATGACGTGTCTCTTTGGAAGACAAACATTTTTCGTCTTGGTACTTTGTGCCATCATGAGAAGTGTAGAGGGTTTGGTTTATTCCTTGATGGTATTTTCATCATGTGTATCTTCTTTCATTTGGCATCTTTTCAAAGTGGTATCTTCAATCATGTGTTGATTTGGTCTTTGATATAATTTGGACAATCTTTTTCTTGTCACACTTGTGTGTGCTTTCTTGGTTTAATTGGTGTTTTGTCCAAATTGTATCTCGTTTGGTTCTTGAAAGTCTTGTGCATGCATATTACTATGTATATCTTATGGCATGCTTACTTTCGTTGATCCAATATATAGGATAAACTCCATCAAATCCTAAATGGCTAAGATGTGCATGAAATTCAATTTCATATCAATATGCACATATTTATGTGGAGTTTGTCCTATGTATTGTAGTTGCTCTAACTACTTTGGACCCAATAAGTTTGGGAACCATTTTGTACTTGAATTTGTTTTAGGTACATTGGAGATGCATTGGAAGCTTGTCTCATTTACAAGGAAGGTGTTATCACCATGTGCTTATTGGAGCCAAGCTTGATGATCGTGAACTCTTATCTTCTATATCACCAATGCATCTCGGTAACAAGTATCTACCTCATGCATACATTTCTATCTTTAAACCTTGTGTAGGGTGTTTCATGGCATGAGTCTCTTTTGTTGCAATTCATTTGGTTCTTGCAAAACATCTTTATGCAATATTGATGTTTTTTTCAAAATCATTTTCCCTTTGTGATACTTGTTATCTTTCTCGGAGCATCCTAACTACCTTTGTTCCCTTGTGGATATTTTTGGATGCTATGATGATATTGTTTTGGATCTATATCCTTTTAAGATTAAATTGAGCTTTGTGCGATGCTTTTAAGCAAAAATCTTAATGGTATATTTATGACTTCCTCTTGGATATCATGTTCTTTACTCTTGTACCTATTTTGTGTGTGCATGTTTCTTTGTGGACTTATATCTTCATGATTGCTGTCTACTTAAAAACTTATACACATGAGAGTAGTCACATCTTTAATTGATATTCCAATTTGTTAGTTACCACCCTTTTATTGCCTTTGATTCGTTGGTGGTTCCTAAAAGGCACAAGCTTTGCTTTTTCATTTTGTATCCCTTTTTGCATCTTAATAAGCTTGTGGACCTACTTGCTATATCTTTTTTTGGGTTGTGTGTATGGGAAAGACATGATATGCACTATGTGCCTCATACATTGAAAGACTATGTTGATGCTATGCTCATCTTTACATTAGTCTCCTAAAGTGTCTCTCCATGTCACACCCATTTCTTTTCGGTTGAGCAAGTCTTTATTTGTCGCTCCTTTCTCTTGTTGCTCAACATTTCCTTGTTGCAAGTTGTTTTGCTTCTTTTCTATCTTTTAGCCTTCTTGCAATTGTTTGTGTTTCAAAATGATCTAAGAGGGAGTGAGGATTCCATGTTGTGCACACCATATTAAATGCAAATCCTACTTTGTGCACGTACCTTGGGGAGTTCCCTCTTGATTTTTATAATATTTGGTTGATCTTATCATAATATCTTCCTGTGTCCAATTGTTCTTTCGGATCCTTTGATTGTTTGCCTCTTTTGTTGATATATCTCTCCCTTTGCTATTTTGTTGCAATCTTTGGATTCTCGATATAGTTTGATTTCCTCCTATTATTGATCAATGGAAATGCCCATTTGATTCTACTCATTTTATGAGAAAAGTTAAATTTGTGGAGGAACTCTCACTATGTTAGCCTTCCAAATCTTTTTGCCCATTTCGGCAATTGTTGCCAATGGGAGAGAAGTTTTGGAGGGTTTATGGAATTCGGTTTTGTACTTTGATTGGTTCTTAAGTATTTGCCTTTCTTGCCTTCGCATTTGTTGCATGGTTTTGTATATAGTGGAAACTCCACCACCGGTAATGGTTGACAATATATGCAATGAATTTATGTTAATACACACGTGCATAAATTGTGGGGGAGTTTGCTCTATATATATATTGTTAGACTAACATCACACACTTTTGTAGTATTTGATGTTAGTACAATTGGCTCTTGTTCGTTAATTTCCATATTATAAACCCTCTCAAAAGAAATTGTCATCAATTACCAAAATGGGGGAGATTGAAAGTGCATGTGCCCTCATGTGTGGTTTTGGTAATTAATGACAATCTCTATGAACTAATGGTTGCATTGAGCTATCCTTGTAGGGTTTGTCCATTGTCAATGCTTGAACACTATGTGTTGGTATCAAGATTGAAAAAATAATCTCGAAGAAATCTCGAAGAAATCCTAATTGAAGTTTGTCACCCATTTGGAGATTATGGTCAAGTGAAGATGTGCCTAAGAGAGGCTCTCCCATAGTGGTGTATGGGGGAGCGATATGTGAGTCTTCACCAAGCAAAACGCAATCAAGAAAGGTGGTCCACTTGAAGAGATCAAGATCGTCATCATCTAGCTCAAGTAGAATGCGCAAGGCAAAGGTATGATCTTGATAGGGTTTCTATTTTACCGGTCTCATGTTGTTAGTGGGAGACCGGGTTATAGGATAGACGGCATGCTATCAGGAGGGGCTCTCAAGAGTTGAGCTTATTGCAAACATGACTTGGAAAAGAAGATTGAGTGAACATTCATGTTTATCTCCAAGTCACCATATAGATTAAGAGAAGAAGATGAAGTGCAAATTCAAGAGAAGCATCTCGAAGAAATCCTATGCTTGAAGCTTGTCACCCATTTGGAGATAATGGCCAAGTGAAGATGTGTCTAAGAGAGATTCTCCCATATTGGTGTATGGGGGAGCGATATGTGAGTCTTCACCTAGGTTACACTAGGGTTCCCGAGTTCCTCTGGCGGCGTCCCCGTCAGAGTTCAATCTACTGAGTTCCCTCGCCGATCTCACGTACGATCTCTCCCGTAGCGATCTTGGCGCGATTCCCTTCGGTTGGGCGATCCTTTTGATACACTGCATGTCGGACGCAGCAGGGAGTGTGCCGGCGGCCGCGGGTGCTTCCGCTGGTGACGCCGACGGCGGACAGCGATCCATTGACGTAAATCTGGAGGATAGCTTTGTGGGATTGAATCTCCATGGGGAGGAGGAAGAATATCTGGATCTATCGGGTGAGGTTGAAGAGTTGATCAAGGAAACCAGATGGATAGCCATATTTAGGGTTCATACGCAGAAACCGTTTAGCCATGTTGCACTGTTTAAAACAATGCGCAATGCATGGGCAGCGGCACAGGGGGTTACCTTCAAAACAATGACTGATAATTTGTTCTTGGCTCAATTCATGTGCTTGGGAGACTGGAACAGGGTCATGGGAGGAGGTCCTTGGGTTTTTAGAGGAGGAGTTGTTGTCTTGGAGGAGTATGACGGACTGTCCAATGTTCAGGATTACAAACTTGATCAGATACCAGTCTGGGTGCGCATTATGGGGGTTCCTGATGGTCTGATGAAGAACGTGGAGGTGGCAATTAAAATTGCTAGGAAAGTTGGAATCCCTCCGATCAAAGTGGTTGTGAATGAGGGGCGATTAAACCCTTCGAAATATCTTAGAGCGAGGGTCCATGTTAAATTGGAGAATCCGCTTGTTAGGTTTGTTCCCATAACCCTGAAGGAAAAGAAGAAGTACCCGGTTAAGTATGAGAAGCTGCCAGACTTTTGTGACTTCTGTGGTCTAATTGGGCACACAGTTACTGAATGTGGGGATGGTATTCATCAACCGGATGCATGTGGTTGGGGAGATTGGCTCCTTGTGGACTTTGATGTAACACCGGGAAGGGGTAATGGAGGACGGGGAGCCACCCGTGGTGGAGCAGTCGGCAGAGGTAGGGGTTTTGGAAGAGGGAGAGGCAACCCTGGTGACTCTAATGATCTCGAAGATGAAGATATGGTCTTGGGTGAGGATGCACTGCAACATAATGGAGACATCGTGCCTTCTGCACGTAAACGCCTGATTGATGGGAATGAGACACTAGTAAGAATTGGCTTATAGCCACCACTCTACCGCTGGCGGACGGCCCTGGGCGCCCGCCAGCGCTATTACCGCTGGCGGGTGGTTTACAGGGCCCGCCAGCGGTACGAGGACACTGGCGGGCGGCCAATAGTGTACGCCAGCGGTAGTTCCAGGCAGAACCGAGCACGCGGGGATAACTACCGCTGGCGGACGGCCTCCTTGTTCGCCAGCGGTACTATAATTACCGCTGGCGGATGTTGTTGCGTGCCCGCCAGCGGTAGTTGGCTCAGAAACGAGCAAAAAAATCAAATAAAGTGAAAAATAATCAAAAAATGAAATCCTGTGGCATAGTTTGTGATAATGTGCCCATATTTGACACATAGGTGTACCTTGGTATGGGAAACAATGTTGCATAACTGAGTTTTTTCAAATTATTTTATAAAAATCATTTTTTTATTTTTTAAATGTCAAAAATGACTTTTTTTGTGAAGCAAGTACAACAAATATGGTGAAAAATGGCACCCATCCAATATCCACACAAAGTAGACCATATTTGATGGATAATATAGAAATATTAGTAATTTTCTCAGTTTCTACCTAATTTCGCCTATTTAAACGACTTTATGCCGATTTTCCGAAAGTAATTCAAATTTGAACTACAAGTGTGTGATAGTTTGCTCTGGAAATTTTACAAAAAATATTTTAAGGTACACAAGTAGTGGTTATATCACAAAACCGTCGATAGTTTTGAAAAATTTGACCCCTTTCGACGAATAGCCATGGTGGCCATTTTGACCATTTTTTCAAAAAAATCAAGTAAAGTGAAAAAATAGTCAAAACATGAAATCCATTGGCATGGAGTCCTCTTATGTGTAGTAGTTGATAAAAAATGATAAACTTGAGTTTTTACAAAGTTTCAAAAAAACTTCTTCACAAAAAGATCAATCATCTATAAACATGTATGAGTTTCGGTTGAAATGACCTAGATATGATCATTCCTGTGGCATAGTTTGTGATAATGAGCCCATATTTAACACATAGGTGTACCCTGGTATGGCAAACAATGTTGCAGAACTGAGTTTTTTAAAATTATTTTTATAAAAATCATTTTTTATTTTTTAAATGTCCAAAATGACTTTTTTTTGTGAAGCAAGTATAATAAATATGGTGAAAAATGGCACCCATCCAATATCCACACAAAGTAGACCTTATTTGATGGATAATACAGAAATATTAGTAATTTTCTCAGTTTCTACCTAATTTCGCCTATTTAAACGACTTTATGCCGATTTTCCGAAAGTAATTCAAATTTGAGCTACAAGTGTGTGATAGTTTGCTCTGAAAATTTTACAAAAATTATTTTAAGGTACACAAATATTGGTTATATCACAAAACCGTCGATAGTTTTGAAAATTTTGACCCCTTTCGATGAATAGCCATGGTGGCCATTTTGACCATTTTTTCAAAAAAAATCAAATAAAGTGAAAAAATACTCAAAAATGAAATACTACAACTGAAATTAAAAACTACCACAAAAAGTACACGACACAAAGATAAAGGAAAATGATATTTCTAAAAATAGGCGGAAAAAATATTTGAAAAGATAAAAGAAAACAAAAAAAATACAAAAACAGAAGAAAAAAAAGACCTCACCTTATCCACACGCGGGCGGACCCGCCTTATCCTCCCTGTGCGGCCGCATCTCTCTCCCCCAAACCTTATCCTCTCGCCGAGCGGCCGCTCTCCTACGCGCCGCCGCCGCCCACGCACGAGCGGCCGCGCTCTCCCCTTCTCCCGGCCCGGCCGCCGCCGTCCTCCTTCCCCCACACGCCGAGACCGTGCCGCCGCGGCCCCGCCCTCTTCCCCACGTGCGCACGCGCCGAGACCGTGCCGCCGTGCACGGCCTGCCCTCTTCCCCAAGCGCACCGCCGGCGAGAGCACGTCGACGTCCACGGGCCCGAGCCGCTCCTCCTCTCCCCAGTACTACCCCGAGACACACCGAGCAGAGGAAAGGGAGCGCCTCTTCATCCCCTCATCGACGGCAAGAACTGCCTCTTCCTCCTTTGGCCGCCAGCGCTTCCTCGTGAAATTCGCCGCCTTCAGACTTATCGAGCTCGAACGAGTCCTCCAGCCCCCTCCGGTGAGCATCCGCTTCGATTCCCGCTCTTACCCTCCTCGATTTCATGCTGTGGCCACCATGGACCGATGAGCTGCTGCTCCTGTCGCTCCTCACGAGCACACATACTACACCGTTCTCAAAACCCTAGAAACCGGGCAATCGACAAAGTTGCATATTCCTGCTTTTTGGTACCATAGTAACACATAGAGTTGGAGACGATGAGACACCTTTTGTTGGAGACGTGTCGATGCGAAGATGGGTTGTGCTTCCTGTTCATATGATGTTGAATGATAGCTTATGATCAAATTACATTATAAGAATGCATAATTTTTTGGCCTCTCTTTCTATACCTATTAACAATTGTGCATTATGTTAAGAAATATGTAGCAAGAAAAGGGTTGAGCACCGTGGCAATGCACAGGCACAAATTTATAGGTTCAGTGTGTTGTGCCAATTAACAACTAGGCATCATGAGCCTGATAAACAAATTAAAATAAGCCTTGTTTTCATGCCATTTTGTTTTCATGCTGCCATTTATAGGTTCAGTGTGTTGTTTTCCTACACATCAACGCCGTCTGCAGGTACCCCAAGAGGCCCTTGAGATTGCCAGAATGTTGATTAACTTCCATTCCGGCAAATTCGGGTACTCCATATGTCCTATTTTTAGCAAAAGTCATGCCAAAATTTCTCGTGAATTTTGGCAATACTTTGGTTAAAAATAGCTCATATTTCGGGTACTCATATTTTATTTTTAGAATGCCGATGATTAAAATGATGTGGCGCAATGCGTGATACCTGGATAGTTTGTCGAACCTTTTAATATGCACAAATTTAAGTTGTAAAACTGTATGTAGTTTACATCTTTCTATACTCAAATTCGTTGTGAAACATTTTTTATTTGCCTTGTACAGAGCATGCCACCGCGCCTCCGCTCCACGAGCGGGTTCATTGGCGTCCGTCACCGCCCATCTGGCCGCTGGTCCGCGGAGATCACCGTGGACGGCCAGCGTTGGTATATGGGGACCTTCGACACGGCGGAGCTCGCGCGCGCGCGTTCGACGCGGCAGCCTGGAGGTTTGGACGGCCGCGTTCTTAGCTCAACTTCCCTGACGTTGAGTCCCGGGAGGAGGCTGAGTTCCTCGCGCCGCCGATGGAGATCGTCGACGTAGACGAGACGCGGCTTAACCGCCGCCAGAGGATGGCCCGCCGCGCTGCCGACATCGACGAGTGGCGGATGGACGCACTGCGCCGCGACCGTCCCGATCTGGTGCAGGCGGAGCTGGACTTCTACGCCTCGAGGAAGAAGAAGAGTCAGGCCAGCTCCGACGCTGGACCCTCCGCAGCGCCGCCGTGCCAAATGACCGGCGATTTGTGTTCGGACCTCTCGAGCTTCTGGGATGATAGCTCGGACTCATCCGACTTCGATTTCGGACCTCCTTGAGTAGTTTTAGGTTAATTTCAAGTTATTTTAGGTTTAATTATCGAAGTTTAGCTTAAGTTCATGTTGTTTTAGGTTTGTAATGCATGTGATGAACTAATGTATTTGTGTATGACAATTTGATCATTTGTATGTGGTATTGTCTATATTTCTATTGTTTATTTGACGCCTGTACTTGAATTTACTGTATTTATACTGGATATACTGCTGGAATACGATTTTGAAGAAAAATAATAATCCAGCGAAAGGTACCGCTGGCACGCGCTGCGTCAGCGCTGTCGAACATACCGCTGGTGGGCACAATAGCCGCCCGCCAGCGGTAACCGCCCTTACCGCAGGCGGGCAGGCCGTTACCACTAGCGTACTCATCGCTGGTGGGCACGTGCCCGCCAGCGGTAGCCGTTTTTCCGTCCGCCAGCGGTAGGGGTTTTCCTACTAGTGAGAGGAACGGAGATCCTCCAGCTCTGGCCTCAGGCTTTGTTACTGAGAAGGTGCTATTGCTGGAGAATAGTACAGTCGGACCGGTTGACAAAAGTCTTTTGAGAACACCACAAAAGATTCATGATCAGAAGAGACAACGATCGGTGAATAGTGATGGTAGTTCTACCCAAATGAATTTATCGGCGACCTCCTTCGAGGAGGATCGCCGCCAGCAATGAAAACCGTAGGCTGGCCATACCACGGCTGAGAGGGCGCTTCTGGATATCCAGAAGCAATGGGGGCCAGATGTTTTTTTCCTGTCCGAGACACATTTGAATAAAGCAAGGGCAGAAAAGCTTAGGAAAAAACTATAGATGGATCACATGGAGGTGGTAGAAAGTGTTGGCGCTAGCGGAGGCTTGATTTTGTACTGGCGCCATAGTGTTGTGGTTCACGTTCTGAATAAGACGAAAAACTTCATTGATGTTGTGATAGGAGGTACGGCTGAGGAGAGATGGAGCTTGATAGGGTTCTATGGAGAACCTCGGTGGGAAGATAAACACCTCTCTTGGGGGTATATACGAGACCTTCGCTTACAGAGTGATCTCCCCTGGGTGGTACTTGGAGATTTTAACGAAATACTTTACTCACATGAGAAGGAAGGAGGAGCTCCGCGACCGGTTCGGATGATGCAAAACTTTCGTGATGCTCTTGTTGATTGTGAATTGGAAGATATGGGGTTCGCGGGAGATCAGTTCACCTGGAGAACGAGAAGAATTCGTGAGAGGCTTGATAGAGCGGTATGTAATGGTGGGTTCCATGGTTTGTTTCCGTTTGCGAGGTTACCAATGCTACTCATACTAAATCAGATCATAGACCAATTGTGCTCGATACTGAAGGAGATGTTGTTACTGACGGCCGACGGTACGGGGATAGTCAGAAATTCGAGGCAAGATGGCTTAAGGAGGATGAGATAGGCGTGCGGGTGTCGGAGGCATGGGAAAGGACGTCTAATCTTGACCCGTTTGCTGACCGTATTGCTTTGGTTCATAAGGAACTGCACAAGTGGGATCTTGATACTCTGAAAGCCCCTAAACGAAGACTGAAGGAACTGAAGGAGGAGCTAGAACATCTGCGATCGGGGCCCCTCACTGATGAGGCGGTAGATCGACAGAGACAATTACTGATCGAGATTGAAGAAACAATGGAGAGAGAAGAAATCTACTGGGTTCAAAGGAGTAGAGCCAACTGGCTCAAATACGGTGATCGTAACACCAATTTTTTCAACAACTTTGCTACGGCTAGGAAGAAAAGGAATTATATTCGCAGGCTATTGGATGATAATGGCGAATGGAAGGAGGACAATGAGTCCATGAATACTCTTATTAGTGACTATTTTCAGCATTTGTTTACTTCGGAGGTTTCTGAACCGGAATTGGGTGTTCTTAATAAAGTTAAACCAAAAGTTACACCGTACATGAATGAGGCGTTATTGGCTCCGTACACTGAAGAGGAGGTCAAGAGGGCTTTATTCAGTATTGGTGATTTAAAAGCTCCAGGGCCAGATGGCCTTCATGCGGTGTTCTACAAAAAAAATTGGCATCTCTTGGGAGATGAGATTGTGAAGGAAGTGCTGAATGCAGTTAATACAGGAATAATCCCGGAAGGCTGAATTCAACTACGATTGTATTAATCCCAAAAGTTGATACTTCGGAGAAGGTTGCTCAATTTAGGCCCATTAGTTTGTGTAATGTGGTCTACAAAGTCATCTCAAAAATGCTGGCTGCAAGGCTGAAGGTGTTTCTTCCGGAGATAATTAGTGAGACTCAAAGCGCTTTTGTTCCGGGCCGTATTATTATGGATAATGTCATTGTTGTGTATGAATGTTTGCATACAATGAAGAAGAAGAAGAAGACTGGGAAAGTGGGTAACTGTGCGATTAAACTAGATATGCATAAAGCTTATGACCGTGTGGAGTGGGTCTTCTTGAGGCAATTCTGGGAAAATTGGGATTTGATGAGCGATGGATCGAGCTTATCATGATGTGTGTATCATCAGTGGAGTACAAGGTGCGATTCAATTCAAATGAGACTGCCCCTTTTAGCCCATCTCGCGGGTTAAGGCAAGGGGATCCCTTATCACCATACTTATTTCTCATATGTGCGGAAGGCTTGTCTGCGCTTATATCGCATGAGGAGGAGAGGGGGAATTTAACCGGTGTTCAATTTTGCCGTGACTCACCTGTTATTTCTCATCTTTTATTTGCTAATGACTCACTTATTTTGATGAAGGCTAACGTTAACAATGCAAATTCCCTAAAGAAAATCCTTGATGATTATTGTGGTGCATCGAGTAAAATGGTTAGTGTTGCCAAATTATCCATTTTCTTTAGCCCAAATACAAGGGTGGAAGACAGAGCAGAAGTATGCCAAATCTTGGATATTATGACAGAATCACTATCTGATAAATACTTGGGTCTACCGTCGATGATTGGTGTTGACCGTGTGGATTGTTTTAAGCATCTTATTGAGAGAATTCTGAAAATTGTGAATGGGTGGAAGGAGAGAGCTTTGTCTTATGGAGGCAAGGAAGTGTTGATCAAAGCAATAGCCCAAGCTATCCCAACTTATGCGATGAGTGTTTTCAAATTTCCGAAAAAAATTTGTAAGGGAATCACTGATGCAATATCGCACTATTGGTGGGGAGATGGGGAGGAGCAGCGAAAAATGCACTGGTTTGCCTGGTGGAAAATGTGTGTGCCAAAAGAGAAGGGCGGCACGGGGTTCCGTGATATTCACAGTTTTAATCTGGCGATGCTCGCAAAACAATGCTGGAGATTGATAGATAACTATGATTCTTTGTGTGCCAGAGTTCTAAGATCAAAATACTACTCGAATGGAGATCTCTTGAACTATGTGTTGAAGAAGGGATCATCGTATGTATGGCAAAGCATATGGTCAGGTATCCAAACTTTCAAAAAAGGTTGTATATGGAGGGTGGGAAACGGACAGAAAATTAATATTTGGGACGACTGCTGGATCCCGAATAATCATTCAAGGCGGGTCATGACTGTCCGCGGAAACCAAGTACTGACCAAGGTTAGTGAGCTGATTAATCCCGTGACTAGTGAATGGGATGAAGAACTCCTTCGAGACAGTTTTCTGATGATTGATGTGGAGCGTATCTTGCAAATTCCGATTTTTCACCATGAAACTGAAGACTTTGTTGCTTGGCACTTGACAAAAACTGGAATCTTCAGTGTACGTTCGGCGTACTACAAGCAGTGGGAGGATAGCTATCTTGATCATAATGTTAATCCATCTTTGATATCCTCCTCGATGAATCATCCAGTTTGGAAGAACTTGTGGAGTTTGAGGCTGCCAAGCAAGGTCAAAATATTCTTATGGCGCTGTTTACATAATGCAATTCCGTGCCAATGTGTTCTTGCTAATAGACACATTGGGAATTCGAGTCAATGCCCAGTCTGTTCAAACTATCTAGAAGATGTTGCACATGCTCTTTTCAGATGCGCTCGGGCAGGTGAAGTTTGGGCAGCGCTAGGTTTGCAAGAAATGATAAGAGATGCGAATTTTGAGGGGAAATATGGTGCTGAAATTATTGAGCAGGTGCTGTGTGACCCTCACTTTGAGAAGCAATATATGGACAATATTCAAATCCCTGAGATTGTGGCTGTAACAAGCTGGTATGTTTGGTGGCAGCGTAGGCTGATTAAAAGAGAGGAAGAGGTGCAGTCTCCTGTCCGTACCGGACAAGCGATTCTTGCTACAGCTTTGTCCTTTGTCCGATCGGCTATGAAGCCCAATGCTGCGCCAAGGTTAACAAAATGGAAGAGGCCTTTAACGGGACATTTTGCTCTGAACGTCGATGCTTCATTTTCTGAAGGAGATAACAAGGGCTCGAGTGGTGCTGTTATTCGAGACTGCAGAGGTATGTTCATTAGTGCTGCCATTGCAAAGTTCGAGTTTGTTCCTGATGTGGTTTCGGCCGAAGCTGCTGCCCTTGTGGAGGGTTTGAAACTGGCTCAAAGTATCGGGTGCAACTCTGTGGTGGTGCAAATGACCTAGTTGTTGTTAAATCCCTGATGTATAATTCTGGTCATTCTATGGTGGCTGCTCCAATTTTAGATGATTGTCGTGATTTGTTGAGAGGTTTTGGCAAGGTGTTGTTAGAGCATTGTAATAGAGAGGCTAATTTGGTAGCTCATGCTTTAGCTAACCAGGGGCGTGTTGATCCACCGTCTGTGTGGCTGGACTCACCCCCGGGTTTTATTTCTAGCCTCTTGGCAAACGATGTAACAACTGTGGATGTGTAGAGCAGCAAGTTTTTGACGCACACTTTTCCCTACCAGGGTACCTACGAGGACTGAAAGATTTTTAATGAGGCGGCTTGCTTGCTCAATAAAGTGGTAGAAAATTCAAAAAAATAAATACTTATGGTGGTATGATGACCTAATTTTATTTCTTCATCCAAAATATATAGAAAAGGCTAAGATGATTTGATAAATATTTAATCTTTTAGTGATAATTGTGTAATCAATATTTACTCCTGATCTTGACTTCTCAAAAAGCATTATTCTTCCTGTACTAAGCAGACTGGTTTATTATTAGGTTGTGGCTTGGAACAAGATGATGAAGGAAGCTTCATTTGTGTGGGTGCTCTTGGGTTACTAATCTGGAAAGTTCTCTTCAATCAAAAGGCAGAGCTTGTATAGAGATGCTAAATGTCACAAATGATCATTTGCGAGTCAAGTAATCATGGAAACTTATGTTTTGAACCTCGATTTTGCCTGCAATTTATGTTCTTAAATCATGCAACTTGTGATGATGTCTTTTTTAGAAAATCTCTGTCAATGTTGTTTATAGTTGTTTAATGTGATACCATATGCAGAAAAATTAACCATGAGTTTAGCTTCTTTTGGGTCACACTTGGATCTAAAGTCTTCACTAATACAAATGGATATATATCTTTTGTATGGAATTGTTGCAACTCCATCTCAGGATGGTAGATTCAATTACATAAAACACAATGGAATGCTATAGGTTTCCTATGGATCAAACAGATGGTATCAGACCTGATGATTTCTAAAAAACAATGTGAGAAGGTGAAAGACCAGGGGCAAAAAAAATTATTGAACAGGGGCAAGTGATTCACAAACAGAGACGGCGAGGTACGAAAGGGATAGGAAGAGGCTTCGAGATATTTGTTATTCATCAACATATAGTATTTGTAACATTAATATTAGCATGAAACTGAATAAAATATATCTATGATAAGAAATATTAGTCACTACGTGCATTGCACCATTACTTATTTAAAGGTAGGCGAGCTTAAGTGCAGAACTGCGTAATCTTAATCTCGCTGGTCGCATCGGTGCACGCATGGTGACGAGCAAGAAGCATATGCAGTCTGTTGTCATAGCATCAGCGCAACACAGATCTATTAAACTAGAACAGGGCTAGCTATATTACCCAGAAAGGTTCAAACATGCAATTCTTAACAAGAACATTAATTGAGCGACAACCTCAAAACTGAAATTTCTCTGTTAGTTTTTTAGCAACTCCTAGAACATGTGTGCACCATGGATTTAGATCTAGCCAGCCCAAAGAACCAGCAGACAAGCCGGGTCCTTCCTCAAGCAGAGACTCCAGTCCTTCCTCCAGTACTGCTCCAGTTCAAGCTTTCTGTGATGGGAGGAGACATGGAGTTACATCCATTCCATCGACGCAAAATTAGGAAGCTGAGGCTTAACAGTGAAAGGAGCCAGAGACGCTTACACTTTCTTCTGCCGCAGTCTTGGTCATCTTCGAGAACATGTTGCTGTAGAATTTGGCATCCTTCTTGTTGATCTCCTTGATCTTGTCTTTCAGAGTCTTGTATGTCAGTTTCACATCCCTGTCAAGCAGCAAAGACATCATCAAAAACAAATTGAAGCCCGTGCATCATTGTCAATATCAAGTCACGGTTAAGTTAATAGACCCTTTGCGACGCTTGCCTGTTGTCAGGTTCGATTTCAAGTGCTTTCTTAATGTCGACCTCTGCCAACTCTAGGTCTGCAAGTTGAGTGTAAGCTTGGGCCCTTCTGAACAAAGCCTTGACATTGCGGCTGTCTAGTTCCAGAACCTGCCAACAAACACCATTGTGTTACCTTGGTTTATCACAATATATATACCGAATGCATCTTGGCGGGATCAGAGATCTAGGTACCTTAGTGCAAAGCTTCTCGGCTTGCGTATAGTCTTTCAGCTTCAGCTTGCAGGCAGCATTGTTTAAGTTGCAGGTGATCTTCAGTTGCTTGGATAGCTTTTTCTCGTCTTCACTAAATGAAGTGTCATAATCAATGAACTTTGCAGCCTGGGATTATACGGATTTCAGAACCATCAAAAGAAGTCAGCAAAAACATGAAAAGGAGCAAAATTGTAGATTTACAGTTGTAAATAGAATTAAGATGTCAGACCTTCTCATAACGCTTAGAAGCTCTAGCATATTTGCCCAATTTGAACAAGGCATTTCCCTCTTCTTTCTTAGCTCCAGCAGCCTCGATCTTCTCTGCGTTGTTCAAGTCCCACGACTCCTTATCCTATGTATCAAAAAGATGCTTATAATTTATACTGCACACAGAATGCTCAAGAAGAAAAGTGCACATGAATATTTCGAAGAGAAGCACACCTTAACAAATGATACAAGCTCCACTTCGTAAATCACAGTGCTGTTAGCTGGAACCACAGCAAGATCCTGCTTTGACTCTGTTGAACCATAAGCATACTCAGGAGGAATAGTGACAAGAGCAACCTCGCCCTTCTTCATGTTTAGCACAGCACGATCAAGCCCCTCAATGACCGCATCTGGAAACAGAGTAAACCAAAAGGAACATATTACTCTCACAGTATCACAGGGTAGAGTTCAGTCATTATTCAGTGCGACTAAAACATGTGTAGATAAAAGCAAAGAGAAAATACCTTCATCAGTCTTAAATTCAAGTGGCTCTTGTTCATCATGCCCCTTCTTCAAGAATACCGTGCCATCTTGAAGTTTTCCAGTTATTTTGACTGTAACGGCAACATATAATTAAGGCATAACTTATTACAGGACAATCTATTCATACTCAAACGGCAGTGACTCAATAAGGATACAAGTTGACATAATAAACATCAAGGTTAAACATACCTGTAACTACTGCACCCTCATTGGGACGTTCGTATCCCTCGCCCTCCTTGAGAACTTTTTTGAGGATCTTTTTATCATCCCCTATTTCCGTGACAGTCTTCCATGAAACCAACTCAAGGTCAATAAGAAGACTAGCATTTGGTGGTACAGCACATTCCTCGCCAGCTGCTGGTCTACCCACCTCACCAAATCCATCTGACATTGAAAAGTTTAAAAAACTGCCCGGAATGGGGAAAACCATGCAAAGGAAGGTCTAACGTCAGATAAGCTTACATTGTGGCTTGACCGTAAGGAGCACCTTCTCTGATTTTTTCATGGTTTTGACAGCTTTGCCTAGTGCAGGACAGAGGTATCCTGAAACCAGATTACTACTTGTTAGCAAGTGGCGGGTGGAGCACACCACTCCCAGCAGAATATGTGTACAGAGAAGAGCGGGAGAGAGATCATTACCATCTTTAACAGTAAATTCAACACCCTCAGACTTGGATACAACGGTGCCATCCTCGAGCCGAGCCTCATATTTCACTAGCAATGCAAAACATGTTAGTCACAATAATAAAAGGGAATCCATGTGATAGGAAATTGCTTCAAATAGCAAAGATTACCAAATACTTCATCGGGATCCTTAGGGTTCTCCCATTTTTCTCCCTCCTTCAGTATCTTCTTGAATATGCCACCATCTTTGCAAATGTCCCTGACACTGGTCCAAGAAAGTAGCTCAACATCGAACTGCAGTGTGGCATTGGGTGGAATAGTTGGAGGTGAACCAGATTCGCCATAAGCCAATTCAGGAGGGATGGTGAAAATAGCATTTTCCCCTTTTTTCATGGTCTTGATACCCAGATCCCAACCCTTTATTACTTCACCTGAACACAAGTCAACAACAAAGTAGTAACTGAGTATTGAACATACACTTGAATGTGCAATCCCAATCCCAATCCCAATGTATAAACAAACTTGTCATTCTCTTCAACTTGTTCAATTACGACATTACTAAACTCTGAATGAAATTAGATTATTCCTATAAATCCAGAATTAGCATTTAGTCAATCATCAGCAACTTTTGTCAAGCACTACAGTACACTACTTGTTCCTGAATTGTGATGACACTGGCACAATATGGGGAAGTGGTAAAACTGAGAACCAACAAATGCTGTAAAAGCCCTAAACAAACTTTTCATTCTCTTCAACTTGCCAAATGAAGGATCACTTGATAATTTCCCGGTTGAACCAACTATCAGAGAACCCAGAACACACTGTTATGTCATGCACCAGCTAAATGTGGGATGTTTTCTCATTACTATTTTGATTTGAGAATAATAACACAAGAGGAAAAAGATTGACAAACTTGAAAACCGAATGAACATGATTATACAATGCAAAATTAGTAAATTCATTAAAACTAGACTGAAAGAAAAGTAAGCATATGCAGAACACTGGTCCCAATAAGATCATTTGGGGCATCTTATCCAAATATGAGAATATATCATATCATAAACATTAAAGGAGAGAGAAATGCACCTTGTCCCAACTTGAACTTGAATGTGCCATCACGATCACGGCTGGAGTCAAACTTTTTACCATCAAGGAGGGTGCCAGTGTAATGCACTGAAATATCAACGCAGAGGTACATCAGTCAAGCTTTACTTATCCAAGTTCTTACTCAGCAGGACGAAGCATTTTAAACATAATAATCAGTTCTAGAATGGAACAACAAATTCCCTTAAGAACCAAACAAGTCATATAGCAGTAGCGGCCACGTCATGTGACAGAAGTACTAGGATCTCAAAAAAGCTCACATTATCTCGTCATTCAAGCACTATGCACCAACAAAACAGACATACACAAGTTTTCTTTCCACAGCAGATCTTAACCACACGGTAGAGCTATCAACAACGAACTATGCTTGAACACATCAAGGCCCAAACAAACGTACTGTGCAGGATTGATTCGAACTTCACAGCTGAGACATGACATCATGAGACAAGTCATCTGTAATTTTCTCCTAGTTTCACCACTAACTACGCATCCCACCACAAGCCATATTAATTGCCAAGCAGTTGACTGGCTTCGACACAGGAAAAAACTTAAACTAGCCTCAACCGCAGGAGTGATTCAAAATTCACAGGCCACAACACGAGACAAGTTACCTACAAAATTCTCCTAAATCGACCACTAGCTCCGCATCTCAGCAAAGCGTCTTAATCCCAGATTACCGTAAGCACCGGGTCAAACTGTAACATGGCGCCATCTGCGATTCGAGAGGATAACTGCAGCAGTAGCGTGATGGGGAGTATACCTTCGACCTCGTCGCCGACCTCGGGGGTGTCCCACCCTTCGCCCTCCTTGAGCAGCTTCTTCTTAAGCCCCTGCTTCCCGATCTCCTTCTCCTCGCCCACCTTCAACACTGGCCCTTCGGCGCCGCCGAAGTCGTCCATCCCGCCGTCTCCCATCATCATGTCCTCGGCCGCGGGGATGTCGAAGTCCTCGTCCATGGCGGGCGGTGGGTGAGATCTGCGGGCTGGGAGGCCGAGCGGAAGTCGCTAGGGTTTGGACTTTGGAAGGTTCGGGAGAGAGAAAGAGAGCACGAGGGCGAGATGATGGGGAAGGGGATGAGGGTTTAAAGAAGAGAACCAAATTGGGCTTCTAGAGTGTTCCGAGGAGTAATTAGAAATGGAGCCCCAGATGCTTCCAGATTTACTGGGTGAGTACCACCGTGATGTTCACGTGATTTGAATTTTTGGGGAGTTTTCATATTATCACATGGTTACATGCGGTCATCATGATTTAAAACATTATTACATGCGTTCACAATTTCACCTCTCAAGTAAAAGGCCCACGTTTTCCCTTACAAAATCCCTAAGAAAAGTGGTAGCCCTCATATGTCAAAAACCATAGTTAGTTCTCACAATTTTACTTAGTAGACATCATCAAATAGTATAGCATGCCCTTTTGCTAGGATTGTATGGCCGGCGCATCGTCCAATTTACTTTTGATTTACCTCGTCCAACAAATATTACAAATAAGCTTGGAAATTGGTTGAATAGAGTTGAGAAAAAAAAAACTAAGGCTAGAATCTGCATAGGGGCCGGTGCCAGCTTTATGTTGGTCTATCTAGAACTGCAGAAATAATATGTTTTTTTATAAGAATAGAGTTTCGATTTTTTCAGCGTTTTCATATGGCCACCCATTGGATTATGCTATGGGCTTACTTTTCCCGCTGGATCAACAAGAACTTACGGATTTTGGATGAAAACGGGATAGCTTCAGACGGGCTGGTGGACGGCATATTAGTAGATATGTGATGTTTAGTTGTTTTTCAAATGGTTGACACATATTTCAACCTTATGTGATATGTGATTGTATTTTCACTTAACTTAAAACATTGCAATAAAACTGATTGTGTGCATCAATTATTGCACAAGCCGGTTCTACCTCTTCTCGAAAACACAAAGAAAAAAATGGTTTGCATGAAAATATCTATAGAGGCACAATAGGGTCTACCGAGAAAGCATGAGTATGCATAAATACGAGCATATGAAACATTAATTTTAACTGGCAAACTATTTAAAACCTATTGCAAATAATATGATCATTGAATAACTATAAATTCTACCCACAAGCTAGTGTTGTAGAACCACCAAATCATCAATATACTTCAATAAAGTGAAGCAACCAAGGATGAGATCTCCCGCCTTTTTTCACACCACTCATGAACATGCCAACATGTAGCACCATTGTACGTTACAATATGGTCCTCCGATTACTATAGAGATGAACACAATCCAAAATATTCATCGCAAAAGAAAACACCAACTAAACCAATCAGACATAACAACTCCATCCACATAAGTATAATTAGTCATCAACCATGTCGTCTTTTACATTTGACAAAAAAAAAACTCGTATTGGAGACTCTTAGGTTGATTTCAACACGAAAGTTAGCATTAGATACAATGGGGCACGGAGCTAAAGAAGTGGGCAAATAACATCGTGTTTTCCCATAATCAGTTTTACCCGCGCCCTAAAATGGCAGCCTTGTTGTATCGTGATGCCCATCATCTCAGTTAGAGAGAGGGAGAACCCTGTGGAAAATCAAATCAGTCGAAGACAATGAGTAGGGACGGAAACAAGGGGGACGAGCAGGGGCTATGCCCCCCCCCCCCTATGCTCATGATTTCCATTGCAATATTAGCCACTTTGGCTGCTTGATTAGTGTAAATTAACTTGATTAGCCCCCCTCATCAAGATCACATACACAATTAGGCTAATATTGCCCCCCTTGATCTCAGATCCGGGCTCCGTCCCTGACAATGAGTGAGAATCGTGGGGCCAGGGGGAAGTGGAGAGTGCGTCGAGAGTGGGGATATATTGAAACACATTAAACACAATTCACTATATTTCCCAAGTTAAAAATAAATAAAAGAGGGATACTTGCGGTGAAAACTTGAGCGTAATGTTGACCACTATAGCCCCTAACTCTTGTTAGCACCTCTATCGTCGACTAACTATCTTTAGAAAATTGTTCATGCGCCTCACTACCATGGCAATCAACAAAAAAGTCACATGTAAAGTTTGCAAAGTGATACTGGAACAGTTAGATTTGAACCCATATGTGTTTGGTACATGTAAAATGCAAATGTATACGTGGATATTGCAATACAATTCTCAATGGCTGGTTGATTTTTCCGGACCATACCTACATTTCGAGGTTTTGTCATTCACTTTTCGAAACAAAGACTTTATTTTATAAGTATATGTACACTCGAGGATCTAAAAAACAATGTTTCACAATGCCTTTTGAAATCTATCACAAGTAGCATTGAATAACTATAAATTCCATCTACGAGAGGTGTTGCCTTTGTATCACCAAATCATCAATATATGTCAATAAAGGGAAGCAACTAAGAGCAATACCCCATGTACATCCACTATCTTCTCTCTTGACTTCAAACCTACCAATATGTAGGACAATAAGGTTTGCACCACCCTACCAAATATAGTACTGGCATCCACGTAGGTATAGTTGGTCGACAACCACATGTTTTACAATCGAAAAAGATGACTCATATTAGAGAACGTCTTTAGTTGATTTACCATGAAAACTTAGCACAAAATACAATTGCGCACAAAGCTAACAAAATCGACTCTTAATGTCATGTTTTCCCTATAGTCAGTTTGCCTCCTCCCTTCAACTATCCTACATGGCAACACAAAAAGGGAGAGAGGAGAAGGAGAGAGAGGGTACCACTAAGGAGGAAACTAGGATGTACGGAGGCTGAGAATTGAAACCCATTAAACTGGGATGTTCACTAGACTTCTCAACCAAAAAACAAATAAATACAGTGGGGTATTGAGCTCAAGATGGACTACTTTAGGAGCAAGCTCTTTTCAGGCAGAATTGTCTGGAATGTCTAACTATCCACCATTAGCAAATTTTCGACGCTTTACAATGATAAGTAGAAATCCACATGTAAAAATTGCAAATGGTACCACTACACTTAGGTCTGAACCCACATGTGCTTGGCATATGTAAAATGCAAATGTCCATGGACACTGTATTATAATTATCAATTACATATTGAAATTCGGGCCTAATGAGAGCAAATTAATGTGCCTAGCAAGTAATCAACATGATCATGCCTACATATTGAGGTTTTGCCATCCACTCTTCAGAAAGAGCCTTTATTTCTAGAGCAAGTGAACTTCTCCAATATTTCTATTTCTGAATGTTGAACAATGTAGATATAGGAAAAAGGAAGTTGAACAATGTACATCATAGGGTGAGATTTCCCACCTTTTCCACACCACTCCCTCCGTCCCTCCATCCGAACCTACCAATATGCAACACCACTATTGTTGTCTCCACCCAATCAGACATATCAATGCTATCCACATAGGTAGAGTTAGTCGTCAACCACACCTTTTATACTTGACAAAAATAACTCACATTAGAGTCTTATGTTAACTCAACACAAAAAAGTTTAGTTCTAAATACAATTGCACACAAAGCTGACAAAAATGACCGTTAAATCATATTTTCCCATAAATAAGTTTGACCCACGGCCTAAAATGGCCGCCTTGCTATGTCGTGATGCTTATCATCTAAATTAGAGAAAAAGGAGAACCCAATTGAAAAAATCCGAGAGAGCGAGAGAGAGACTCACATGGCCAGGGAGGGAAAAGAGGAGAGTGAGTCTGGGGTGAGGATTGAAACACATTGTACACAATTCACTAGATTTCTCTAGCAATAAATAAATAAATAAAGCGGGATACTTGAATTGGACACTTGAGCAGAATGTTGACTACTATAATCCCTAACTCTTCCGAGATAGATTGTCAACTGCCAACCTTTACCAGATTGTTCATGCTCCTCGCTGCTTGTGCCTTCTACCTTTACAGACCAGCCTGCTAGTAAACCTTCTGATGGAAATATCTTGCCTCGAGAAAGGAGCTCACAGCAAAACAAGAGCTTTTTGATAGCCCGTTCACAGGTGATCAACAAAAAGTCACATGTAAAAATTGCAAAATGATACCGCAATACTTAGTCCTGAACCAATACGTGCTTGGTATGTGTAAAATGCTAATGTCTACCAGGATATTGCAGTATAATTCTCAACGAATGATTGATTTTCAGGCCTAATGTAAAAATTAATAGTGTACCAGGCAAGTAATCAGTATGATTATACCTACATGTCAAGGTTTTGTCATTCATTCTGCAAAGCGAGCCTTTTTTAGACTAAATAAAACAAAAGTACCCATGTACTCAAGGATCTGATTTTTTTTTTTTTGCATGACACTACTTTTTAAAATCTATCATAAATAGTATTGAGTAACTATAAATTCTATCTACGAGAGATGCTGCCCTCGTATCTACCAAACATCAATATATGTCAGTAAAGGTAAGCAAACTAAGGACAAGATCTCATATTATCGTTTCCACCATATCAAACATAGTAACTGCATCCACGTAGGTATAGTTAATCGACAACCAGATGTTTTAAAATTGACAAAAACAACTCATATTAGGATGTCTTAGCTGACTCAACATGAAGATTTATCACTAAATACAATTGCGAACAATGCTAACAAGATCGACTCTTAACATCATGTTTTCCCTATATTCTGTTTGCCTCTTCCTCCAATTTTCCTACATGGCAACATGGAGAGAGTTTGAGAGGAAAACAAGGATGTGCCGAGGCTGAGAACTGAAACCCATGACTACTCTACCCCCAAACTCTTCCCAGTCTATGAAGTGCAAGACAATGTTTTCACTCTTCAGCATCTCCATCCTTCAGCTTCTCCAATTTGCATTCCCCAGCGTTGTCTTCAGTCGTAGCTGAGTTCATCTCCAACTGTCCTCAAAGTATTTCTGCATTTCCCCCTTCTGCAGTCCCGTCTCCCAATGTATGTTACTCACAGTCATGATACCACAAGGGTTACTTTGTAGTTTGTCGCCAAACAGAAGGCAGGCAATCCAACACAAGGCAACTTCCTTTCCCAAGTAAGTACCAGAGGAATGCGTCCCTAAATTACAGAGAAGCTCCTCAAACCAAATGTTCAGGAGACAGTGGCCTATAATCAGCTTGTAAGTATCAAGCCACCACACGACCGGCTGCTTTGACCACATGATGTAAAGAACATACTTCCATTCAGCTTTGATCCTGTTGGGTGCACCACAATGGTTGCTCGCCAGAAGGTTACATCTTTGAAGAAATCATTGTTCTCGGATCATGCTGCAGTTTAGGTTACAACACTGTAAGGTAAGTCCAATTCTGCCTGGTTAAAGGCAAAGCTGTGGTAGCTGGACTGCCCACCAAGCCACCAACTGCAGGACAGGCCAGTTTCTGATGCCCATAAAGGGCAAAGCAAAGCTGAAACACTGCAGAAAAAGAGGAAAAAAATTCATAAAGCAACAACTCAAAACTATGCAGAAGCAGTACAATCTTCATAGTCATTTTAAAGGACGACTAACCATCATTTCATGCAGTATGCTGAGTAACTGGGGCCACTCTCACATGTTCATCCTTAAGGAGAGTGTTGGTGCTGTGGTGCAGGACATACACGGATCAATTGCGACGCACCAAACTATCATACAACTGATGCATATTTGTTTGATTCTGCATGACTAACGAAACGCTTCAACTACAAATTTATATGCATACTTAAACTAGTAATGTTTTCCAGTACCACTTTGTGAATGTTCCTATACAAAAAGGGGCACTATCAATCAAAAAAACTTGAAATCTTCCCGCATTAAGGTTCATAATTTTTCCAGACAGCACCTTTATTTTGTCCAGAAGACAACACATGTACCTTCATCTTACAATGATAAATGATTTGCCTTGAAGTTTCAGCAAACATTGTCAGTACTCAGCATTATTTCTAGAATGCACTTTCAAATCATACAGGGTAGCATGGCTCCAAGGTTTACCTACATGAATTTTCATGGAGCAGAGAGTTGACGCTCAGTGAACAGCAAAAGCACCTGGTCCACATGGTCAAACACCGATCGCACCATGGTTACTTCAATCATCTAATCTACGCAACCATACAAATTACATTCCTCTCAACTTACTGCATACTCCAGTACTTCACCACTACTATTCCTGTTAAACTTCACGGAACAATTTTGAGCACATTAGTTGAAGCTATTTGATGATATTATTTGCTGATCCTTCCTATCCAAAACAAACACTCAACACACATATCAGACACAGTCCAACAGCATAGCATTGGCCTATGTCAAGAAATTCAATTAGAGAAGACAAACAATCCTACCTGAAAATTCAGAACCTTTGCCATGCAATTCGCAGCGCCCCAATGAACTGCATCTAATTCCCGATTTGTTTAGTTTCCTTCAGTGACATCTCAAGCCGCTCCATTCTCCGGGCTAGGTCGTGTTTTCCAAGGTGGCGCAGCCCATCAACTACAACGTTAAAGGTTGACGCCCGTGGCGCGAACCCAGCCTCACTCATCTCAAGAAGGTAGTTTGCAGCATACAAGAACCGGCCACCCCTGACACACATTTTGACAAGCATCACATACACAGGCCGATTAGGTGGGTGCCCCTTGGATTTCATATCACCAAAAAAGGCGAAGGCATCAGCGAAGCGACCGGCCTTGCAGAGCGCCTTGACGATCGCTGCATAGAGACTTGGGAATGGCCGGTGGCCATCCTCAACAGCCGCATAGAACAATCGGAATGCCTCCTCGATTCGGCCAGCCTTGGCCACAGCTGGCAGCATGACTTTGTATGTCGAGATGTCCGGGCACAGGCCACGACTGGAAGCATCGGCAAGAAGATTAACGGCAAATTCCACATCACCAGAGTCGCAAAGCGCCTGGGCGAGCGAGTTGAATGTGGCCACGTCAGGGAGGACGCCCTCCTTGGTGATCCGGAGGGCGAATGCCTTGGCCTCCTCCAGCCGCCCAGCTCGGACGAGCCCGTCGACGAGGAGGTCCCGGCCACGCACCGGCGGTCGGAACCCGCGGGTGGCCATGTCGTCGAGGAACGCCTGCGCCTCCCGGAGCTTCCCCGATGCGCACCAGGCGTCGACGAGGGTGCTGAATGTGGCGCGGTCGGGGGCCACGCCCTTGCGCGCCATGCGGCGGAGCAGCTTGTAGGCGCCGGCGAAGTTGCCGTTGGCGCAGAGCGCCTCGAGGAGGGCGTTGTAGACCTCGGTGGTCTGCGGGCAGCCGAAATGGGGGAGGCGGTTGAACACCTCGACGGCTTGCTCGGCGAGGCGGGAGTGGCCGTACGACGAGATGACGGCAGAGAAGGTGGACGGGGAGAGGGGGAGGCCGAGCGCCCGCATGTTGGAGGCCTGGGTCCAGAGGTGGGTGAAGAGGCGCGCGCGGGCGAGCGGGAGGAGCAGCGCGTCGAAGTGCTCGGGGGACGGCGTGAAGTTGGGCTTCCCGCGGAGCCACGCGAGGAACCGCGCGGTGTGAAGGGGTTCCGCGGGGGCGGCGGCGCGGATGACGCGAAGCGCGAGGTCCGGCGGGAATGGGGACGGGAGGCGCAGCCGGTTGAGGGTACGCTCCAGGTAGAAGTCGCGCCGCACGATGGTGGAGAGGTGGTGGACCGCCGCGAAGTAGGCGTCCTTGGAGGTCGGGTGCTGCGGCAGCTCGGATTCGCCGGCGGCGTAGTCGGGGAGCGTCACCAGACGGCGGAGGCCGAGCCGGTCGCCGAGGCGGCGGAGAACGGCGGCGCAAGACATGATTCGCCTCGGATGCGGCCACGCCGCCGTGATCCGGGAGCTAAAGCTGGTCATGGGCCTAGCAACTGTGGGGCCATGACACCATTTGACCACATGGGCTATAATTGGGCTAAACCACACTGGCCCATTCGAGCCCAGATAACTAGGGTTTGTGGAGGGTATAAAGACCGCATCGCCTTGCGATTCCAACCCCGCCGCCGCTCTTCGTCCTCCTCTCTTAGCGTTAGGGTTAGGGTCGTTCGCTCCCGAAGGTAGCTCGCAGTTCGCAGCAGAGCTCCTACCTCATTCCCCCGTGTGATTTCATCTTCTTCATCTGATTTCGAATTCTGTATTTTTTTTTTGGTCACAGATCAGAGATGGCGGTGCCTCTGCTGACGACGAAGATCGTGAAGAAGCGGGTCAAGCACTTCAAGAGGCACCACAGCGACCGCTACATCGGCCTCAAGGTAACAACCGTCTCCCCACAACTTCTATGCAGTTGAAATTGCAGATGGCTCATGTATTTGATTTGTATATCGTCGATTTGACCTGATTCTATGTCGCGATTCTTATGCATGACTGTAGTTCTGCATCGATCTGTAGTATTATCCCCGATGCTTATTTGAATTATGCCGAGTTTATCACTCTGATCTTACGCCATGTTACTTCGAAATGGAGATTTGGACTCAGTGATTTAGCATGAGAGTATTATAGGATGCTTGCTTATGTTGCTCTAGAAATATATTTTGTTCCTTTGGGTGGAAACCTTTTAGGATACGAGTAAATATAAAGTAGATACCTGAATGATGCAAGTTTAAATTTGAGCATATTTGTTGCACTTGTACATCAGTAACTAAATTGTTTGTTGGGAGGGTTTTGGTTTACCTTCTTGTTTTATTGTCTGTTTCTGAAAGAAAGGAAGTGATGGTTTAGTAAAAGGTCTGAGTTAGAAAGCATTTTCTTGAGTGACCATTGGGTTGAAGCCTTGAAGGAAGATGGCCCTAGCCCTTGCTTTAGTATAGTATTGTGGCTGTCGCAACCTCTTCTACAGCAATTAATTCATGTCTTCATGAAGCGGAATGAATAAAAAAGGCGTGGGCTTCATTCCAAGTATGAATGTTTGCTTAGACTTCTTCCAACACTTGTTTCCCTCTGTAAGCTCAAGAAAATAATGTTTTCTGCATGATTAATACCTTCTTTCTGATCCTTTCAGCGAAATTACTTTACATTTCTATATATATGTGAGCTTAGTGGCATTTTCTGATTTTTTATCTTCACTTTTGTGTTTTTTTGAATTTCTTGAGGCATGTATACTCCCAAAAGCCATGAAGTGACATTTGTGTTTCTATGCGCCATGTCTTTCAGTATCCCCATTGTTTGTTTTTGTACTCTGATATAACTGTGACACCTTAGAAGCTGATTGTGTAGCATTGTTTCTAAATACTACTATCAAAATATTATTCATTACAAAATTCATATGGAGAAGTTTAAGGTAGCTTCATTAGTATTTCAGCCGTCTTGAATCTGTATCTACTTCTTGACTTGCCATCTTGTACATTGTGTGTTATCTTGTGCTTAACTGAATTTTTTCAATTGGCTGTGTAGACTAGCTGGCGCAGGCCAAAGGGTATTGATTCCCGTGTCAGGAGAAAGTTCAAGGGAGTCACCTTGATGCCCAACATTGGCTATGGCTCTGACAAGAAGACCAGGCATTACCTTCCTAACAAGTTCAAGAAGTTTATTGTCCACAACATCTCTGAGCTGGAGCTGCTTATGATGCACAACAGGTAATGTGTGTTGTCAGTTTATCATCATGATTAGTTTAGATAACTCAACAGAAGTTAAATGATAGGTCTTCCACATAACTCTGTTTCTTCACTCTAGTTAGTCATGCTAATGGTTATATTTTTCATTTGTTGCAATCAGGACCTACTGTGCGGAAATCGCCCACAATGTCTCCACAAAGAAGCGCAAGGACATTGTTGAGCGTGCTGCGCAGCTTGATGTCGTGGTCACCAATGGGCTTGCCAGGCTCCGCAGCCAGGAGGATGAGTAGACTTCTGTTCTTCAGTACTAATGTTCTGGTCTGGTTCGTATGTAGGAAACTATTCTGCTTTTCTCGTTGTGCTATTGTCATGGAAACCTGTTTTGCCCACCTTTGCTATCAGCAGCGACCTCATGTGTCAGAAGATGTACTGTTGCCTTGAGAATTTAGGTCTCTTTGCCAATTGTTGAAAATCGTGCTGGTGATCGAGTTTGAAATATCTCTTAATTTTTCTGAACGTGATTGTGCTACACTGTACATCTAGGTCTCTAGTAGGAAATCTGGTTTCTGCCTGCATGAACTGTATCTTTGTCTCGATTCAGATGCGTCTCATTTTGTTCAGTTTCAACGGCCAAACAGCTATGAAACGCTGCACTGAAAATTCAGCATGCCTGCTCCCTTCCAATTGTTTCTTGGCTCAGCAACCTACAGAAAGACAATAATGAGGTATCTAATCCTCAGCACTTGTTTTCAGTTGTTTTACAGTGGAAGCCACTTTGGCTCACTTCATTAAATCACATTATAGTTACATCCCTAACATTATCAGCAATAAAACGCTTCATGTAAAAAAAGGAATAAGAACACTGAGTATCACCATCCAATTAAACAAAGGTTTTGAATCAAAACTAAATCTGGCATAAACCAAAGAGGGCCACTAACTCCAGCCACAGCCAGCCTCTACTGCTCCAGAACCATTATCAAAGAAAGCACATTCAGCTTCTATGCGTTTGCTGGAGGCTTTGTCCGCTTACATATTGTCTTTTCATCCATAGGCGAAGAATTAGCGAAACTAGATGATACCCCACGTGTTGCTGTGTCACATACAACAAAAATAAGAGGAAAACGTTAGGCTAAGTGCATGATTCCCTTTTTTTTTGAAACAATTACACCGATGAATTATGATATATGTTGGTAAACATTGGCAGATAAAAAATGAATCATCACTCTCCAAAAAAATGAACCATGGCCTATTAAAAAAAATGAACCATGGTCTATTAAAAAAAAAATGAACCATGGTGTAAATATTATTTCACACGGTACTACTTTACCTCATCATCTCCATAACTCCATTGAAGTATGTTCTCAGTTTATCTTTGTCCGATATATACTTGCAGGTATCTTTAGAGAGCAATGGTTATTTCTGTACAAGGCTGATGTTTCTACTTAGCCCACTTCTTTTGTAATAATGTTTTACTACAGCCAACAAAACAACTACTGATGCAGCATGCATTAGACGAATTCATTGGAAATGTGTGCTCAGGATGCATTATCTTCCTAGGGAAGAGTGTACATTTCACTCAGCAATACAGAGATTTGTACGATAATGGGTATTTACATATGACAGAATAAACTGTTGTTCGTATGTTACAACTACACATCTTTTGTCAATTCCCTTGGTTTTAGACTCCCCATTCTATGTAGGCACCTTCCTTTTCAGCGGCCAGCTTCCAAATTGATTTGATTTTCTTTTTGCATATTTGGTAAAAAAAATAGCCGCAAGCCTCAACAATATGATAGCTGTATTTTGTGACTCCTCTTCATCTGCCCTATGTCAAATATGAATCAAGTCATTTAAATGCTTACAATTAAACATTTTTTGAAATTTCTTCGGAGAAGTGATTCGTTGTCTAACTGTGCACCATATAACGGCCTAGTTTATCCATGCCATGTCAAACAACAATTTATTTTACTCAATCCAAAAATTGCTTAGCTCTATTCCAACGCCAACAAAGCAGAGATATACTTGCATGTCCATACTCCAATGTTCCAAGATCTTGAAAATTCAGACGTATACTTTTTCTAGAATACACCCTGTAAGGTGTAGCTCATATCATAGAAAGGGGTGTCGAAATGGCAAAATTTACAACACCGTCTGGGACAGCCAACGCTGCAACAAGGGGTAGCAGCTCGCCATACTCGCGTTGGCAAGGGAAGCCACACGCCTCTCCGCGGAAGAGACCCGCTGTCAGTCATGCCTCATACTCAGCTCTAATTCCGCGCTTAACCTCTCCAGCTGAGGGCACCACTCCGTCAAAGACAACGGCGTTCCGATGGCGCCACAAGAACCAGAACACGAGCGTAATAGCCGTCCACAGGTTCCTCACGCCGCGCTTGTCCGCTGACCTCTCAGTCCACCACTTTAGTAAAGGCGAATCAGGTCCTAGCATCCACTCCACCTTGTCCCAGGAGCCTAACGCAAAGGCCCAAACCTCCCTCGCGTGCACGCAGCCCAGTAGGACGTGCTGGAGCATCTCTTGCTCATGATCATAGAAAGGGCACATCGCTGGGTGTGGGAGTCCTCTCCTCCGTAGTCTGTCCGCCGTCCAACATCGATTCTTCGCCGCCAACCATGAAATAAGCGGCAGCTCAGCGAGCTCGCGACCTCCAAATCTGATCCACGCCTTCTACCATTATAAGAAGGCTCTATCTGCTGAACGGGCGGAGTATTGCCTGCTCCTTTCCCATTCTCGCACTGCTTAGCCTCCCCCAATCGATCCAGCTGCACGCCTGCCAGTCTCTCCTAGAGGAGGAAAAACTCGCCTAGGCCCTCACTAGACAAGTCTAGGCCACAATCCGAGAGCAACCCCCTTGGAGACCGTCCCATACCGCACGCGTCCGCTTGGATACCATAGCCGCTAGGTTCGGTGCTACATCAACAATCCGCTGCCCCTCGAGCTACCTACCTGTCCAGAAGAGGGCCGTCTCCCTGTTGCCTTTGTCTGTGTGTGTGGCTGCCTCAAAAAGCGCTCTCGATTGCCATGGGACCTGAATGTTAAGGTCCACCCACGGCTTGGAAGCATCTACTTTTTTGAAAGGAATGCGGTAGGGGAAGCCCCTACAACTTTTTTTTGTTGAAATAATAAGAACCCAAATCCGCGTTCATGAGGACTTGAACCTGGGTGACTAGGTTGTACGTCCAATTCCCTAACCAAGTGAACTGGGCTCGCTAGGTTCATCAACTTCAGGTTCGGCACTCCAAGCCCACCAAATTCCTTGGGGGAGGCCACCTTGTCGCACGCCACTAGGTAGTACCCCCTATAACATCCTTCTAGGCCTTCCAAAGGAAGCCCCTCATGATGCGCTGCAATGCTTCAAGAGTTTTGCAAGATAAGTCCAAGGACATCATCACACGTACCGGTATCAAAGCCAGGGTAGAGCGTACTAGGGTTGACCGTCCTCCCCTGTTCATCAACCGAGCACACCACGGTTGCAGCTTGGGTGCCGCCTTATCCACCACCGGTTGCAGCTGCGCGGATGACGCCTTGCGCAAACCTAGAGGCAGCCCAAGGTAGGTCACCGGGAAGCCCCTCACCTCGCACCTGAGCCCCTGCTGTACCAGTGCCTTCTGCTCTGGTCCACACCTAATGAGATGGGCCGCACACTTGTTGAGATTTGTGTGCAGGTCCGCGGCCTCACCAAAGTCATCCACAATCGCCGCGCTGGTCTGAATATCCAGCTCCATCGGCCACGGGGACGTCACCACATCGTCTCTAAAGATGGATGTCCTCAGCCGTATCCCGGTGGTGGATAATGGAGAGAGAAGCCCATCTTGGACAGCTTTGTCCATCAAGTGGTTCAAGCAGGCCATCATCTTCACGAACATGAGGGGGAGAGCGGGTCTCCCTGTCTCAGTCCACGTCGGTTGGATATTACACCACCGGAGACTCCACTCATCAACACTCTCCTGGAGGCAGTGGATAGCAGCCCACAAACTATCTGAAAGGATCGGTATGGCCACCTAGGGGGGGGGGGTGAATAGGTGCTACTCAATTTTTAGCTCTTTTTCAATTTAGGCTTGACACAAAGGTAAATTCTCTAGATATGCAACTACGGTGAATTTACCTATATGATAAGTTAACACAAGACTAAGCAAGATACAAGTAAGAGCTAGTGAGTAAGGAGTAACTAAACGGGAAGCACGCGGAGACAATGATGTATTCCCGAGTTTCTCCTTTTTAGGGGAGTACGTCTTGTTGGAGGGTGTGAGTTTCAAACTCAAACGCCACAAATGGCCTCACCCTATTCTCCGATGAACCTTGCCCAAAAGCTCAGTTCACCTTTCACTATCGGAATCCTTCAAGGCGGAATCCGGAGCCCTTACAACAAACTTGAGGCTCAACCTACAAAAGGATTGGGGGCTCCCAAGCACCACAACACCTGCTACACAAAAGCAACAAGCAAGTGAGTACAACAAGATGCCTATGTTTTCCCAGTGGAAACCCTAGGCTCAAATCACTCAAGTGAATGAGGGGGAAATGAAGAACGCTTTGATGAAGATGTAGATCCGGGCCTTCTCCTTCAATCCTCCAAAGATCAACGAGTTTGGGTGGAGGGATTGAGAAATCTAGAAGTTTTGAGCTTGCAATAATGGTGGTCTTGAAGTTTTGGGCAAGCTTCTTGGCTGGAGGTAGGTGGAGGGCATTAAATACCCTTCAAAAAAAAACTGGCCGTTGAAGCTCTCCAGACCGAGCCAGCGGTAGTACCGCTGCGCCGGGCGGTACTACCGCTGGCGCCTTCTGTGCCGCGGTCAACGGTCCTCCAACGACCACGCTCCAGTCAAAACAGGGCGTTGACCGCCCTCGCTCCCGCACTGGCGGTACTACCGCCAGTAGTACCACGGCTAGTGCCGTGAATGCGCGCCCGAACCTCCTCTGGGCGGTACCGAGAGCGGTACTGCCGCCGCCTCGGTCAACCATTCACGCTGACCACGCCTTCGAACCTGAGCTGGCGGTACTACGGGCGGTAGTACCGCTGGCAGTGCCGCACATTGGCTCCCGAAGCCCGTTTGGGTGGTACTGAGGCGCGGTACTACCGCCTAGTCTTTGGCTGAGGGAAGCCAGCAGTACTACCGCTCCTGACAGAAGCATCTTCTTCTCTTCCTTTTCTCGTTGCGAATTCAATGAAGATGTTTGTAAAAACCTGTTCACACTCAAACAACAAGTTAGGGGCACATGTTGTATTGTCAACATCACCAAAACATGAGCAAGAGCAAAATATGCTCTTTCAATCTCCCCCTTTTTGATGGATGATGACAATACAATAATTTGTCACAAACAATTTGTAAAATGTAGACGGAGCTCCCCTAGATGTGTGCATATTCAAGGATAACTTTTGAATGCTCAAATGCACAACAAATAGGATCAACACTCTCCCTAGATTTTACAAACCGTGCAAGATATAATATAGAGCATAAAGTAACAACTTGCACAACATAAGCAATATAAGCATGGAAATATAAGCATAAAGTTCAACATGTCTTACACCATGCATAACACACGAGGTCCACAAACTAAAACGACAAACAAAGTTCACAAGCTCATAAAAATCAACCAAAAAGCACAAAGCTTGTGACTTCCCATGCAAATCCCTTCAAAAACCTAATAGATATTTCTCCCCCTTTGGCATCAAGACACCAAAAAGGAGAGAAACCGATGCTAGCGCCCAAGTTCACTCGTTGCTTGAGGGAGAGGGCGACGACGAGAGGACACTTCTTCTTCATCATCTTCATAGTCTGACCAAGTGAAAATTTCTCCCTTGGAGTCCTTGGCTTGCCACTGTTCATAGGTTGGAATGTTCTTTTCCGAGCCGGAAGCCACTTATTCATCTTGGTCACGGCGACGTTGAATGTCAAGTTGACGAGCAAGCTTCTCTTTCTCTTCACATTCCCAAGCGTGCTTCTCAAGAGCCTTGGTCACACAAAAGGCCTTCTTCATTTGACGAGCCATCCATGTGAAGCCACTTTCCTTGGGAGCCCGTGAGGGGCCTTCATCACCGACAACTTCCTTAGCCTTGCCTTTAGCAGTCTTGGTACCCTTTTCCTTCTCGCTATGATTTTGACACGAAGTTGCTTGGGCTTGTGGACGATCCAAGTGTTGGGGTTACTAGGCCGCGTAGCGGGACATTCCTTGGCCCACGCCCAAAGGATGATTCTCATGATGAGAGGGGCAAAGCAAGCATTCTTCATGTATATGGTGACATTCCACATCTCATTCAAAAGGTAATCCATAACATCCAGTTTCTTCCCTTTGGTTCTCATTTGATGAGTCATCACCATCAAGGTAACTAGGTAGCTGTGAATTTGATCCAAATTGCCGACCCTGGGGTTGATGGTTGCTCGATAAATGCGATGCATGATCTCATATGGAGGATAGAGACCCTCCGAGTTGCCAGCAGTGTACTTCTTCCAAAAGTAGAGGGGAACGAGGTCATCCATGGTCAAAGGCCTTGGATTAACATGGACCCGAAAGTACTTGTCTTCGTGAGCATCGGTCCAATGAGGACCAAAGTCTTCATACCCAAGCATGGTACCAACATCACTCCAAAGGGCGGTAAATTTCTTGTCTCTAGTCATCCATGTGATGTACCTTGGGTTCTCGGTGCCAAAATAGACGGTGGCAAGAAATTGGTAAACAAGGGCTTCATCATAATTCTGTTGAAGGGTGATGATAGGAACGATCCCAAACTCTTGGCACATGGATAAGGCATCTCCAAAATACTCAGGTTTTCTCTCCATGTGATGGATATCAATGTACCATTGTCCGATCACATTGTCATTGGGCTTCCGGTGAAGGATCTCATTGTAGCATTCCTCTTGAAAACGAGTATAGAAGAAAGGATTGTTGCCACGAAACTGAGGGGTCAAATTCATCCTATCAACGGCATATGGATCTCTGTTCCTCAAGGATGTATAGTCTTTGTCAGACATTTCACTAGCTGAGAGGGTCTTGCCCTTGGCTGCAGGCTTCTTCTTGGAGGCACCTTTTCTGCCTTTGGTACCAACGGGGTCGAACTCTTCTTCCATCTCATCACACCTTTGCTTCTTGCCCCGAGCATCGGAACCACTAGAACCAACCCCACATGTGAAGAAGAAATGGATAGTGAAAGCATGGAGATGAGTAATGCACAAGTATTTCATGAATAGGGAACCAAGAACACGGGTGTACACAAATTTGGAGAAATCAATTGCTAGGTGAGAGTACAACATCTAGTAGGGTGGGATTTGACACAAGATGGTAAGCCATTCAATGAAGAACATGAAGAACATCCTAGTCAAATCCAACAACTCTAGATGAGGAACTACAAATCTAGCCAATGATTCTTCACAAAATCTTTTACACAAGGTTATAGATTGCCTAAAATACATCTCTACCGAACCAATTTGATAAGAACACCTAAATGAAAGCAATCTAGTCATCTCCATCCATCAACTAGATGAGAGAGAGGGAGAGAACTTATGGGTGCTCATGGCAAAGGATCGAGGGAGGGGAGAGATGCCCAAGCAGTCCCAGGGCAAGGATCACGAGATCCACGGTCGGGGAGCTCGGTCCCGGCGAGGATGGTGGCCGGCGTCAGCGGATTGGAGTTGGAGAGGAAAGGGGAGGTTGGGGAAAGTGGAGGCAGTGGCCTTCCACTTGTCCACCCGACCCCTTATCCAATCATTTCCGCACGAGCGGTACTACCGCTCGATCCAGCGGTAGTACCGCTCCCGATTCTTGCGCGGCCCGAGAAGGGGCCCCACACGCTGGCAAGGGGCTGAGGCACCCGAGCCAGCGGTAGTACCGCTTCCAAGACCGGTAGTACCGGTGCCTGGGGGCAAAAGGCTGTTATGGCCCAAAAATGAGCCGTAACAACATTTTGTCACCGGTTCCGACCTTCAACTTCACCGAGAGCACGAAATAAAAGACATTTTTGAAAGAGAGGGCTTTTAGGATAAGGTTTTGGCTTAGGATAGAACTTGTAACCGGAGAGAGAGAGTATGCCCAAATTTGTAAGAATCAACATAAAAGGCCAAACTTGAGCACTCTCCCAAAGCAAAAGGTCTACAAACCCAAATAAGAACTAAATAAGATCAACTCCTCATAAGGAGGAGGGCGGTGGCCTAGGCCACCATGTATGAGTGTATGTGGCGTGACACCATGAAGATATATTTGGGTTCACTACCACTCTCGCACTTAAGCTCACAATTCATAGCACGAATATAGAGGCAAATGATTTCTTGATGTCGGCATAATGGGGGGAGGGATAGTCCAATGTATTAGGACCGCACTCCCCCTATGTCCATGCCTACACCTAAACACAATAAATAGTCAAGACATAGGTGTGTATGCAAAATAGTCAAGCCAACTCCTTGAATCCACGATATTTAGCTCATTCCTCAAAAAGGTGAATCTTGCTTCATCAAGAGGCTTCGTGAAAATATCGGCAAGTTGGTCTCTTGTGGAACATGGCTAGCTCAATATCACCTCGGGCAACATGATCTCGAATGAAATGATGACGAATCTCAATATGCTTGGTTCTTGAATGTTGCACCGGGTTGTGAGCAATCTTGATAGCACTTTCATTGTCACATAAAAGAGGCACTTTGTCACAATTGACACCGTATTCCTTTAAAGTTTGCCTCATCCATAACAATTGGGTGCATGCACTTGCGGCCGCCACATACTCGGCTTCGGCGGTGGAGAGAGATATACAATTTTGCTTCTTGGAAGACCAACTCACCAAGGAACCACCAAGAAATTGGCAAGCCCGGAAGTTGACTTCCTATCATCATGATCACCGGCCCAATCCGAGTCCGTGTACCCACGAAGAGAGAAAACCTTGTCCTTGGGGTACCACAAACCAAACTTTGGGGTATGAATCAAATATCGTAGGATTCTTTTGACCGCCATCATGTGGCTTTCTTTAGGAGCGGCTTGGTACCTTGCACACACCCCTACACTCAACACAATATCGGGTCTAGATGCACAAAGATAGAGCAAAGAACCAATCATGGAACGGTATACCTTTTGATCGACATCTATACCCTTTGGGTTAAGTTGTAGATGAACCTTGGTGTCCATTGGGTGCGCTTCTCCTTGACACCTATCATATCAAACCTCTTGAGCATGTCTTGGATATATTTAGTTTGAGAGATGAAAGTCCCTCCCTTCAATTGCTTGATCTCAAAACCAAGGAAGAACTTCAACTCTCCCATCATGGACATCTCAAACCTATCGGTCATAAGCTTTGAAAATTCATCATTGAAAGCTTTGTTAGTTGAGCCAAAGATAATATCGTCCACATAGACTTGGCATATGAAAAGCTCCCCTTTTACTCTTGGTAAAGAGAGTTCGATTTGCCCAACCTCAAATCCACGGTCTACTAGAAGCTCTCTAAGGTGCTCATACCATGCACGTGGAGCTTGTTTAAGTCCATAGAGTGCCTTATCGAGCTTGTAGACATGGTTAGGGAGTTTGGGATCCTCAAAACCCGGTGGTTGCTTAACATATACTAATTCTTTAAGTGGACCATTTAGAAAAGCACTTTTCACATCCATTTGTTGCAAGATAAAATTATGATGAGATGCATATGCAAGGAGGATACGGATGGACTCAAGGCGAGCCACGGGAGCATAGGTCTCTCCAAAATCAATGCCTTCAACTTGAGAGTACCCTTGAGCCACCAATCTTGCCTTGTTCCTCACCACCATGCCATGTTCATCTTGCTTGTTCTTGAATATCCACTTAGTGCCTATAACATTGCGGCACTCCTTTGGCTTCTCAACTAGCTTCCACACTTTGTTGCGCTTGAAGTTATTGAGCTCTTCATGCATTGCATTCAACCAATCCGGATCTTCAATAGCTTCAAAGACTTTCTTTGGTTCCACCATGGATATGTGTGCTTGATGTTCACTAAAGTTTGCACATTGTCTTCTAGTCACAACCTTGCCTTCAAGTCACCAATAATATTTTCCAACAAGTGTTGTCTTCTTTCCATGGTCTTGACATTTCTTGCATGACGACGGGTTCGATATCCTCACGGGAGCTAGGAGGTATCTCTTGATCATCTTGATCATTTGTGTCCCCGTCTTGACCGGAATGATGACCTTGGTCTTCAATGTGCACACCTTCATCACTAGAAGGAGAGGATGGACCTTGGTCTTGATCATGGCTAGCATCAACAATTGGAGAACTTGGTTCTTGCGTAGCAACTTGATCAACATGAGGAGGGTCTTGAACTTGTTCTTGGCTAGGTGCATCATTTGCTCCACCGGATGGTGCGGTTCCACTTGTGATGATGTATGCTCCACATGGGTGGAGCTTGGTCCTTCTTGAGGTGCCTCATGGTGATCTCGATTGGGCGAAAGAATCCCACGCCCATTCGCCTTATTGCATCTTGAGGTTCCTCATCATCTACATCACGAACATGAAATTGCGCCACTTGGGAGCCGTCATTCTCATCGAACTCCACACTACAAGATTCTACAACGATCCCGAAGGACTTGTCGTAGATTCTATAAGTGTGGGATTCGGCACCGTAACCAACAAAAGTACCCTCTAAAGCCTTAGACTCAAATTTAGATAAACGATAACCTTTGATTTATAGAAACACTTACAACCGAACACCCGGTAGTAGGAAATATTGGGCTTGTTGCCGGTAAGCATTTCATATGGAGTGAACTTCTTTCCCGTGCGGAAGTAGAGCCGGTTAGATGAGTGACATGCCGTGGAGATGGCCTCGGCCCACAAGAAAAGTGGGTCTTGAACTCCGCCAACATAGACCTTGCCATATCCATAAGGGTCCGGTTCTTCCTCTCGGCTACACCATTTTGTTGAGGGGTATACGCAGCGGAATATTGATGACGAATTCCCTCTTCACTAAGAAACTCATTTAGGGTGTAGTTCTTGAACTCGGAGCCATTGTCACTTCTAATGGCCAATATAGGACATTGTGTTGACGTTGAACTTCATTGGAGAAGTCGATGACGGCTTGTTGGGTCTCACTCTTCGACTTGAAGAAATAAACCCATGTAAATCTTGAATAGTCATCAACAATCACCAACAATACTTCTTCCCACCAAGACTAGGTTGAGGCACACACCAAAAGATCAACATGAAGAAGTTCCAATATCCTTGTTGATGAAATGATGGTCTTGCTTGGGGGGGAGAATCATGCATCTTTCCTTCAACACAAGCCCTACAAAGACGATCTCTAGAAAAAGAAACATTCTCTTTTAGTCCAAGAATGTGGCCACCCTTGTGAAGACTTTGCAAAGTTCTCATATTGACATGGGACAAGCGGCGATGCCACAACCACCCCACGTCGGCCTTTCCGAATAAGCACATCGCTTGAGAGTTGGTTGACTCCGAAAAGTCTACCACAAACAACTCATTTTCGACATACCCAACGTAAGCGACCTTTAGAGTCTTGCTCCACATGAGTACCACAATATCAATATCAAAGTGAACGGCAAAACCCATCTTATTAACGGCACGAACGGAAAGTAAATTGTAACCAAGGGACTCAACAAGCATGACATTCACAAGGGTGATATCCCTTGCAACTACCACCTTGCCAAGGCCCTTTACCTCCGCTTTAGAATTATCTCCATAAGTGACGGTTGATTGATTTGTATTTGGTCTCAACTCCGTCATGATCTCCTTGCTTCCGGTCATATGACTTGTGCATCCACTATCAATCACCCATTTCGACCCACCGGAAGCATAGTCCTACAAGAAATCATTGCTTGGTTTTAGGTACCCATCTTGCAATGGGTCCTCTTTGTTAGCAACAAGGGTCTTAGGAACCCAAATAGTAGCAATCCATCATAAGGACCAACATATTTTGCATAAACATCCCATAATAATCAACATAAAGAATATAGTTGGGGTTAGCATGTCCCGCAAAGTCATTACGAGTGTTGCCCTTGTGGCATCACCACTCGCAATGGTAGTCTTCTTTGCTTGTGCGGGCTTGGCTTCTTCTTCTTCTTCTTCTTCTTCTTCTTCTTCTTGGCAACATAACCAAGACCCTCTTTCCCAATGTGTGGCTTTTGCAATTGCAAAAGATCATCAAGAGGCTTACTTTGGGAACTAGAGGCCTTGGCAAGTTCGCTCTTCAACCTAGCATTTTCCTCAATAACATTTGCATGATCACAAGAAGTAGTAGAGGAACTAGGAACATTAGTTTTAGATGATTGAATTTGAAGTTGTTCAAAAGACTTGGTGAGATAGAGTGTTCACTCTCCAAGGCCTTGTGGCCTTGGTGAGCTTCTCTAGCTCCTCGGTTAGTCTATCATGACCAACACCAAATTCAACCTTTTCTTTCTTGTAAAGCTTATATTTTGCAATAGCATGGTCACGTTCTTTAATGATTTGAGAAAAAATTGCATTTTGTGACTCATCAAGATTTTCAAGTTTCTCTTCAAGAGACACGAAGCTCATGCTCTTCCTCAAGAGCCACGGTGAGAGCGGCAATGTCATTAGCATACTCTCTTTCAAGTCTCTCCTTCTCTCAAGCTCCTCTTGATCCGCCCATAATCGCTCATAAGAGCTTCAAAGCGTTCTTGGCTTCACCTTGCAAGTTAGTCATGAAACGATCCAAAGCAACATTTTCTTCCTTTATTCTAAGACTAATAAGATCATCCATTTCATTTATAGTCTTGGAAGTGGAAGAAGATGATACCTCGGTGGCCTTGGCCATGAGACACTTGGCGGATTGGATGGGGATGTTCTCATTGGGGGATTCAAAAGAGAAGGTGATGTTGATGAAGTAATAGCAATAGCGGCAACTTCACTTGTGGTTTCCTCTTCATCTCTCACCCCGGACATGTACTCCTCTCTTGTCACCAACACCATTCTTGAAGGTGGCTTCTTGTTGGGAAGGTTCTTCTTGAAGAAAGGTTTCTTGCTAGGGGACTTTGAGGCATTCTTGAGAACAAGCCTTCCTCCATGTTCTTCACGGTTCTCATAGGGACACTCGGCAACATAGTGATATCTATCTTGGCAATTGAAGCAAGTCTTCATTTTTGGGTTGCCCTCCTTTAACCACTAGATTTGAACTTTTGCTCCACTTGAGCTTTAGCTTTGGATGGATTCTTCCAAAAGGTCCTTGCCGCAAGAGCCACATAGTCTCTATGAGCAATCTTGAGTTCTTCGGGGTCCATGGAGGACACATCTTCACAATCTTGATTCATTGTGTTCAACCACCTTGGCCTTCAAAGCAAGTGAAGCTCCTTGTTGCATTCCAATAGCTCGGGCACGAGAGTCTTGTGCAATTTTGGCTTGAACTTTGAAAGATTGCATCTCTTGCATGACTTTATTGGAGGTCAATTGCGGATAGTTGTGCCTTCCTTGGAGACTGAAAGGACATTTATTTACCCCTATGAGTTTTGTGTGTTAGATAACAACACTGGTGATATTTTAATATGATGCTAAGTGCTTTCAGGAAATCTTAAGATTGATAAGAATTCAAAAAGAAGAAAGAAATTGTCTGAAATCGCATCGGTGTTGAAAACCCTGAGAAGCCAGCCCCCAGGCCGGCCAGGCCGGGCTGCAGGCCGGCTGGCTCGGCTGGGTAGCCAGTCCCCAGGCCACCTAGGCCGGGCTCCAGGCTGACTGGCTCGGCTGGGCAACCGGCCCCCAGGCCGGCCAGGCCGGGCTACAGGCCGGCTGGCTCGGATGGGTGGCCAGTCCCCAGGCCGGCTCCCAGGCCGGCTTCCCTGGGTACTTTGAGGCCGGCTCCTAGGCCGGCTTCCCTGGGTTCTTTGAGGCAGGACGTGAGGCCGGCCTGGGCTGGCTCCCAGTTCCCTTCAACGACCACTTTTTAGGAGGAGCTATAAATGCTCCTCCACCTACCTTGGGACAGCTAGCTCACCCAAACTTCAAGACACCATTATTGCAAGCTCAATAAACTTCTAGATCTCCCAATCCCTCCACCCAAACTCGTTGATCTTTGGAGGATTGAAGGAGAAGGCCCAGATCTACATCTTCACCAAGCGGATTTAAATTTCCCCCTCATTCACTTGAGGGGCCCTTTGCTAGGATTTCCTTTGGGAAAACCTAGCTCATTGTTGTACTTACTTGATTGTCTTTGTGACAGATTGTAGCTGTCCGGGAGCCCCCAATCCAATTGCGGGTTGTGCCCTGAATCGTTGTTGTAAAGGCTCCGGAATCCGCCTTGAAGGTTTCCGATAGTGGAAGGTGAACCAAACCTTTGTGGTGCGGTTCTCGGAGAAGAAGGTGAAGCCTTTGTGGCTGTTGAGTTGACCTTTGTGGTAGCTCACACCTCTCCAACGAGACGTACTCCCCTAAAAAGGAGGAACTCTGGAATACATCCGTGTCTCCGCGTGCTTTCACCTTCGGTTACCTCTATCCTTTTTTACCATCTTTACTTCATGTATCTTGCTTAGTTGCTAGCTTGTCATATAGGTAAATTCACCGTAGTTGCATATCTAGAGAATTTACCTTATGTACCAAGCCTAAATTGAAAAAGTATTAAAATTTGAAGTACCACCTATTCACCCCCCCTCTAGGTGTCATACGATCCTTTCAATTAGTATCAGAGTTTTGGCTCTCTTGTTGGGCTTAACCGCTTAAGAGAAGTATGACAGGTGAGGCTGATCCCTCGAATGACCAAGCCACTCCGGCATCCATGGCCGATCTCAAATCGATGGAGACATCTTTGAAATCGTCCATGGATACCCAATTTGCTGAGATGCATGACTTACTCATGAAACTACAAGTGGCAAGGTTCCTTCGGAGACCATCCCACTAGAGGACTCCGCTAACTCCCATGAATGTGAAACCGAGGAGGAAAAAGAGAAAAAGAAAGGGGTTGAAAAAACCGAACCTATTAAACCCTCCTCTTCTAGCACCATACCCGAAGGTGGGAAGCCCGAGTACCATGAGGTTTCTCATTTGTACTCTCCCGACCCACCTATCCCTAATCCTCGCATAAACCCTTTAGGTCCTCCACCTAAGCTTAATGCTTTAGCTTTTACTAGTTGGCAACACTCAATGAGATCTCATGTCAACAGTGCCTCTATCGAGCTTTGGAGGATCATGCAAGCGGGATACAAGGCCGTGGATCCAAGAAACTTGACAAGGAGAGAGGTGGTTGATGCTCAACTCAATGCCACCTCTCTACACATGCTTGAACTTGCGTTGGTGAAAAGGATATTCATCACATTCAACATCTCACCACCGCCAAAGAAGTTTGGGATTGTCTCTCTGAGACATTCCTCGAAAATGAGAGTATGAAGAGGAATAGATTTGATGCCTTGAACAATGAGGCCGAAGGCTTCTACATGCTTGAGGGTGAAACTCATGAAGAGATGTATGGAAGACTCAAGACCCTCGCCCAAGCCTTTTATAATGTTGGGGCAAAGTATGCGGGTGATGCTTGGGTCAAAAGGAAGTATGTGAATGCTCTCATGCCCTTCGAGCCCGTTGACTTGAAGGCCATACAAGGAAGACACAACTACCTTAACATGTCCTCTAATGAAGTTATACAAGAGATGCAAGCTTCCAAGGTTGCCACCAAAAATGCTCTAGGCAATCGTGCTAAGGCCATGGGGATGAAACAAGGCACCTCTCTTGCTTTGAAGGCCAAAGTTGTGAGCCTAGATGATAGTGTGGAAGTTGAAGCGTGCCCAAGCAACATTCTTCCCGATGATCTGGGCCACAAGAACCTTTTGGCGTGACCCGGCCAAGGCAAAGGCTCAAGTTGATCAAAAGAACAATCCAAGTGGGAAGGAGTTTGCTATAAAGACAAAGACTTGTTACAATTGTCATGACATGCATCACTTCATCAAAGATTGTCCTTATGAGAATAGAGAACAACATGGTGGAAGGCTTGTCCCAAAGGATCAATCAAAGGTGATTCAAAAGAAACATTTTGTCAAGAGGATGCCATTCTTCAAGAAAGCACCAAGAATTGTGTTGATGCCACAAGAAGAGTATCCTTCTGATGATTTCGAAGAAGAAGATGAACCCACTCGTGAGGTGGCCGCTATGGCCATAGTTTCAACTCCATCACCTTCTCTCTTTGAATCCCCCAATGAGAATCTCTCCATCAACACCGCTCGTTGCCTCATGGCCCATGTCACCGAGGTATCATCTTCTACTCCCAAGACTATGCATGAAATGGATGATAACTCTAGTCTTGCGATTAAGAAAGAACTTGTTGTCTTCGATACTTTTGTGGCTAACTTGCAAGGTGAAGCTAAGAAGCATGTTGAGTCTCTCATGAGCCAACTTGGTGCCAACTGAATGATAATGAGGTGTCTAATCCTCAGGAAAACGAAAACACTCAACCAAGTGCACTTTTAGGTCCAGCTAGTGAAATTTGGGCCACAATACGGTGAACTAAGCGGGTCCTTTAGTGTTGACGGCCCAAACAACTATGAAGCGTCGCAACGAAAATTCAGTTCGCCTGTTCGCCTAAAACAGGCTCAGCAAACTTAGAGAAGATGATAAATTGACAATGAGGTATCTAATCCTCAGCACTTATTTTCACCGTTACGTTTGTGAGACTGAAACCGTGGTTTCAGTAGGCAGTAGCTACGTCGATCTCGTTTCAAAGCAAAAGAAGTAGCTACACTCATGCTCGGGCAGAATTAGCTTCGTTTGCAGGTGTCGAAACAACTGTATCTGTAAATAATACTCTACTGCATGCGCAGCACAGGCGCACCACTGTATTCCAACACTCAGACAAAGTCTAAAATTGGTTGGACGTTTTCAGAAAGTCACGTGAAAACAGGAGGATCACTACACAGTTGCTTCATCTTCCTTGCACATACAAACGTTTCTTAGGATGCCTTCCTCGCGCACTATTATCCACACAACGAAGGACCGTTCACTCTTTTGCTCAACCGAAGCATTGTCCCCCCAAAGACAAAAGAGAACAAGAGCAAAAAAATCGTCGCCATCTTCATGTTAGGTATAGTAGAAGCTTTTATGGCGACGCTTCCACAGCGTACACCTGTAAGGCTACAGTATCGGTCGTACAAAGCGATCTTCCACAACGCACCCTCCTTTTCCCCTTCCTAACAGATATGCGTTCTTAGCTTTTTCATCTCAATGGCCTCCAAATAGGCCAGTACAGTTTCTGTTCTGAACTTCGTCGTGTAGACTGCCTAAAAGAAAAACAAAGTTCATGTAGACTGAGAACACCACAACTGCTACTGCAAACGAACAACGGCAACGCACCAAGAGGGTTGTAGTGGTAAGTCGGTCACTTTTTCTTCTTTGGAAACAAGACTGTGATCTGCCTAACACTGTGTTTTCAACGTTGTGGCACCGTCGTGGAGATCACCATGTCTCAGTAAGGCCTCTTTTAGTTCATGTCTCAGCAAGGCCTCGACGACTTATGAGACACGAAAACGATCTCCCGTATTGAAAACGGAGCGTTATGGAAACATTTGCTTTATTTGGGGAGTGGAGGACAAGTTCCCAGCCAGAGCGCAGCATCGCACAGTTCCCAGCAGTAACTTCCTTGTATCACGTCACGTAGGCCGAGCTTTATTACTGCTTTTTTCGCTATGCATCGTCGTCCTCTGAGAGCTTTTGCTAGGCTAGGATTGAAGTTGACCTGTGAGGCCTTTGCTTCTTTGCCGCTGCTGTTGTTGGTTCGTAGCTGCTAGGGCGTGATGAGCACTTGAGCAGCGTGCAGGACAGTGAAAACAAAAGTCAATAGTCATCTATCACGGGTCTACGTAGCACAGCCATGTCCGCTCTAATTGTGCTCCATCGTTATTAGCATTCATGTTGGCGCCAGGGACTCCCCACGGTACATGAAACACCGATGGAGTTGAGCAGCCGGCGATGCATGAGACTAGGTGGTAACTTACTACAGGTAGAAATGGCAGCAATCTCCTATATGAAATAAGAAAAGCAGGGCCCTGCCTTTTCGTCAAAAAAAAAAGAAAAATAAATGGCGGCAATCATTGAGACGAGGAAGGAAATAGCAGTCCTTCCTTCTTGCTTCCAATTCTATATGTCCAGATCCACCAAACTTTATGCACCCCAGGTTCAGATCCAACAAGTACAATACAAAGTAGCAAACAAACACCAGACGTTAAGAGGAAACACCGACCCAAGCTCACAAGTCCATCCATCGATACCCAGCTTCCTTCCACATTTGTACTTGGCGCCAGGTACTCTTGCATGAACTGACAGAAAGAAGCGATGAAAACGTCTCTTGACGCGTCAGGGATGTTCACACACGCCTATGGTTACCTCCAAGCTCCGGTGTGTTTTATGTCAATGTCTGTATATCCACGTTCTTGACCATATATATGTATGTGGCAGTAAATAGAACTAGTTTGCTGCAGCTAGCCCTCGCGTGAAGAAAAAAGAAACAAGTTGGTTTGAGCAATGGAAGAAAGCTGCGAGCTCAAGTAGTTTTTGGACGCCCATGGATTATGGATTTGAGATTCGCCTTCCCTTGTGTCCCCAAATGATTGAGCAGGACAAGGAGGATGGAGTAAATAACTTGCTAGTAGATCATTAGGCCAACTTTTTCCATGGTGTTCTTGATTAAACAAGTACAGAGGCGGCCCTGTGGCAGGACAGCCAACAAGATGCTCTTCCTCCTAATCTACTGTATTTATCACTTATTCCTCCCGGGAGATCTGTTGGGTTCGTACTAGTACGCTCCGGTGAATGATTAAGGGAGATAGGAGTCCGGTGAGTCCCTCGAGCGATTCATAATCGGGGACCGTGTGTGTGGATTCGGTTCACCTACTGGATTTGTCCGGTTTTCTTCCACGGTACGTAGTTGCCTAGAAACGTAGGGGAGTGTGAGATCAACGAGGAAACGGAGGAGTCTGGTTTGGGCTGTCGATGGTAGTTGGCAACGCAAGGCCGCAAAGCTAAGATGGTAGTAGAATTTTAGGACGCCGGTACTGTAACACGGACTGTCAGTGGCTCGGTGACGACGCAAGAAATTTCTCTATTTTCTAGAAACACCAACTACAACGGAAACTGGAACATGAAGATGGGTCACGCACCGGTAATTTAGCTCGAGTTGTGCCTGAAAGTCGCCAAATTCTTGGTCAAGAGTACCATTTAATCGGTTGGTCTTGACAGTCATGTATACAACTCATACTGCAAGTTTGTAACTGTTATTGCAAATTGAGTACTGCAACAGTCGGCAGCGGTTACACGTCGTGGTGCATGTGATCCCTGCAGCGATCCCGAGGCCGGTTAGAATAAGATGCGGAGATTAGCTAAATAATATGGTCTGATTGGCTTAAGAACTAAGTTATTCTATCGTCAGGTTACTAGTTTATTCGGTTCATCCTTTGCGTTCCGTTGACAAAAAAATGTACATACCATGCCTTGAGGGACATATATTCAAACCAAGGCAGACCAGTTTTGAAGTTAATTAAACTTGGTTTGACCGCGCTGCTCTGACTTATTGGTTGTAGATAAACGAAGATGCCAAGAGCCACTTGGAGTAGTTTGAAACGATATGGGCAAGAATTTATTTGTCGCAAAATGACGCGCCGACAGAATGAATTGCCGTGGTTATAACTTATAACTTTTGAAGCTGTGTACAGTAAAGGGAAATAAAGCATCATTTGTAAGGAAATAAGTTTACTACTCGAACACCGGGCAAGAAGACAATGCAACCAACTACAAGATTACTGCCCGACCTCCAAATATTATTGATTATTCAATAATGTCATGCAAAGTTAAGTATCGATGCTAAATAAATCAGCCAACAAAACAAAAAACCCGAGGCCATTCAAAATGGATCTACCTCGCGACAATATCTTTGCAATCCTATCATGAATTTTATAACATATGATTGAATATCGAAAAGTACACTACATCTAGACAAAGTTTTCAAGAAGGGATCGTCGAGCACGCGTGCCAATGTTGACGAGTCCAACCAAATGACAAACTTGTGATTTTCGTCCCCAAAGTCTAGCTCGAGCAAACACCTTCAACAAGTGTATGTTGCACACACGTCGACATTGTATGATCTAACTATAACACGAGATGGTGTGTTTCCACCTAGAGCAAACACATACTTGTCGTCAAAATTGTTTAGACCAACAACCAACGTATTGATTAAGAGGGTCCCATGCCGCCCACGTTGCTGGAGAAGACGCCGGAAGCAGGTTGATGACCTCGCTTCCCTGTTTTCGGTCACTCTTGCAGATCCTTCGATCAACGTCGATGGGAGAGTGATGAACACTAGACATAAGGTTACACAAGAGTAACACTATGGCAACACAAATTTCACTGGCAACACAAATTTCATTTCTATCATAATATCATGTCAACAACAACAACAACAAGAACATAGTTTAGTGAGGCATGACATTTGGTATATGTTATGAAAGGGTAGCAATAGACCAAGGTAATGTAATGGTGACATTTGATATATGTTATGAATTTAATGGTGACATTCAAAATATGTTATGAATGAAATATGCTATTAGTTCTACTGCTTGTGCTGTGAGATTTTAATGTGATGTGGCATCTATATTCCTGCTGTAGACACACGAAAAAACTAAGTGCAAACGAGTGGAATCACAAGCTCCTTAACTGATGATCCCAACCTTAAAAGAACAGACATACGTGGAAAACCATTGCCAATAATGGGCCTCATGAGTGATCGTTAAATCATCTGTTGCCGATGAGAGCCTTTACATCAGTGACCGGGCTCGTCACACGTCGCATTTCTCCGTCGCCGAATGGGGTTTTGACCCGTGTGCATAGTGTCGTTCTATCCTAGTGCCTCTTGCATACCAAGTTAATGTACCGTAGGCGTCCTTTACTTTTTCCTGAGCAAATGTCACAAAAACCACATCCCAAGGAAATATATACAAAAACCCACCTTTCAGGGTAATTTTTTTCGGGGAACGAAAACATCAAATGTTTATTTAGTCAATTTGACATTGATTCTGATCACGAGGGCCCACGGTATCATTGACAAAGCAAATGCAAAAAAAAATCAATTTGCATTTTGCCGAAAGTTATAAAATTGCGAATTTTTTTCAATTGGCTAGTTAAAACGAGATCATATTTTTCAGTTTACTCACTACATCGGTCTTTTCATATTTTTTTAGTTTCTGCAAAAAAAATCCACAAGTTGCAAAAAGGCAAAAACATTCAAATGGCAGGAAAAATAAGCTCAAACTTTTCCAACTTACTCACTTCATGTAGCCCGAGTTACTGGAATTTTTTCATACTTTAAAATCTTTGAATAAATTTCCAAAATGTGAAAAATTCAAGTCTAGTGCAGATCCGGTCCGGTCTACATGAAAAAAAAAAGAGAACCGCCTTTTGTGCCACGTGGTACCTGACTAGTGGTTCTAGGTTGTCTGAAGCAGTGTCGAACTAACTAACTCGTGAGATTTTTGTTCTCAGAAGAAACTTACCCCGAGGTTGCTATTTTATGGTAAAGTTTCTTTCTTTCTTTTGTGAAACCCTATTTCTAATATTTTTTGGTTTTGTGAACCATTGGACTATAGTAAGATGGATCATTGTTGTGTGGTATACTCAAGATCATGCTTTTTAATTAACTACAGCCTTTTTTTTAATGTAGTACGCCAAACGACTTTCTTTTTTCATGCATAAACAAGTGAGATAGTCCCCACTGAAGATGATCTCCATTGATGAGAATCGTTCCCCTTGGAGAAGTAACCTCAACAGAATGCATGCACGAAAAGGTAGATCGATCGTTTCAACTCACATTAAAGGGAACTGGAAAGGTGACGAAATGTTCGGCAGATCGAATTGATGAATAATTTATCCACGAGGATAATCTCTCTAGTGGATCGTGTTGGACGAGAATTAAATCGATGGTCTTTCTCGAATGCTATTTCCGGCCAAACAATTGGGCACAAGGTTCTCCAAATCCAACCATGCTCTAATAGAGTATAGTACATTTAAGGAGCTGCATGCCAGTGTAGTGTCTACTAGTGCGAGTGCCTATTAGAGTGCGTGTATAAATGCCTATGCTTAGCGCCTAACAACATGTGTGTTTAGATTTTACTCCCTCCATCCTAGTTTATAAGGCATCTACGTATCCTTAAGTCGTAAATTTGAACAACATTATATGATATATATTATAAAAATATATCATTAGAAAATTCAGACTTTATATTTTCTAATGGTATATTTTTATTTTAAATATTATATTATATTAGTTAAATTCACGACCTAGGGATACATAGATGTCTTATAAACCAGGACGGAGGGAGTATAAGTGATGGCTTGTGTCTAGGTTACGCCTACAGTTGACACGAAGGTTGCAACCATCCATCAGACATGGAAGAAGGGAAAACACAAGCTTTTGCTTGAATCTGAATGTGTGGTGTTTTATACTCCATCCGGCCGCTCGAAACAGATGTGGACATTGATACATTCTTCATCACGTATTTTTGGACCATTTTTTTTGCAGGAATTGCGGGGGAAATTCTATTATACGAGCCTAATAAAAAAATTACACTTATAAAGTTATAATTTTAAGAGATATATGCACGGTTAGTCACTGAACTTGGCCGAGATGAGCACTTTGGTCACTAAACTTGCAAAATGTTGCCCGCGGGTCACTCAACTTGGCAGAGATGAGCAAACTGGTCACAAAACCATTGACTGAGCAGTTGACCATTGACTCTGACCATTTTTTTTGCAAAAACACCCCTGTAGAATCACAAAATCACAAAACCACATCATTTTTTTTTGCAAAAACACCCCTTAGAGAGATATTAATGTGATTTTGTGATTCTACGGGGGTGTTTTTGCAAAAAAAAAATGGTCAGAGTCAATGGTCAACTGCTCAGTCAATGGTTTGTGACCAGTTTGCTCATCTCTGCCAAGTTGAGTGACCCGCGGACAACATTTTGCAAGTTTAGTGACCAAAGTGCTCATCTCGGCCAAGTTCAGTGACTAACCGTGCATATATCTCTAATTTTAATTGTTTGAATATGTGGGTACAAATATTTATGAAAAGTAGGTTGTACTAACATTTCCTCTCTAGAAGGATTTATGCATCATTTCATGCAAAATAAAGAGATGATCACTTTGTTTTACTTCTCGATAGCCCAACAGGGTTTTGACAGGTTCCCTTAAACATGGACCACACTTTGTATTTTTTTCTCTACTCGTTTAATTAAAAGGGCAGTGGTCTTGACAGTCTCTTGATTTTTTTTAACAAATCGAGCGCCAAATTGTCCAATATGTTTTCACGTATTGTCATAAGTGGTATGTTCAACTACACGAGTTTTGCTACAATCCACAATTTTCTATTTCCCTTTAGGATTTCTTTGGCTATGACGGGATTACACCCAAAAGGACTGTGGTTAAAACTATTTGTCTATCCAATAATAATAGTGTTTTTAGACCAGCCCTAGACGATCTTGGATCCTGATATTTGCCGGTGACCCTAAAAGTGTCGTGAACCAAGCCTTCTTTCTCCATTGGTCAAGCATCCTATCCGTTTAACCCGATCACTAATGGCATATCTTCTATACTATAGGTGATCTCCAAACTTTGCCTTGGCAAATTCATATCTTGGATGCTCAAAGTCCACCATGGGAGTCCACACCTTGGACGTTCAACAGTGGTGACCTAACCGTTTAGGAGATGCTAAATCTCTCTAAGAGTAATAATGAAGATATCCTCGGATAGATGCGTTCTTGATAGCTCGATCATTCTAGCTACTCGCTCATTCTCTCGATGGATAAGAATGGATACATGTTAGTGTGAGGGGAAATTGGGAGGAACAAAATATGCGGGTAAGTGTCCTCCAATTCACAAACTTTTCCCGTTGGGCTCTAGGTGCTATTTATAGGCTATCGAAAATTTTAGCTGTTGGGAAAAGGTAGTTGTGTACGGATGATCACAACGGCTAGTGTTTGTCTCTTTTGAGGTTCTGTACATGAGGACGAGATCAACCATATATAGTTTTCATGCAAACGACATGAAGCTCACACTCAATCAGAATCAGTTTTTCATTACTTGAGATGCTGAACTCAACAGAGCTCTACTAGACCGTGGACTGTGCTTCAACCTCATGCTGAGTATGACATTTCAAACTATTCAAGCGGACTGTTCTGGTTTCTAACATAATCGCCTTTTCATAATAGAGCCGCAGAACTCAACACATGCCTACAAGGCCACAACCTTTTGTCTTTAGCCTCATGTTCAATTTAGATTCTCAAGTAATCTGAGTGGGATGATTCTTAACCGCTAGCAGAATCACTACCACATGAGGGACTGTACTCAACACAGGTCGATCTACTAAGTCGCAACCTCTTCGTCAACAAAGATTCTGGAGTCCCACCTAAGATGATACTATGCAGGAATGCAACAGTCATCTAGAGCTTCACTCATGACCATGAAGCTGCAACTAGTGTGGGTGTCTTGGTCTTCATCTCGTCATCGCATAATAGAATTTTCTCAAGGGCGCTAGTTGAGTACTTTGCATCAAGCAAGTATATGCGACTTGAGGTCTTCATGTAGTGTTTTCTTCAATGATGTTTTCTCGAGGTCTTGAAGCACACCTGATATGTTGATGTAGATGGCATTGCTTACTTGACTACTTTGAGGGGTTGTCTTCATGGTCGTCGAGCTTGCTCAGTAGATGCTGAAATAGATGAGCTGGCAATGAAAATGAAGCAGTTCTTCTGTGAACCAGTCCATTGGTTGAGGTGGTTTATCCAGTTTTGTATTTTTTTAGATAAAGGGAGCTTTATTACTTAAAAGGTTTAAGCATTACACCCAGCCTCTGCATAACCAAGATGCACACAGCCGAAACGAGTCTGAAGTTCGAAACAGAAAAAGCCGAATTACATATCATAATGAGAAATTGTAAGAACGCCTGGTGGTGGAGGGCCAATCCGCAAATTATGCTGCCATCCATGTTGGGATAAAAAGTCTCTCGCCGTATCCTCCAGTCTGGTACACACCTCTATAAACAGGTCTCGATGCCCCCACACGTTGCAACTGAGACCACGAACGGAGAGTAGCAGTAGTCATGTAGATAACCTGCATAAGAGAACAATTTTTATCATTAAAAACCTTGTCATTTATACATAGCCAAAGCGACCATATTACGGCTAGCGCTCCCACCCTAATAAGTTGTTTAAACCTATTATCCACCCCATTCAGCCAATTGCCAAAAATATTAGCAATGCTTTTGGGTGGGTAAATAGTAGAACCTATCTGGATAATGGACCATATAGAACTAGCAAAATTGCACTCGAAGAATAAGTGTTTGATCGTCTCGCCTTTATGACAGAAGACACACTGTTTACTTCCATGCCAATTGCGTTTAGCAAGGTTGTCTTTGGTAAGAATAACTCCTCGACGAAGATACCACGCAAAAACTTTGTTTTTTAGTGGAATCTTCATCTTCCAGATTTTCTTATTGTTATCAACCGGCACTTCTGGCTGGATTAGTGCTGTATACATAGAGTCCAGTGAGACTTTACCATTATTGTGTAAATTCCACCGAAACTCATTAGACCCTTGTGTAAAATAGAAGTTAGGCGTTGTAGCAGCTCGTGCCAAGCAACCAGCCTGGGACCAATGAGATCTCTTCTGAACGTCACAGTTGGGATATTATCTACCAACACTTGAGCAAGCGTATCACTCTTGTGACGTCCAAGGACTATATTATATAAAGCTAGATATTGTTCACGGAGTGAGGTAGTTCCTAGCCACCTATCCTCCCAGAACCTTATCTCTGACCCATCCTTAATGGAGAAAGAACCATATGGGAAGAAAAATTTCTTCGTCGCCATTATGCCAGCCCAAAAATGTGAATCACCTGGTTTCCAAGAAACCTGTGATAGCGCACTTGAGCCTATGTATTTCCTCCTAAGAAGAGTTTGCCACACTCCATCTTCGGTGAGAAGCTTAAACAACCATTTACCGAGGAGGGCTCTATTCTTGACCTGAAGGTCATGAATCCCAAGACCGTCATAGTCTTTAGGGCGGCACACAACATCCCATTTTGCCAACCGATTTTTTTTTTCATTATCCCCTTGCCAAAAGAATCTTGATCGAAAGTAATCCAATCGATGCAAGACTCCCTTTGGTAATTGGAAGAAGGATATCATATACGGCACCATATTAGTTAGGACTGAATTTATGAGAACCAATCTACCACCCAGGGATAATAATTTTCCTTTCCAACTACTCAACCTTTTTTGTAGTCTTTACTCAACATGCTTCCATTGAGCTATCGTTAGCCTCCTAAAATGGATTGGGATGCCAAGATAACTAATTGGAAATTGGCCGAGCCCACATCCAAATAACTCAGCATATTGGTCGGCCTCGACCTGAGCATCGCCAAAACAAAACACTTCACTTTTATGGAAGTTAATTTTTAGACCGGAAAGTTGCTCAAACGCTGATAATATTAATTTCAGGTTTCTTGCCTTTTCCATGTCATGTTCCATAAAAAGAATTGTATCGTCAGCATATTAGGGAATGGAAAGTCCACCATCCACTAGGTGCGAAACCACTCCAACAATTTGCCCATCCAATTTCGCACGCTCAATGATTATGGCTAACATATCAGCAACTATATTAAACAATATAGGTGATAGTGGATCGCCTTGCCGTAATCCCTTTTTCGTCTGGAAGTATCTACCAACATCGTCATTCACTTTGATGGCGACACTTCCTCCGGAAACGAAATTATGAATCATTGCACGCCACACATCAGAAAAACCTTTCATTCTGAGTGTTTGTTGCAAGAAAGACCATTTGACTTTATCATAAGCCTTTTCGAAGTCTATTTTTAGGATAACTCCATTAAGCTTTTTCCGATGCATCTCATGAACAGTTTCATGTAAGATCACAACACCATCAAGGATATTGCGACCTTGCATAAAAGCCGTCTGAGTGGGTCTCACAACATGATCAGCCACCGAATTAAGCCTAATAGTAGCTGTTTTAGTGAAAATTTTGAAGCTAACGTTTAGAAGACAGATAGGCCTATATTGTTGGATCCTTTCTGCTCCATTAACCTTTGGCAACAAAATTATCTCACCGAAATTTAAGCGAAATAGCTCGAGTTGTCCAGCATGCAAAGCATGAAACATCTCGAGCAAGTCCGATTGGATTACGTTCCAAAAAGTTTGATAAAACTCAGCAGGAAAACCATCCGGACCCGCTGCTTTGTTGTGTTCCATTTGGAATACTGCCTTCGTCACCTCCTCAACCGTGTAAGGAGTTGTCAAATGGGCGTTTTCCTGATCGAATACTTGCGGAATGTCATCTGCTTGGGTTTCATCGAGCGAGAAATTATCTGCCTCCGGTTCACCAAACAAATTTTTGTAGTACTTCGTGATGTAGGAATTTAGTTTCTCATGGCCTTCAATCGTACCCTCCTCCTGGACCAGAGAATGAATGAGTTTCTTTCTATGTCTGCCATTAGCTAGACTATGAAAGTATCTCGTATTCGAGTCTCCTTCCAAAATAAATTGGGCCTTTGATCGTTGGTACCATTTGAGCTCCTCTTCACGAAGAAGCCCCGCCATCTCGACATTAGAGCGATTTTTTAGATCAATCTCTTGTGTTGATAGTGGTCTAACTTCCGCAAAAGCCTCTAATTCATCAATAATAGATGACAACCGAAGCTTCTCATTTTTTAACTGACCTACCATATGTCTAGCCCAACCTCTCAGGTGTTTACGCAATGCGCTTATTTTGTTATTCCACCTTTGGATTGGAGTAAGACCAGGCACCGGTCGTTCCCATACCATCTTAATCATTTCGAAAAAACCTTCCCTATGTAACCAGCTTAATTCAAATTTGAATTGGCGTTTACAAGATGGACTAGGCGTTCCCGTGGTTAACAGTATGGGCGCATGATCTGACAATGCCTTGATACGTTCGAGAACCCGTACTGAGACCATTGGGTATTTAATTTCCCAATCCGAGTCCATCAATACATGGTCCAACTTCTCGTATGTTGGCTCTGGGAGGCTATTAGCCCAAGTGAACTGCCTCCCAATCATCGATACCTCTCTTAGACTAAGGCTGTCAATTACAGCATTGAATAAGAGAGGCCATCGGTTGTCAAATCTGCCTCTACTCTTCTCATGTGAGAACCTTAGCAAATTAAAATCTCCACCTATAATAATGGGATATGGATTATCTTTTACCAGGTTCACCAACTCTCTGAGAAAAGCAGACTTATACTCATCTTGGGCGGCACCGTACACAGCGACAAGAGTCCATGTGAAATTATCGGCCTTGTTACGGATGTGGAACTTAATATGAAATTCCCCTTCCGAACAAAGCTGCTTCTTGATCCGTACATGTGTTGTCACTCTTATGGTTGAGAGGATGCATGAGTGCCGACGTTGTTCCCATTCTCCAGGGATCCTTGCTATTGCTCCGCTTTAATCTTTGCTTCAAAGTAGATGATCAAAATGCCGATGTTCAAACCAAACCGACTGTAGTGACTAAGTTCATGTGTATACTAGATAAACACACCAGTCCCTTAATCATGTTGTCGTTAATCATCCAAAAACTATGGAGGACATCAGATGCATATTCACATGCATTCAAAATGCTACAGACTGGTGTGCATTTTGTTGCCAACGCACAAGGACGATGTTGCGACTATTTGGTCATCTAGCTACAAATGTTGCTTTAGTGATATAAATATTTGTATGAGGAGTTGCTGGCCTTCTATACTGCATAAGTTTTTTGAATTTTTGTCGTGAATTTTGCTATGAGCGATGCCTTTTTGCTGCGAGAGTGCTGTTTTGCTGCATACATTTTATTGCTGCGTTATTGTTTTCGAAATGTTGAGACTTTGTTTGCATATGGTTTTGACTTTTGACACCTTCAAAAATGTTGCGGCGATGTAATAATATTGAATTTTTGCTATATGGGTAACAGGGTGAGGTATGTTGCAATGGACAAACGACGTGGATCTCGCTTTTTTATGTTGATCGTACGGTGGGAGAGGTGGGAGACGCCCGATTTTCCCCCAAAATCGGCGCCGGTGGCTAGCACCGGCCTTAAAGAGGCGGGTTGAAATTTGGATCTCGACGTCTTTTCCTTGAAATTCAACAAATTATTCATGAGAAACCCCGAACGGACCCTTGGTCGCCCACGCCGAAAAGCAGCCCTCCGTCGACCGAGACCGCCGCCGGGCCGGCTAGCCAAGAATTACTTACCACCGGTTATTACGGAGCCGGCGGGACGAGCTTAAAAAGGGCCCCGGCAGCGGAAAGGTATCCTCCTTCCCATGCCCAAATCGTAACAGGATTCCATTAAAGCCCCCTTCCACTTCCAGCTGCCGCGGGGCATCACCACTTCACCGCCACTTTGACCCCAATTCCCTCTCCTCCTTCATCCCCTTCCTCCTCGTTCTCCTATAAGTGCCGCTCCCGATTCGCCACGTAAAGGAAGGAGGCGTCTTAGCTTGAGCGGGACAAGAGTTCTTGGACGGTGCCCTGGTGGTTTCTTGCGGTTACAATGGAGGGCAGGGCCGGCGGTGGCAGCGGCAGCGGCGACTACATATCCAGCCTTTTGAACTCATCGCCGATGCTCGACCTCGGAGTTCTGGGGGGCGCGCCGGTGTTCGACGGTGCCGGGGATTGCCTGGAGAGGTTCTGCGGCGACCCGGGGTTCGCGGAGCGGGCGGCGAGGCTGTCCAGCTTCAACGGGCAGCGCTTCGCCGCGGGGCTCTTCGGGATGCCACCGCGGGCGGCAGGCGCCAGCGGCATCGACTTCGCCGCCGCCGCCGAGTTTGGTGGCTCGCGGGAGGCATCCTCCGTGTCCGACCCGGCCTCGGCGATGAAGGATGCCAATGCAAAGAAGAGGAAGGCGCCGGCGGCCAAAGGCAAAGCCAAGGAGCCTTCCCTCAGCACCTCTGGCCAGGTGAGCGTCGCGAACTGGGCTCGCTCTCTCCTGCTGCGTGCCATCGGCACTGACCAAGCGGCGGCAATTCTGACTTTCAGGTTGGCGAGCAGAGGGAGTCGGACGCCAAGCGGTGCAAGACGGGTGACGCCGAGAAGAAGGCGACGCCGGTGAAGCCCAAAGCGGAGCAGACCGGCAGCGACAGCTCGGTCGAGGACGGCGAGCAGAAGAAGGGCAAGGGGAAGAATGCCAAGCCGGTGGAGCCCCCCAAGGACTATGTCCATGTCCGTGCGAGGAGAGGGCAGGCAACTGATAGCCACAGCCTCGCAGAGAGGGTACAATTCTGACTATGGCGCTTCAGTGTTTTCCGCTTCAGTTTGTCCAACTCGTACTTCGTGTATTGAACATCTTTCTGCATTCATTCATAGGTGAGAAGAGAGAGGATCAGCCAGAGGATGAAATTTCTCCAGGACCTCGTTCCAGGATGCAATAAGGTACTGCTACCACCTAGTGATTTCAAAATGAGAAACCGGAAAGAACGAGTAGTTGATATCTTTGTGCACATTGTTTTGTACGAAAGACAGTCTTTATTTTCAAGGTTGATAATTATATCGGGCAAATTTCGTTTCACTTTAGGTGATTGGCAAGGCACTCATGCTTGATGAGATCATAAACTATGTCCAGTCGCTTCAACGGCAAGTCGAGGTAAAGAGCAGACCTGTTGAAATTGTTTGATGCCATGCAACGCCGTACTCTGAATTCTGATCAAATCATCTGTTTGGTGGTTTCAGTTCCTGTCTATGAAGTTAGCAACTGTGAATCCACTCGACTTCAACAACCTACCCTCTCTCCTACACAAAGATGTAAGCTTAAACTGTCCCCTGTTTTATGACGCCGTGTGTGATGTTCTGAGCGAGTTGTTACTTACGCTATCTGTAATCCAATTCAGATGTTCCAAGCCTGTGGCCATTCAGCGAGTACAGTTTTCTCGCTTGAAAGTTCCAGCTCGGCATTTCCATTTAGCGACCAAGGAGATGTTTTCCAGTCGTTCGTTCCCAACAGCATGGAGAGCCGGTGCACCCTGAATCAACTAGATTTGGCTCTGACTCAGGCCACAAATGCACAGTATGCTTTCCAGGATGGAACAGCCAGCACAAACTTGCAGCAGGTGATTTTTGCATTCAGAACTTTGTTGTACGTCACTTGATGAAGAATCGTGAAGTGTATTATGCTAACACAGTCTGTGTGCTTCTTACCTTCAGCAAAGGAACTTCTGGGAGGATGATCTCCAGAGCGTTTTCCACGTCGATAACGGACAGAGCCACGACAATGGGGTTTCAGCAGAGAGCTTCCACGGTCAGTAAGAAAATCGATAATGCTTCGCTAAAATCTTCTCGTGTGATAGTTTTGCTAACGCGTGTGAATCATGGAATCGATGCAGGTGAGTTACAAGCAGGCCAGATGAAAATGGAGTTCTAGTCGGCGTGTGGCGTTGGCGTAGATCGTCGCCGAGTGAAAACAGTATTTGACATCTGTACATAAGAAGAAGATGGCACATGGCGCAAGTGGCGAGTGAAGCTATAGCTCTGAACTCTGAAGCTAACAGTCCTTGTTTGTAATTAGGCTCCAAGCCTGTCATATCCTGCCTATAGGGCGATGTGATCCCTCTTGTATTTCTGGCATTAATTATATCAGTATCGATATAACGTAACGATCAGTTACAGTTTGTGTATAAGACACGGTGGTGCAGATACTACTACAAGCACCTCCCCTAATCCTAAATACTGCCGCTAATTAAGAAACAAATCTTCTCGAATCATTTTCACCTTTATTTTCTCCTGTTTTGAGGACCCATTCATTCTTTTTGGAGGTTTTCCCTTTGAGCTTTAGTGATGCTGGATATTTCTTGTGCGTAGAGGAGAAGAGTTGTCTCTGATCATAAACTGTTGCTTGCCCTGTTGGCTGTTGCTGCTACCTCTACGTATTCTCGCTGTCGCCTTCCTTTCGTCCCTTCCACCGGCGGTTAGAGCGAAACGCACGCCGCACTGCCCCAAAGTTGGGTAGGTTACACTTCGCTTTTGGTTTCCTCTACCATCCGTCGACCCCCTGTCGTCTCCTCGCTGCATCTCACGCCTGCGTGTTCTTGCTGCCACCACCCCATTTTCGAAAACCAGATAAACCGGAGTCCGATCGACCTTCAGTACCGAGGATCAGTGTCACTAACTCGGTGTTAGGCCATGTCTCAGTTTCTGTTCTACTTGGAGAGATAGACCGTAAGAGCAAGAGTATGTCACAGGGTTAGGCTTGGCGTCGCTCTCGGCTGCGTTTGTTACCCACGGGAAGAGGCCATCTAACCAACTGTACATTCACCTCTGTCCTGTCCTGTACGCCAGATACAACAGGCTATAGCTGCTCACAAAATACAAATTGATAGCTCCACCGTAGCCTGACAGCAAAATCTCAAGGAAGGACGCCCGTCACTTTACAGCAATCCAATACTACCAACTGTACATACATACTGCAGCTAGTATACAGTGTACTTCAATACTGCATTCTCTTTCAAACGCCTAATGAATTCTGGAAATGCCGTGGCTAAGCGCATGCATGGTCCTTGTCGCTGGCTAAGCGCTCGACATCCTGAAGGTTAGACGTCGCTGTGAAGAGGCGCCGAACTTTTTCTTATGATCGTCGTCGCCGCCGATCATGCAGCGAAAGCAGACACGCATGGGGGTGATGAATGCCGTGCCTGGCCATTTCTTCTCATCTCGCTTATGGCGTTGCTAGCCCGCTTAAGACGCAGCAGCCGGTGTACGGTGATAAATCTCGTGCCGCCGATGTGGCCGGCAAGGCAGAATGTTGCGCTCTGTTTCTGGATTACTGCTCTTTACCCGCTGACAAGGACAGATCGATCAGAGAAATGTGCTTGGGATTTGGTTGAACGGTCTTAGTAAAAAAACTGAAAAAACACAAATTTGGGTGGGAGTTTAGGCATTATGCTGGGCATTTTTTTTCCCAAAAGGGGTGCGAAAGTGGAGTCAAGCATTCCTCTTATATTCCCTATTAAGGCTCGCCTAAAACAAATGTTTAATGGAACCTTAGATTAAACACGTGTCACCAAAACATTTTTATAACACATAATATGATATAATGAAGGACTGTGCTACTAAGGGCACGTGCCCTACATTAGCAATCCGTGGGTACGGGTAGATTAAGCCAACCAATTTATGCATGCATGCAGCTCACGTAGATTCTTTTTGGATTTTGAATTTCAAAAAGTTTTATCTCTTAAACCGCAACTCGAAATTTAGATCCGTTTTCACGGTTGTCTTTGTCGCGACGAAATCTTCGAAACTAGAACCCATATTGATATGTTTTAGCAACTTTTTTTTTCGACCTCTAGTTGCCAGATTATATTCACTTGATTACCAGGCATAGTCATGTTGGTTAGCAGGTTAAAATCAAAAGAGTTTTCATGTTTTTTTTAACTTTGCTCCTCACCAATGTAATGCTTCCCGATGGTAATGACATATTTTACGTGTTTAAAGTGGATCAAATACTCACAATCTGGACATGTACATCATGACTATGACAAAAAACATGTAAAAGTTATCTGGTAACTATGTATTATTTGGATGGTAACCATTAATCATTAATATGGTAACTACAGTATTATAACCTGGCAACTGACGACGAAAAAAAGTTTGTCAAAACATAATAAGATGGGATCTTGTTTTAAAGTACTCGCCGAGACGAACCTAACGGTGAAAACGGGTCGTCAATTGGATTAACAGTTTAAGAGATAATTTATTTTGAATTTTCGGATTAAGGAAAGATTCTCTACATGCATGCATGCGTTGGTTCCTCCGCATGCGCAGGACAGAATCGCTTCTTGGGGCACGTCCCCTTGTTAGATTAATCGTATAATGAATGTGATTGTTCCTGAAAAGATATAATGATTGCTACTGCTGAGATAGAGGTAAATTACCTAACCAAACATTCTCGCAAAACCTTGTAATCAAACCCGGACGGTCCATAGGCCGGGCAATGACAAAAGGAGGGACGCAATAACAGAGTGGACTAGTAATTACCATGCTATTACTGACCAAAAGGAGGGACGCAACAACAGTTTAATGACAAGTTATAATTATATGGGCATCACGTCCTAACATAGAGACCTTTTGGTTATTAGTCTCTCTTATACTCCACCAAGATGCGAACTAAATCATAACACCTCAGTAATTAAGATAACTCAGAGTATAGCAATAAGTATCATGACATGAAATTAAAATAAGAACATGCTAGATCTAGTCATGGAGTAGTGGCAATGGTCACACCCACATCTCCGGTAGCATGGTATTTCTTTTTATCCCTAGTGAGGCAACAAATTAAGGTAGAGATACCCAAGTGGACCGCAGAACTTTCTCTCACGTTCACTGCACTAGCCACCCCCCGTTACTCCAACTAATGCACACGTTCCCCCTCACGCGCTCTCATAAACATGCTTGATCATGACAAGTAAATAAGAACGGGTTACATAATATGCATCTAGTTTCATAACTGAAACAAAACCATTGCAATCTCAAACATATATTAACTCATAAAAAGATCCACCACAAAGGTATTACATAGATGACCGTAATCATGTTCAGCAGCTCATACGGTACTAATTAGTGAAGTTCAAGAGAGAGAGAGATACATAAGTTACTTCCACAAACCCATAGTCCAGAGGTGGACTACTCCCTCTTCATCATGTAGACGGTGGAGAAGTCGTTGGAGAAGATGGAGACCACGCCGGTAGCGTCCCGCCGGAGTTTTCCCCCTCCAATCTGCAACTCCAGGTCTCTGTTTCGGTGTTTCTGTGTTTCTGCGGCGCTCCTTCCAGAGAACGTCGGGGGAATATTTTTATAGGCGGTTTTAGGTCAAAACGGAGTCGGTGGAGGAAAGATCGACGGCAACGGCGCTCCGAGGCCCAAAAGGGGGGGTCCCACGCGGCCCATGTACCTGGCCGCGTGGGCCCACTCAACTTGGCCCTCAGGCCTCCGCTTGTTTGCTTCCTTCGCTCCCACGCTTTGTTCCTTCCAAAAACGGATGCTCGTAAATTTCCAGGTCATTTCGACGTCGTTTGGGTCCCTGAAACATTAAAATATGGAAAACAGGGTTTTCTGCCTGCGCAGGGTTAATTCCATAAAAATAGGAAACATACCAAAATTTCCCAAAATCATTATAAACATTGATATAACCCTTATATGATGCAAATATGACTGGAATACAAGTAATATAGTGCAAAGTTCATGTATGCATTTGATAACCCCCAAGATCAGGGGATCACTGTAGCACCTCTCAATGTGGAAGTAGGGTATCGATCCGCAGGAGCAAGAAGGAAAAGTTATCTATTCCCTACAACTAAAGTGTCACAAGTTTTAGTTGATTATGCACTAAACAAGTTTAAGGAACAAGATTGTTGATTTAATGGATGGAAGTTTAATGTAACAAAACAAGAATGTAAAAATGTCCCAATCCTCTTCAATGCAAGAGGACAGACAAAGGTTTTCTCTTATAGGAACAATGGACATGGGTTCATGGGTTCACTTAATCCTCTCTCTCTCGTCTACGGTGATTATCATGTTATAGATAAAGTACACACAATTGTCATGTTTTAATGGTAGCTTTTATGACGGCTATATGTCCTAAAACACATAGTTGAAAGAAGTACTCATTTGTGTTGCTAGGTCACCCTCGTAAGGCTAGCGTGGTTTCTGTCACTCCCACATCATACTCTTCCTTTTTACCCCCAGATAAAGGATGTTGGGCTGTATTTCACATGTCACTCAATACATATGCCGTGTCACATCGGCCATCCCGTACCTACATACATCATACTTCATAATGGACAATATTCTAAACACTAGTGCAATGATTCATAATTCGTGTGCATGACCACATCTCTCTCATCTATCCACACTTGGTGGTGTCAATCACCTCATGACAAGGATAAACAAGGCATTATGCATAAATCAAACCATCACATGCATCATAGAATATCTCCAAAGTATGACAAATCATAAAAGCTCCAACACAACGGTAAATGTATAACAAATCATCTCATACCACAATATCCACCATAGGAATTACATGGATGACCGTAATCATGTTCAGCAGCTCATACTGTACTAATTAGTGAAGCTCAAGAGGAGAGATACATAAGTTACCACCACAAACCCAAGTCCAGGGGGTGGACTACTCCCTCTTCTTCATGGAGACGGTGGAGAAGTCGTTGGAGAAGATGGAGACCACGCCGGCAGCGCCCCGCCGGAGTTTTCCCCCTCCAATCTGCAACTCCAGGTCTCTGTTTCGGTGTTTCTGTGTTTCTGCGGCGCTCCTTCCAGAGAACGTCGGGGGACTATTTTTATAGCGGTTTTAGGTCAAAACGGAGTCGGTGGAGGAGAAAGATCAACGGAGCTCCGAGGCCCAAAAGGAGGGGTCCCACGCGGCCAGGTACATGGGCCGCGTGGGCCCACCTATTTGGCCCTCGGGTCTCCGCTTGTTTGCTTCCTTCGCCCAAGTCTTCTTCCTTCCAAAATGACGCTCGTAAATTTCAGGTCATTTGGACGTCGTTTGGGTCCCTGAAACATTAAAATAAGAAATAGGGTTTTCTGCCTGCGCAGGGTTAATTCCATAAAAATAGGAAAAATATAATATTCCCAAAATCATTATAAAACAGTGATATAACCCTTATATGATGCAAATATGACTGGAATATAAGTAAATAATGCAAAGTTCATGTATGCATTTTACATGCATCAACATCCCCAAGCTTAACCTATACTCGTCCTCGAGTATGAAGGTGATAAAACTAACATGGACTTTGCAATTTAATACTATCAATGGATATCAAAGATGATTACTATTGCTACATAGAGTCAAATGTTCATTCTTAAAAGGAGTAGCAATATGCAAGATAGTTTATGAAGTGATATCAAGTATTCAATGCAAGGATGTTCAATGATAATTCACAAAGTGTAACATAAGAGAAGTACTATGGACCACATGTATGCATAATGAAAGTAAGAACATCCTAATGGTCATAGAGTATTGATGAAAATCTGAATATAAAAGGTGGACACTTTGGAAAGATATATATATATGAGTAGAGGTAAAGCATGAATAAATTTCATCTAACTTCTGAACTTCTCTACTTAAGTTAATGATTGTAATGTGGTAATCCTTGGTGTCAAGCTCTCATTCCCCTATCATAGCATCTTGAATGATTAAGTTTAAAGTGAAAGCAAATACGAGTAGTGTGCTTGACAAAGTACAGGTTGAAAGTCTCATGCCCCTTGAATAGTTACTCATCTTGGAAACAAAGCAAGTTCAAGTTAAATATCATTGTAAGTAATAATAGTATCATTAAGAGCGTCAACTGGGGTACCTCTTGTCCCAGGATATGGAACAAGCCCATATCAAAATGACAAGACAAACAAACACAATGAACAATCTCAACACCCTTTTTATTTACCATTAGATAGCTTTTTATTGTAAGGTGTATCACAGAAGGTTCACCATAGCATGTAAGTAAATTTCCACCATGAATGATGCATGGCTTAGATTAGCGGCCCAGGCGTCTCTCTAACCATTTATACAAACTCATTTAAACTCACTTCATTTCCACATTTATTTCACCCATGGTAAGCATCCATAAACAAAAGTACATGATATCAACTAAATGAATGAAGTGCATGTTGAAAGCTTGCCATGTGACAGCACATATGAGCTAACTCTCAACCAAAGACATTTGTCAAGCCCACAACATCATAATTTTAATCACAATGGGTCATATTTTATTTATGCAATGAAAGTAAAGTGTGCATCAAGTTCGAGAGAGCTCTATAACCAACTTTTCCCATAACAATCAACAACATAAGCATTTTCATTCAGAGGTATAGATAACACAAATATCATGATAAACATACTCGGAATAGCATAAAGCTAATAGGTAGATATGGTGGACTCACTGGAAAAACTTTGGTTGAAGGTGTTGGAAACAAGTTTTTGCTTGTTGGAATTTTTGGGCTAGCAAGAGGGAGAAAGTTGACCATCTAAATGCATGCATGAGTGTCCATAGAACTAACTAATCCATGTTAAAACAAGGTAAAATAACATTCAGCATCAAAACATGAATAAAAGATAGCTCTTGATAAAATACTTGCAAATTATTACTCATTAACAAGCTCATGAATCATGCAACTATATGTATCTTTTAAAATCAACTCAACATCCCTTTTCCCAATCTTATAATAGCATCCAACATAATTCAACCCAAATTTCCAGTAGCTCTCTCATATATAAATGATAGTGTGGTGGTCTCACAAAATAAAAATCAAACCTAAACAAACAAAAAGACGCTCCAAGTTTATGCGATAAAGTGTTTCGATCGAAAAACAGAAGTTAGACGTGTGCAAACCGAGAGTGTGTAGGTCCAGTGGGGTTGTCTTCACATCCCCAAGCTTATGGTCTTCACCATCCTTGGATAGCTCTTGGTGCATCTCCTCTAATCCCTGTGAAAAAACTTCAAAACACCGTTTCTCCCATTTCTTTTCTGTGGGGTGCATTAGTAGTGATAAACAAATAGATTTCTTGCTGCATATAATCCTTAACAAAAATTCATATGAATGTCCAGAAAGTGTATAATGTTGTATGCCTACTCATAAACTCAATTGGATCAAAAAGATTCAAGTTAAAAGTTCTAAGCATGCATCAAACAAAATGGGACAGAATCTGTCCAGAAAAAACAGCAGCAAAACGTATTTTTCTACCCTACTTAACTTTGTCGGAAAATTCCAAAAATTCATGCATACAGAGGATGAAAGTTGCAATTACAGTTCAAATATGAGCTCATTCGGAGTTACAGAATAAGAATTAAAAATCATACCGTGCACAGATTCGTGCAGGAATAAAATCTCCGAACGCTATAAGCAACTTTTCAAACCAAAATGAGTAAAACTTGGCACTTTATTAAAAATTCCAGAAACTAAACTAAACACTAAGTCTCTTGTTACAGCAAGAGGACACAAAGAAAATCACAAATAAAAACAACCGGGTTGCCTCCCGTAAAGCGCTTTCTTTATAGCCATATAGCTAGGCTTCTTACTTGATGTTTATTGTGGACGAAGCTCATGAGGGAGCTTGAACTTTGGTGTCCCTCTTCCTTGGGAAGTGTTCCATGCACTTCTTGTGTGGAAACTGAAACTTCACATTCCCTTCTTTTGAATCAATGATAGCACCTGTAGTACGAAGAAAAGGTCTTCCAAGAATAATTGGACTAGAGGTTTTATTCCCCATATCCATGATTAGAAAATCAACAGGCACAAATGTCATATGTAACTCTACCATAACATCACTTACTTTCCTAAAGCATGTTTAATGGAATCATCAGCAAGTGCAAGTTCAATAGAGCATTTTTCAAGATTTTTCAATTCAAGTACTTCATATAGTTCTTTAGATAAAACAGAGACACTAGATCCTAGATCAAGTATAGCATGGTGTGTCTCTTTTCCAATGGTTACTAGGACTTTGGGAATCCATATATCCCCAAGCTTAGGTGGTATCATAGCCTCTTGGTTGTACCTAGCAATCTTTTCTTTTAACACATGATTAGCAATATAAGAACCAAAACCAGCTTGGTTAAGTTGATGGAAGGATCACTTGCAAATTTTTGTAAGATAGATATTAATTCATGCAAGCTACAATTCTCTAAGTCAAGCAATGGTTCCTTGACTTCACTAAGCATTTTAACTTCTTCAACTTTCTTTTCCTATTATATAGGTTAAATATTTCATAACGGTCATCAAAGACATCTTCAGGTACTTGGGCTTTTCTAAACTTTCTTTAATTCTTACTTCCAAAAGCAAGCCATCAAGTAGATAGTGGGTATGATTGCAGCAGTATTCATAAAAGAATCCTCACATTCATTATCCAAAAAGACTTAGAGGTTTCAGACAATCCTCTATAAAATATATGCATGAGCATCCAATCTCTAAGACCATGTTCCATTCCAAAAGCTATACCTCTAAACCTTTCCCATGTTTTCAAAGGTTCATCCTCTTCTTGTTTAAAGGTGATAAATTTGTCTAAGATTACAAACTTTTCAGTGGAACAAAATCTTTCAATGAATGCAGCTTTTAAATTAAACCAAGTGCTAAAATTTCCAGGTGGCCATCTCAATATCCAATCTAAGGCTTTTCCACCTAGGGAGTAAGGAAAAAGCTTAATTTTAATATTAGCATGGCTCAAATTTAACATTTTGCACCTTTCATTAAACTTCTTAAGATGAGGTATAGGATCTTCTTTTGGTTTCCCATAAAAACGGTATTCATAAATTGCTTTCATGATATTAGGATCTACCTCACATTTCTCAACAGGGATATTCATATCTTGAGGAAAGTTCTTAACACTAAATGGCCAGAAGGTTCTCTTTTCCATTATGCAAGTTTTTATGTGTTTTTTAATTTTTTATGCAAAACTGAAAATAAATATGCAAACCGAACTTAAAAATGCAAGACAATGACAAAACAAGATAAATTGCTTTGAAGGTAAAGATGGATAAGATGATGCTCACGTAGGTGCAACCTCCCCAAGCTTAGGTGTTAGCACAAGTTGGTGATGAAGTTGACTTGGTGAGATATCCTTGGATAAACCTTTCAGCAATGATTCCCGGCAACGGCGCCAAAAAACAGTCTTGATGGCCCTTCACGTAGTTACCTGCGTGAAAAGTAAATGGGTTAGGTTGAGACTCCAAGTGCAGAGTGTGTAGTAAGTGGAAGACGTGTTTTCCCCACGAGGGGTGACTCGAGGGTTTAATATCGAACTCTCGGGGAATCAGTAGTGAAGATTTATCTTTCCTATCCTTCTTTTGGTTACCTACAAAACAAAGTAAATGTTTTGGTCCTCAACCTCACCTAGTGGTTGTCAAGCACAAGGTGTGAGAATGATATCAAGATAATATGCAATGCAAACAAGAAATAAATATGCAATGGTGGTAAATAAATATGCAAGGATGGTGGTAGCAATGATAAATGATATTTTTGGGTTTTTATGATGAATGCAAGATGTAAAAGTGTTTTTGTATTTTCGGATTTTTAAATGGCAGAAAATGGTAAAGTGGTAAAAGTGGTTGGAAAGGTGTTTCTTATGATTAAAAATGGACCGGGGTTCATGCATCTCTTTAATAAAGTGGTAGACAATGGAACACTAGAGTTGACATATGAGATTGCAACACAACAGTTTAATGACAAGTTATAATTATATGGGCATCACGTCCTAACATAGAGACCTTTTGGTTATTAGTCTCTCTTATACTCCACCAAGATGCGAACTAAATCATAACACCTCAGTAATTAAGATAACTCAGAGTATAGCAATAAGTATCATGACATGAAGTTAAAATAAGAACATGCTAGATCTAGTCATGGAGTAGTGGCAATGGTCACACCCACATCTCCGGTAGCATGGTATTTTTTTTATCCCTAGTGAGGCAACAAAGTAAGGTAAATACCCAAGTGGATCGCAGAACTTTCTCTCACGTTCACTGCACTAGCCACCCCCGTTACTCCAACTAATGCACACGTTCCCCCTCACACGCTCTCATAAACATGCTTGATCATGACAAGTAAATAAGAACGGGGTACATAATATGCATCTACTTTCATAACTGAAACAAAACCATTGCAATCTCAAACATATATTAACTCATAAAAAGATCCACCACAAAGGTATTACATAGATGACCGTAATCATGTTCAGCAGCTCATACGGTACTAATTAGTGAAGCTCAGAGAGAGAGAGATACATAAGTTACTTCCACAAACCCATAGTCCAGAGGTGGACTACTCCCTCTTCATCATGGAGACGGTGGAGAAGTCGTTGGAGAAGATGGAGACCACGCCGGCAGCGCCCCGCCGGAGTTTTCCCCCTCCAATCTGCAACTCCAGGTCTCTGTTTGGTGTTTCTGTGTTTCTGCAGCGCTCCTTCCAGAGAACGTCGGGGGACTATTTTTATAGGCGGTTTTAGGTCAAAATGGAGTCAGTGGGGAAAAGATCGACGGCAACGGAGCTCCGAGGCCCAAAAGGGGGGTCCCACGCGGCCCATGTACTGGCCGCGTGGGCCCACTCAACTTGGCCCTTGGGCCTCCGCTTGTTTGTTTCCTTCGCTCCCACGCTTTGTTCCTTCCAAAAACTGATGCTCGTAAATTTTCAGGTCATTTGGACGTCGTTTGGGTCCCTGAAACATTAAAATATAGAAAACAGGGTTTTCTGCCTGCGCAGGGTTAATTCCATAAAAATAGGAAACATACCAAATATTCCCAAAATCATTATAAAACAGTGATATAACCCTTATATGATGTAAATATGACTAGAATACAAGTAATATAGTGCAAAGTTCATGTATGCATTTTACATGCATCACTCCCACAAACACTATTATACATATTGTTTCTTTTCCCATGTTTAATTCACTTTTGAATTATGGGGTAGATGATCCACTTTTATTCCTTTCTACTAAATCTTCAAAAAGTTTGGGTGCTTTATAAACTAGGAGATTTGAAGAACCAACGTCATCATTGAAAGAGCATTTCGCTCCCCAAATGGCTTTGGTCTTGATGACAACACAATTAGTGAACTAATTCGGTGTTGAGATCTATAAGTGATACAAAAGATGTCATGACCCATGGTTTGACGCTCCTCGATTTCGATAAAAGTGAGGACGACGTTCCAAAACTTTTCTCTTTTTGTTTGAGTCACATGAACCATGTACTATCAAGAGGGGTGATGTCTACTATAACTTCTATTCTTGTAGACAGTGTTGGGCCTCCAAGTGCAGAGGTTTGTAGAACAGCAGCAAGTTTCCTTTAAGTGAATAACCCAAGGTATATCGAACTCAGGGAGGTAGAGGTCAAAGATATCCCTCTCAAGAAACCCTGCAATTAAGATACAAGAAGTCTCTTGTGTCCCCAACACACCCAATACACTTGTCAGATGTATAGGTGCACTAGTTCGGCGAAGAGATAGTGAAATACAAGTGGTATAGATGATTACAAGTAGTAGATGCAATCTGTAGTAACAATGGCAGCAAGCAAACATGCAACAGAATTTGGAGTAAACGGTGTTTCAATGCTTGGAAACAAGGCCTAGGGATCCTACTTTCACTAGCTAGTGGACACTCTCAACAATAATAATATAATTGAACACATAAATACTTCCTCTTCACATGCTACTCTGAACTATTCTCATGTTGGATAGAAATACCAATCTACTGCGTAGGGCTATAACAACACTCCCTAATGTCTGAGTAAACAAACACCACAATATCATAGCACACCAAGACCATCGCGTAGGGCTATAAAAGCACTCCTTAAAGTCTGCATTGCACATCTAGGACACCCCACGCTGTCACTATGAGCATCCTAAATAGTACACAAACACCACAATTTTATAGTGCCATCCAACACAAGAATACTCATGATAAATATCCCTCTAATATATTAATGGAGCCACACACATCACCCACACTGTCACCTTGATAACATGTTCTTACATGACTCCAAAGATTATAATGATAAATCACTTGAGTAGCACAACTATAACATAGTGAAGGGGAAAACATCTATAGATTCAACTAAATTACAATGCTCATGATCACAATAAGATCACACCATGGGAGAGAGGGATGAACCACATAGCTACCAGTAGAGCCCTCAGCCTCGATGAAGAACTACTCCCTCCTCATCATGGGAGGCAGCAACGGCGATGAAGATGACTCCGGGGGCACTTCCCCGTCCCGGCAGGGTGCCAGAACAGAGCTTCTGTCCCCCCGAATTAGGGTTTCGGATGGCGGCGGAGCACGGAGATGTATTCGGGAGTATCGTCGATTGATTTAGGGTTTTCGGGACGGAGGCAATAAATAGGAAGGTTCTCGAGGTGGCCACGCCAGGGGTGGGCGCCACCCCTCCTCCAGGCCGCGCCGAGGGTTGGCGTGGGCTCCTCGTGGCCCATCTCGACCTCCCCTTTTGGCTCACGGAGTCTTCTGGTAAAATAGGCACGCACGTTGATTTTCGTCCAATTCCTAGAACTTTGGTTTTTTTACCTTTTCTGCAATGCACAGACATAATAAACAGGAACTGGCACTGTGGCATCTTGTTAATAGGTTAGTTCTAGAAAATGCATAAAAATGCTATGAAGTGTAAATAAAACATGTAGCAATTGGTATAATAACAACATGGAACATCAAAAATTATAGATACGTTTGAGACATATCAAGGGGTCCACTATGGAAATATATGGGAGGATCATTATCACAACAAAAAAAATGCCCCCCAATGCCTTCTGATTTCGGTCGAGTGATCAACCTCATTGAACCTTGTGCAAACTTGCCATCTAGGCATGGATGTATGATACGTCTCAAACGTATATATAATTTTTGGTTGTTCCATGCTAGTTATATACCATTGCCACATGTTTTTATAATGATTTATATCATTTTGGCATATTTTCTGGAACTAACCTATTAACAAGATGCCCAGTGCCAGGTCCTGTTTTCTGCTGTCGTTTTGTTTCAGAAAAGCTAGTCGGGGAATTTTCTCGGAATTGGCTGAAAATTTACATGAATTATTTTTACGAAGAAACAAAGACGGAGCCAGAAGGGGGACTGCAGGGGGCCCACAGCCCCCAGATGCTACCCAGGCACGGTCAAGGGGTTGACTGTGCCTGGGGCCCATATGGGCACCTCGGGAACCTTCCAGAGCTGCTATTTCGCCTATAAATTGCCTTCGTCCCGAAAACTCTCGGTACCTGATTACTTTTCCAGAAATACGTCAGAGGCCACCGTCGTCGCCAACCCTAGATCAGGAGGGTTCTAAAGCTCTTCCCGGTACCCTGCCAGAGGGGGAGATCATCACCGGAGGCATCTACACCATCATGCCTGCCTTCGGAGTGATGCGTGAGTAGTCCACCACGGGACTACGGGTCCATGGCAGTTGCTAGATGGTTGTCTCTTCTCCTTGTACTCCATTGTTTAGATCTTGTGAGCCGTTTAACATGATCAAGATCATCTATTTGTAATGCTACATGTTGTGTTTGCTGGGATCCGATGAATTGTGGATTCATGACACTCTTGTTCAGTTTATCTATGATATGTTTTATTTATGATCTTGCATGCTCTCTGATGCTTGTGTATGCTTTGGCTGAAGTAATTGATAGTATCTTTAGAGGGAGTATTTATGCTAGATAGTAGGTTCATGCCTCTCTTTGTCTGAGTTCGAGTAGACATAAACGATTAAGACTAGAGATGTGTTGTTGCTACTAGGGGTAAAACAGCGGTGTTTACTTATTTATGTTGTTTTCATTGCTTACATTATGCACCATGCTTATTGCAATTATCCGTTGCTTGTCGGGTGACATGTTGGATAGCGATCCCGGGGTGGATTATTAGTCATAGATGCAGTTGGATGATGGTTTATGTATTTTGACGTAATGCCCATATTAAATGAAACGGTGAACTATATTGTGTTATGGTAGTATTATTACGCGCCCATGCTTTGTCAACTGCCCAGATGTAATTTGTTTACCCAACATGTTTATCTTTCGGAGAGACACCACTAGTGAACTCTGGACCCCGGTCCTATTTTTCTATATTGCTTACAACCGTTTTCATAGCTTTTCCTAGTCATCTGCTCGCTGGTCATTTTTTCTTTCATAATATTTTCCACACATAAGTTTAACTCTTTTTGTTCAGCAAACCGAAGAGATTGACAACCTCTCTGTTTTGTTGGGGCAAAGTGGTTTGTTTGTGATTGTGAGCAGGTTCGCGTTAACCTCCTAGTGCCAGGGGAGGGAGACACCTTGTTGGAGCCTTCTCCAAGTCCTACTGGATTGATAACCTTGGTTTTGTATCAAGGAAAATTGCCGCTACGCTGCATCATACATTCCTCTTGGCGTCCCCCAACGAACGTGTGATTCACGCCATCATAGTACCGGCCATGAAGCAGTAGCATTGCCCCTTACAAGGTGATGTACTACCAATGCCTGGCGGGGAGTAATATCGTCCATAGTACCGCCTCCCCCCAGGAGCATTACTAACAGTCAAAGTACCGCTCGCACTACTGAGCTCGGTGCTGTTCGGCCAATATATAGCAGTACTGCAGCGCAATGGCCTGGAAGTACCGGTCAAGCGGTACTATTTGTTCTCATTATGGTAGTACCGCTCCTGGTACCACAACAGTAGTAGCGCGGCAGTGGCGCTCGGCCCAACGGCTCGATTTGTACGGAAACAGTAGTACAGCTTAGGCAAGTATGTGTACATAACGGTTGGATTTTAGAGGGTTCCTATAAAATCCCACCTTCTTTCCCAAGAGGAAGGTGCAAACATCTTGATTCTTTGAGGAGTGAAGAGGAGATCTAGATATACATATCCACCAAAGGAATTTCAAATCCATCCATCAACCCCTAGAGGATTTTGTTATCTCTTGGGTTCTTTGAAACCCTAGACACAAGTTGATGCTCGGAGATTTATCTGGTTGAAGAAGCTTCAGAAGTTTGTTGGGAGCCTCCATTTAAGTTGTGGAGTAGCCCCAACCTTGTGTAAAGGTTTGGTAAACGATTTCAAAAATATCTTATAGTGGATTGAGTTCTTACTTTGTGGAAGAAGTTTCAGAAGAATAGGTGAGCCTTTGTAGCCATTTTTAGGCTTTATGGCACCACACCCCTCCGACAAAGACATACTCCCCTTGTGAGGGAACTTCTGGACTTACATCCTTGTGTCACCATTGCGGTTATCTCTTACCTTTACTCATTATTTACCGTTGCTTATTATATCTTGTATGCTTGCCACGTAGGATTGCCCAGCTAGTGCATATATAGACAATCTATATTATTGTTGTATCCCTAAATTGAAAAGGTAAAAAAGAAAAGATGAAAGTTGTCAGTTGCCGATCCTTTCACTCATCCAACGACTTCTCCACATTTTTTTCTAACATAGTAATTGTCCTGTCCAATTCAATACCGTTGATGACATTTACCGAACATAAAGCAAGTTTATGAGATGATTGCATGGGCTATCTTCAACCAATATGGTTGGCGACCTAACAAGAGGATTAGGAATGTATAAGTGCTTATTGTAATCTTCTTGTGGCTTTAACTTTTCCGCTCACTAGATATTGTGAAAAATATAATTCTATGTTTCTTGGTAAGAATATAGGGTTATGTGCCCTAATCGATGTAGAGGCCGAGGACCTTCAAAATTTTCGTGAAAAAATATATCAAATGAATTGAATCCTCCCTTTCACCTAGTCAATTGCCATTAGTCCGATTTGATCATTTTTTGTAGCTGGATGTCAAATAAAATTACTAAATCACTACGCAGAACTACGGAATCTTATTAGTCAAGAGATTTAAAAGACATTGTACTATTACAATGGAGAAGCGTGCAAGTTTGCAAAGTGCCTACTATAAACATTGGAAGTTCTGAGGCTTTACAACTGCCGAAGTCACCATAAACAGGATATGTCGTCTACTACTGAAAAAGAACCCACATTGATAAAATACATAATAAGTGATATGTAATAAAGTAGAGTACAACTGCACGTTAGGCATTTTTAGCCAAAATTTCAAAGAAATGATCTAAGGCATTTTGGCCTCTTTGGGTTGCAAGACTCCTAAAATGAAATAATAGGGGAAAATAGCATCACCATGCATGTTTGACGTAAAAGAGTGTTGGAGTTCTGAAAGTGCATTTGCCCTCATGTGTGGTTTTGGTAATTAATGACAATCTCTATGGACTAATGGTTGCATTGAGCTATCCTTGTAGGGCTTGTCCGTTGGCAATGCTTGAACACCATGTGTTTGTACCAAGATTGAAAGAAGAAGATAAAGTGGTGACCAAAATGATATTCAAGGTGTGATCCACACAAATGGTCATCTAGAGTTGAGCTTATTGCAAGTATGGATTGGAATAGAAGATTAAGTGAACATTCATGTTTATCTCCAAGTCATCATATTTAAGAGAAGAAGATGAAGTACAAGTTCAAGAGAAGCATCTCGAAGAAATCCTATGCTTGAAGCTTGTCACCCATTTGGAGATTATGGTCAAGTGAAGATGTGCCTAACAGAGTCTCTCCCATATTGGTGTATAGGGGAGCGATATGTGAGTCTTCACCAAACAAAGCGCAATCAAGAAAGGTGGTCCACTTGAAGATATCAAGATCTCATAGCTCAAGTGGAATGCGCAAGGCAAATGTATGATCTTGATAGGGTTTCTATTTTACCGGTCTCATGGTGTTAGTAGGAGACCGGGTTATAGGATAGACGTCATTCTATCAAGAGGGGCTCTCAAGTGAGTAACTTGATCGCAACTTTGTGGAGAGCTCAAACCTTTGCTTACTTGGCATATCATCTTTCTTGGTTCGTATTTGGTTTTTCTCCTTGTTGGGTTTTGGTGCTTGTCGTGATCTTCATGACAAGCCCAAATTTTTCGAAAACAGATTTTGCTTGCTAAATTTTTTGCATTTTCGGTGTTGCAAACTTTACCGGTTCGTCTTCAAGAAAGGTCCCACACCTTACCATGTGTGGTATCCTCCCTCCATTGTATGGAAGCTCTTGTCGCTAGCTTTCCATCAAAATTGGTCTCGCTTGATTCTGAGTTAATTTGCAAAAGTTATGGGGTTTTCAGTTTTGCTGAGTGGTTGCAGGAAATCTTGACCGGAGATTGCGCTCGTCCTAGGCCGGAGATTCCGGTGTGCTCACATACCGTAGTCTCTTGACTCGGGGCGCCTAAGTTTCCGGCCTCCTTCCGGTCTGCCGTTTTTCTTCAAGTGTCGCCGATGGTGACAGCTTCTGTACTCGGTCCGGAGGGACACCGGAGGCAGTCCGGAGTATCCGGTCTGGCCAGAATATCCGGGTCCCTCGCTGGGCCGGAGATTCCACTCAGACAGGAGTCTCTGGCCTCCCGAGTCCGGTGTCTCCGGTGTAAGTTTTCCTGCAACGGCTCTTTTTCTAGGGACCTATAAAAGGCCCCCTTCTTCCCTATTGAGACCAGCTCTTCCAAGCACGATTTTCTCTCTCTCTCTCTCTCTCTCTCTCTCTCTCTCTCTCTCTCTCTCCATTGTTGACCTTGGAAAGCTTGCCCCTCTCTCAATTCCTCCATGATTCTTGCCTCAAATTAGAGGGAAAAGAGAGAGCAGGTCTAGATCTATATTTTCACCAATCCATCTCTCCTCTAAGTGAGGGGAAGCCTTTCGATCTAGATCATGGATTTCCATTTGTTGAGTTCTTGTTTGTTCTTCCTCTCTTCTCCCCCCATAAGCATTAGTTGCTATTGGTGGGATTTGAGAGTGAAATATTTGAGCACTTGTGCTCTTGCCATTATATTTGGTGCATCGGTTTGTGCTCTTCACGAGAATTCGTGGAAATTAAAAGTTTCTGAGCTTGTTACTCTTGTGTCTTTGGACCCTAGACGACGTGTGGTGATTCTTGGGAGACTCTAATTCAATTGTGGATGCATGCCCCAAGCTTGTGACTCGGGAGCCTCCAATTAGGTTGTGGATGCATGCCTCGGGCTTGTTGTAAAGGCGCCAATTTCCGCCTCGAAGGTTACTGATAGTGGAAGGTGAACCAATCCTTTGTGGTGCGGTTCATCGGAGAATAGGGTGAGGCCTTTTGTGGCGTTGAGTAGTCCTTTGTGTTGAGGTCACACCCCTCCAACGAGACGTACTCCCCTCAAAAGGAGGAAATTGGGAATACATCATCGTCTCCGCGTGACTCGGTTATTTCTATACCCGAGCTTTTTACTTAAGCACTTTACATTGTATATTGCTATCACCTTGTTACTTGTCTTGCTTAGCATAAGTTGTTGGTGCACATAGTTGAGCCTAGTTTATTTAGGTTGTTGGCTTGATAAATTAAAGACCTAGTTTTATTCCGTATTTATTCTAGCCTAAACCGGAAAAGTTTTAATCGCCTATTCACCCCCCTCTAGGCGACATCCTTGTCCTTTCAAGTTCATACCATCCTGAATATTATAAGGTTGGAAGCATGTTTGACCGTGCATAAAAAACATAAGATTATTTCAAGAGGTTGCACTAGATGAAAAATTTCCTATGGAACATAAATAATGAAACTAAAATTTAAGAATTTCTACTGATTTCAATCCTGCGAATCAACAGCTCACGTAAGAAAACTTCGCAATGATTAGAGTTCTTATAAGATCCTTTGATTTAGAGAGGATGGGGATGAGCTATAGATTCTAGTTATTAACATAGATTCATACACATTTCCCAAAAATATATGATAACCGTATATTGTCTTAGGGTTTTAATCTGATATTGAATTTTGATCAGATTACAAAATTATATGCTAGAATTTGGAGGGATTTAAACTTTGTTTCACATTCCATTTCTATGCACTTGCCGTCAAAATTAGCTCAGTCGATGTGTGTATATGTTGATTTGGAACCAAACGTGGTTTGTGGACCTTGTGTCGTGGTCAACAAAATCGGACTAAAAATGTTGTTAATTCTTAATCGACTGAGAATTAAGTTAGAGCTTGGTCGACTCCAAGAGCGCTAGATTTTCATTGTGATCCGTGCGTCATGGGATGTAACTGAGAAATAATGTTCACGCTGTAAAAATATATGTTGCCACACGATTAAAAAATGTGTTCACACGGTACAAAATAATGTTCACGTAGTTCAAATCGCATGATGGTGTCATCGGACCAAGAATTAAGGTAACTTTTGGTCGACCCAACCTCAAGAACGAACCCTAACGAAAATCACACTAATCTTGCAAATCGATAAAAACATGAAAGGAAATGTGTGGTTATTTTTAGTAGATCTGTAAACTTCCCGATTACTGTGTTTTTAAAATCATGTGAACCAAAAAAAACCTAAAAGTAACCGTGTTAATTCCTTCGTTTCGGCGCGTGCCGTGCATTAGCGGTGCAGGCACCGCCACGCGAATCCGCACAAGCATCACATGCTCCTCTTTCGATCCTTCCTGCGCTCCATCTGGTCAAGCACAAGGTACAATCTCGTCGAGCTGGATCGGACCTAGCTTGCATCCTACAGTCTTTGCATGGTCCACCACCAGATCGATCACCCTCCTAGGGGTGATGCATGCACCATGCACGCAGTAAATTCACAAAGAAAGTTGAAACGTCCGCTGATCATTCGACAGCTCTCTTCTCTGTGTGTAAGGCAGGAACCCGAGACGAAATCTGTTTCCTGGACAAGGGTTTCCGGCGCGTCGGCGTCGGCGTCGGCGTCGGCGTCGTTCTCGGACGACGTACGCCCGCCAGATCGACCGGTTGCGACTGAAAACGACGACGGCGATCGGATAGGCGATGCAGCGACCATTCTATATATGCATCGTCCATGCTTTTGCACCGGCGGAAACTGTAGCGAAGTGACTAGCTAGATCCGAGGGTATGGCGCTGGTTCCTCCATCTGGTGATCGATCGATAATCAACGATCGATGGTTGATGATCAATCAGGAATTGAATCGAACCCACGCGCCTCCATCATGAAATCCGAGTATGATTGGTCGATATATCCATGCATGATATATATTTCGGTTGATTGCTTGGATGGCGGAGCAATCAAATCCGAGAGGAAAGGAAGATGAACCAAATTCAGTGCCAATTTTCGCTCTGTTCAAATGGCCAAAAGAAAGAACCCGTCTATTGGAGAAGGAAAAGAAGCGGATAGATCGACCGATCGGGGTAACAATGATTAGGGGTCGCAATGATTGAATCCCGAATTTAGTTGTTAGGTCGGGCGTCGCCGTCGGACCCGATTCCGGGGCCCCTCCCTGGGAACGCACAAGTGTACCGTTTGCCCGATGCGAAGTAAGACAATCCGGTGGAGTCATGAGATGCCACAGCTAACTCCCATTTGGGATGATGGGGAGATCGGTCCAAGGTGCTGCGAGATATTGCGCTTTGTCCTGTGTTCTCCAAGCTCTGGTCCGCAAGGGCATTGATGCATGCCATGAGCCTCGCTAATTCCTGGCTCATTATCTACTCGAAGCACGGGTGTAAACCCTTATTTTTTCGCGTCTGGCTGGTGCCAACTGGTATAGTTCCTTTGCAAGGCCAATATTGCGGTGGCCCAGAAAGAGTGTGGTTGAGGTTGCCATGGCCGCCAACCATGCATGTCCATGCCGGATTGCCGGTCATCTAGCTTATCCATGGAAGATTGCTGGATAGGACCATCGATCACCAGAGGGGAGTCGTCGTCCCGGTTCTTCGGGAGAAAAAGGGAGCCAGAAATGGTGGATAGGTCCGAATGGCATTGGTGGAGCTGCTGATTTTCCGGTCTGTGTTCGATCAGAAGGTGCCCGCGGCGCTGTCTGAAACGACTCACATTTGCTCGCAGCCGAAGGCGGCAAGGCAGGGCAGCGCTCCGGCTCGACTTTTCCAAGGCGTGCTCATGATGGTGGTGCCCGATAGCTACCATGTCTTCTCTCCTCTGCCGCATCTGGAGATCTTTTCCTCTTCTGTTATTGGTGCAAGCCATGATTACCGCCATTGATTGCCATTTCTGATCTCTCGATGTAAACAGGAGGTTGTACCCGCTCGATCGCTCACCAGCCTAGCAAATCGCTTCTGGTCGATCGATCCTCCTACCAAGATGTGAACAGTCTTTTGGATAAAGAGTAGAATCCGGTGTAGTACTTGTGTAGCTGTCAATCATTCTCACCATGCATTGACCAGCTAAGCTAAGCATGATTAGGGATTCCAAGAGGAGTATCGATCACCAGCTAAGCTGAATTAGTGTGCACTCCAGAAGAGAGACCAAACCAAACATTTTTCCCTGTGTTACAGTTGAACTAATTAAGTAGCCGGCCCTAAGGCTTGGGCCTGGGAGAGTTAAATGAGATAGTGGGCCAAACGAGCTGCAGGAAGGAGCAAGGACGATCCGGTCGGTGGTCGGATACAGTTAGACTTGTCGGCCGGCCGGCCGGAGAGGCCCAGCACTACGGTGGGCGACAGTGTGCACGCCACCTAGCAGTTGTGGTCCATGTAATGGTCCGTCTACCGGCGTTAGTTACTCCAATTCGCAGTACTAGTGACTGTGCTCATTGCCTTTGGAGTTAGAAGAGTTTTGCTGAAGCTGAAAGGGGGGCAAAGGCTGCTGAATTCTTTTTTTTTTAGAAAAGGGGAGCTACCCCGGCCTCTGCATCGAAACGATGCACGCGACCTTTATATTGCAGCAAGTTTACGAGTACAAATAGCGTTATTACAATTCATGGATCACTAAAGTTGAATACATAAATAAGCCACTCAAAAATCGGTGCTCTAAACATTTATCCTTCTAGAATGTAGCCACCCCAAAGGTTGGCAGAAGATAGCTCGAACGACCGCCGTCAAACGAGCACAGCCTGTAGCCAAACGTCCTCGCTGGCCAGAAGGTAAGAGAAATGCCCACAAGTGCATCCAGTATAACGCCTTGTGGATGACCTGCAGATAATGAACATGTTGTGTTTTGTTAAAGACCACATCATTACGGCAATTCCATATTGCCCATAGGAAAGCTGCAACACCGATACGAATGTATGACTTGGTAATTTTATCTATGCCATTTAACCAGCTACCAAACATATTTGAGACACTAGAAGGAGGGTATATACTAAACGTGAAATGTATAAGCCTCCAAATGTTCCTAGCAAATGGACATGAAATGAAGAGATGTTCGACGGACTCCTCTTGATGACAAAACACGCATTTTTTGCATCCTGTCCAATTACGTTTTGCTAGATTGTCTTTGGTTAACAACTCTTTTCTACGGAGAAACCATAGAAAGTTTTGATTTTTAACGGGATCTTCAATTTCCACAAATACTTTCGTAAGTATCTTGTGTGTCCATTCATGAAATCTGCATACAAGGATTTAACAGAAAACATGCCATTCGTTGTCAATCTCCATCTAAAAGAGTCTGCGTCAGCACTTAATGAAACCCGCATTAGCTTCTCGACCAAGTGCAGCCACGATGTTCTCTTATCTCCCAATACCGAACGTCGAAACATCAAGTTAATTGGGGTAACTGCCATCACATCATGAACCGAAATGTTCTGGTGTGCAGCAATAGCATACAAGGATGGATATTGTGTTGATAACGGTGTATTACCAAGCCATGCATCTCTCCAAAAGCTAGTTTGAGTACCATTTCCCACAACGAAAGCTCCTCGTGAGAAGAAATCATCTTTAACCCTCATAATGCCTCTCCAAAACGGTGAGTCCGTAGGCTTCCCTTTAACTTGAGATAACGTTTTATCCCCTAAGTATTTGTTAGTTAAAAGTTCTTGCCACATGCCCTTTTCATTCATTAACTTAAACAGCCATTTACTCAAAAGACATTTGTTTTTTATATCTAAAACCTCAATACCAAGCCCACCCTGGTCCTTCGGCCGACATACGATGTTCCACTTGGTTAAACGATACTTTCGCTTTTTGTTATCGCTTTGCCAAAAGAAACGAGAACGGTAGAAGTCTAATCTTTTTCGTACCCCTTTAGGTAGCTCAAGAAAGGATAATAGGAACATTGGCAGGCTTGTCAATACCGAATTAATTAGCACAAGGCGATCTCCGTATGAGAGCATCTTACCCGCCCACGATGCTAATTTCTTCTCAAAACGGTCCTCTATCATTTTCCACTCACGATTGAGTAGTTTCCGATAGTGTATAGGGATGCCTAAATATTTAAACGGAAGAGCGCCAACTTCACATCCAAATATCTCCCTATATTTATCCTGATCCTCTTTAGCTTTGCCAAAACAAAAAAATTCACTCTTATGAAAATTTATTTTCAGGCCCGAAAGTTGTTCGAAAAAAGCTAGGATCAATTTCATATTCACCGCCTTATCTATATCATGCTCAAGAAAAAGAATAGTATCATCAGCATACTGTAATATGGATACTCCATCCTCCACCAAGTGGGGTACGAGTCCACCAACTTGACCATCCTCCTTTGCCCTAGCAATTAGAATAGCTAACATATCAGCTACCAGGTTGAAAAGCATAGGAGAGAGCGGGTCCCCTTGTCTTAGGCCTTTAAGCGTTTGAAAATAATGACCGATGTCATCATTTACACGTATACCTACACTTCCCCCTTGCACAAATCTAGCAATCCATTCACACCACTGAGGTGTAAATCCTTTCATGCGTAAAACTTGCTGGAGGAAAGACCACTTCACCTTGTCATAAGCTTTTTCAAAGTCGATTTTAAATAAGACACCATCTAGTTTCTTTTGATGCATTTCATGTATTGTTTCATGTAGTACTACTACCCCTTCCAGAATATTTCGTCCCGGAATGCAAGCCGTTTGAGTTGGACGCACAACTCGGCTTGCGATGGACGTTGCACGGTTAGTCCCTACCTTCGTAAATATTTTGAAACTCACATTAAGAAGACATATTGGTCTGTATTGTTCGATTCTACTTGCATCTTCCTTCTTTGGTAGTAATGTAATTACTCCAAAGTTTAGCTTATATAAGGGAAGATCACCCGCTCTCAACTGTGTAAACATAGCCATCAAGTCTATTTTAATGACATTCCAAAAATTTTGGTAAAACTCCGCGGGGAACCCGTCTGGTCCTGGAGCTTTGTTATGTTCCATCTGAGAGATAGCCTCGTAGACTTCTTTCTCAGTAAAATCAGCAGTGAGAATGTCATTTTCTTCCGTAGAAATTTGTGTCATATCCGCAGTGACACTCTCATTCATGACAAAATTACTTGGCTCCGGTTTTCCAAATAACTTCTTATAATATTCAGAAATAAATGTCTTCAAATTCTCTTGACCTATTATGGTACCTTCATCCTGTTCTAGCTGAAATATTCTCTTTTTTCTATGTTTACCGTTCGCAATCAGGTGAAAATAGCGTGTATTATTTCCCCCCTCCTGAACATGTTTAACCTTTGCTCTTTGCGCCCACTTAGATTCCTCATCTCGTCTAAGCTTAGCTAAGCACTCATCAGCTTCTTTCTTAGCAGCCCGCTCGGCTACACTGAGAAAGTTTGTTTCCGCTTTAATGTCCAGTTCGTTAATAAGTAACGTAAGCCTATCTTTTAATTTTTTGTATTCGCCACTTAAGTTCTTCGCCCAGCCTCGCAAGAACTGTCGAAGATGTCTAATTTTATTTTGCCAACGTTCTACAGGGGAGTTTCCTTTATTTACTGAATTCCACTCTCTGGATATCAAATCTCTGAATCCTTCTTGGCGCATCCAAGACAATTCAAAAGAAAAGTGATTTTTGTTTCCTAGGTGCGCCTGATCACCTGAGTTCAGAATTAACGGTGTATGGTCCGACCCCGCTCGAGCTAGAGCATGCACCGTTACTAGAGGGAACTTCTGTTCCCACTCCACCGTTGCCAAAAACCGGTCCAGTTTTTCATATGTTGGTGTCTCTCGTCTACTCGCCCAAGTGTATTGCCTCCCCGATAGTGTTAATTCCTTTAAATCAAGACTCTCGATTATAGCATTAAATAAGATAGGCCAACGCGCATTAAAATTATCGTTATTTTTCTCTTCTTGTCGCCTTATAATATTAAAGTCACCTCCCACCAACATAGGGAGTGATTCAGTTTCACAAATACGCACAAGTTCTGCCAAAAAATCAGGTTTTTTACTGTCTTGAGCCGCCCCATACACTACAACTAAAACCCACAGAAAACCATCCACTTTAGATCTAACGTGAAACTTGAAGCAAAAGTCTCCCGTTACAATTTTTTGCACGGTGAATACCGCACTATTCATCCCCACAAGAATTCCCCCAGATCTTCCATGTGGAGGTAAACAAAACCATTCATACTCAAATCCACCCGCAAGGAATTTAAGGAATGGAGTTGCAAAATTTGATCTCCCCGTCTCTACTAACGCCACGAAGTCAAGCTTATGTTCCCTGACAGTCTCATTAACCATAATGTGTTTTGCAGGGTCACCAAATCCGTCACTATTCCAAATCATTCCCCTCATTTTAATTCTTATTTTTTAACTTTTTAATTCTAGCACTTCTTCGAATCTTTAATTGTGATTGTAAAATATTCTTCTTGTTGCGGCCATTTTTAATTTGTTTTGTTAAAAGATCCGCTTGATCTTCTAACAACTCCCTATATTCATCCTCTAAATCTTCGCAAAGATTTGATGCCCGCCGCAAGACAAAACTCTCTTCATGTTCTGTATCATTCAAATTCTTCTCTAAAAAAGTAATGGACCGCATATGTTCTGTGTTTTTTAAAACCGAAACTGAAGAAGACCAATGTTCTTTACTTTTGCCTAACGAAATACCTAGTCTATCAGCTCTACTTTTAATCTCGCTATCAGAAAATTTAAGAATAGACAAATTGGTTTTCATGTGTGCACCTGATGGAGAGTAGCAGCCTCGACGCTGCGCTAGCGTCATGGCCCGCTCGAGTTGAGGAAGATCAGCGTCCGGTTTGTAGCGGAGACGATCGCTGCTGAATTCTTGGTAGGGTGTCTCCTTCCAATGGCTCCCCCAGCACAGCACAGTGATATATGGGACATGTGTCTTGATGATTCAGCACCCTACTTACGAGTTAGCTAGGTCCATGGGCAATACTGGTCCGTTGCGCAACTTGTAGGCCGTTAAATAAAACATGTTCCGTGGAAGAGAATGGGGATTTTCATCTGTGGGTATTCCAAAACCAGTGTTTCCTTCTTGTTTCTGCAAGTTATGGTTTCACTACACGTCTACACCTATAGCTGCCAAGGCCGCAAGGTCAGGTTCCAGAATCCCGCTAGTGTTGCTGTTGGGCCGTGCTCCGTAGATGTAGCCATTTGTGGCTTGCACTGGGGGCAAAGCCTAGCTACCATGGACCCTCTACCTATCGCCTTCAGCGAGCCGTACGTTACGACTCGCCTGCGTAGGAGCGCTCGACATGAAGGCCCAGCAAGCAACGACCAGCAAGCTTCCGCAACGGACGATCAATTCCGCACGACAGGTTCCTTTGTGGGCCCTACGTGTAAACGTTCGTTTCTCTATTGTTGTTTCTTCGTTCTTCGTAAGAACAGTTCAGATTTGTGGTAGTACGAACACGTTCCTTTTGAGAATGGTTTCAGATTTGAAAATAATAAAATGGTTTAGATTTCAAAAAAATGTTAAAGTGGTTCCAAAATTTGAAAATGCTCCGCTTTTAAAAATTGTCCATTTTCTGAAAATGTTTCCAAATTTAAAAAAATATTCAATAATTAAAAAAAATGGTTCCTATCTTTGAAAACGGTTCTTATTTTTGAAAAATGGCTAATTTCTGAAAATGGTTTCAATTTTGGAAATGCTTATGGTTCAAATTTTGGAAAATGGTTCTAATTTTGAAAATGGTTCTGAATTTGAAAATGGTTCCAAATTTAAAATGGTTCAGATTTCGAAAAATAGTTCCGATTTTGAAAATGGTTCCAAATTTGAAAATGGTTCCAATTTTGACAATGGTTCCAAAATTGAAAATGTTTCAAATTTTGCATTTGAAAATGGTTCCGATTTTGAAAATGATCCATTTAAAAAATGGTACCGATTTTGAAAAATGGTTCCGATTTTGAAAATGGTTCCAAATTTGAAAATGGTTCAGATTTTGAAAAAAATCCAATTTTGAAAATGGTACCGAATTTGAAAATGGTTCCAAATTTGAAAATGGTTCGCATTTTGAAAATTGGTTCTAATTTTGAAAATGGTTCCGATTAAAATGGTTCCAAATTTAAAAATGGTTCCAATTTTGAAAATGGTTCTAAAATTGAAAATGGTTCATTTTAAAAAATGGTTCAGACTTTGCATTTGAAAATGGTTCAGATTTTGAAAAATGGTTCCAAGTTTGAAAATGGTTCAGAAAAAAATAAAAACGAAAATGGTTCAAATTTTCAAAAGTGGTTCAGAAAAAAGAAACAAAAAAGGTTCAGATTTTGAAAATATGAAAAAAGAATATTTTTCAAATAAAGGAAGAAAAACTAAACTAAATAATAAAAAGAAACAGAAAAGAAAGAAACGAAAGAAAGAAACGAAAAGCAAAAAAAAAAAGAAAACCCAAAACCCAAAGCAGAAAGCAGAAAACAATAGAAGGGCGAAGAATGATATGACAGTGTAAGCACGAGCGTAGCGCAGTGGCTAAGAGCTATGTGCTTGTACGTAAACGTCGCGAGTTCGAATCACGCCGGTGCCATCTATTTTCCTTCTCTTTTATCTACTTGGATATACTAACGGGCCGGCCCGGCAAGAAAATGTACGTGGATGATGCGGTGCTAGGACTCGCAAAAGGCGATATATAGTGTTTGCGTAGCTACCATGTGTATCTCTTGCCGAAATCACGAGAGCTTCCAGTATGGTCCCGGCTGGCCCGAGCGGACGCCTTATGCGTTGTCATATCAGCCCCGTGAATCCCAATCAGCACCGCTCTGATTTTTTGGCGCCTGGTGCGCATTAGGCCAAATGCCTAAAACGTGTTGGTTTGTGCTTGTGTTTGGTTGGGTGGTTAGTGGTACCTAGTTTTTGGGTGGTTAGTGGTACCTAGTTTTTGGGTGGTTGCCATGTGTTTGATTCTTGGTATGGGATGGTTGAGGTAACCACATTTCTCACATTTCAAGCATATTCCTCTAAAAAGACGCCTGAGCTCAACCAGGTGGTTAACCACCAACGAGCGCGTTTTGCCGCATGCTCACCTTACGTATGAAATAGAAAATTTACCCCTTTTAAATATTTGAATAAACATTTCCCTTTTAAAATCTATTTAGAAATTTCCCCCCTTTTAATATTTGAATTAACTTTTCTTTTTCTATATTAAGAATATTTGAACAAACTTTTCCCTTTCAAATATTTGAACAAATTTTTCCCTTTTAAATATTTGAACAAACTTCTCCCTTTTCAAATATATTAAGAAATGCTACCCCTTTTAATATTTGAACAAACTTTTCCTTTTTAATATATGAATAATATTTGAACAAAAAATTCCTTTTAAATATTTGAACACATGTTATGCCGTGTGTTCTTGGGTAGTTGTCATGTGTTTGGTTCTTGGTGTGGGATGGCTCAGGTAACCACATTTCAAGCATATTTCCTTAAAATGGTGTCTGGCCTCAACCATCACAAAGTGGTTGTTGAAGCCAACCACCAGCGAGCGTATTTTGCCGCGTGCTCACCTTATGTCTGAAATAGAAATTTTACCCCTTTTAAATATTTGAATAAACATTTCCCTTTTAAAATATATTAAGAAATTTCACCCCTTTAAAATACTTGAATAAACTTTTCTTTTTATATATTAAGAATATTCGAACAAACTTTTCCCTTTCAAATATTTGAACAGAATTTTCCCTTTTAAATATATTAAGAAATTCTACCCCTTTTTAATATTTGAACAAAAATTTCCCTTTTAATATATTAAGAATATTTGAACAAAAACATTCCTTTTACATATTTGAACGTCGATATTTTACCCCAATAAATTAAAAAAATTCTTACCAAATTATAATACTAATATTTGAACAAACTTTTTCCTTTTAAAATATATATTATGGAGGTATTCTCACCATCTTAACAATAAGTGACCATATTACCCTAATAATTTCTAATCTCTCAAAGCAAATATAAACATGGCTACCCCTAACCAATTTTATCTATTCAACCAAAAAAAAAACTTGACTCAACCAATCCACACAAACAAACATGAAGTACCTACTCCCTTCCAAGTTCCAATCGAGCAGTACTATAATTATAAGCGAACAGTGAATCACGATACATAACTGGTGAGAAAAACACAAGCAAGTATGAAATGATAAATCGCATACATGTACGAGCCGTAACTAGTGAGATATACTACGTACGCACGCACGTACGGTACAACAGATGAACTTGTATGAGGAAAGCCATGATCGATCAGCGCCGTGGCGTGGTCGCTGACGACTGACCAACCATCTTGACGTAGGTGCCGAGCGCGTCGAGGCGGCGGCCGGAGCGCGCGTGGAAGCCGAGGATCTTGCCGCCGGCCGCCGGGAGCGCGAACGGCACGCCGTCCTCCTGCCCGTACGGCCCGAAGCTGCGCCGGTTGCCGACGAAAGTGAGCGACCTCACGGCGAAGCTGCCGTCGAACTCGCCGTAGTGGCCCACGAGGCTCGTGAAGTGCTCCTCCGGCCGCAGGCAGATCTGCGCATGCATCATCCAGAAGAACCAGTTACTAAACGAAGAAAGCTAGCTAGGTCCATCGATCACCAGCTTCACCGTGCGTGCGTACCTCGGAGAGCGTTCCGCCTTGCCCGCCCCACAGGTCGGTCCACTCCTCCCGGCCGTTGCGCTCGTAGAGGACGGAGATGGCGTCGACGGTGTCGCCGTGCCGGACGACCACCTTGACGACGCGGTTGACGCCGCGCATGTCCATGTCCCTGTCGTGGCCGCCGCCGCCGCCGCAGGGCCCCATCCTCACCACCGAATCCTGCATCGATCGATCTTTGGCGCAGCAGCGCTAGGGATGGAAGAGGCAACAGTATGACACAAAGTCAACAAGGTTTATATAAGTAATCTTTACGTGCTTGGCACTAACATTGCGTTGCATAATACTACTGTGTTCTGGCAACAGGTAATGCCTTCTGTTGGCAGCGGTGCAAGAGATTTGACTTCAGGTAAGGAAGGCATGTCGTGCCCTGCTTGACAGGTTTTTTTGCAAGTAATATGTGTCTCATTTATAAAATAAATTTCAAGCTACAAGCAACGTAAACACTCACCTGAGAAAACTGAAAAGGTAGGAGACCTTAGTCTTTGCAAAAATAATCCTCAGTCAGGAAAGAAAAATACATCTCGGATAGAAAAAAAACCTAAACAAGATACCAATGCTTGTTGCTCAACTTCGGCACCATCGGAGCAGCCACTCAAAGACAGTGGATAAATCACCTCTTCACCCCAAACATGACGCGGCTCCATCGCAGATCTGCAGCTTTACGAATCAACGAAGTAGTTTGCCAAAGGCAAAGCCATTGCCGTTGAAAGAATTGGATCAGGGCAGCACCTCGGACACGCCATAAAACTGCAGATATGATGCCCCCACTCGACGATGTCGGAGGGGGAAACCCTATTTGTCATGCTCCAACCACAAACCCAACACAAATCACCATTTTCCAGCTATCGACAACGTATCGTCTGCACGTAATTCTGAACATCATTTCGAGCTCTGCTCTGACGGTGGAGCCCTGCTTAGCAGTTGGATGTGGCACACCATCCTCTATCCGCGGAGTCTGGTGTACTACTACTGTTTTTTTGTTGTTGAGAAAAACTAATACTATATTGTACAAGGTCTCCAACGGCACCCGGCCCAGACACCACTGGCTCATCTTCTCATGGCGGCCCAGCCGTGACCAGCCAACAACCCACGTTTCCGGGTACAACTAGCGGAAGGTTGAGGTTTGAGAAGATCCATCACCAAGCGTGTTTTTTCTACTATTTTTTCTTTTATTTCTATTTTTTTTAATTACGCATAAGAAAGTACGAAGTAAAATTCTCACATGAATTACAAGTACATGAAAGTATAAATATACAAAAGAAATCGAAGTACTATAAAGTACAACTATACTAAAAACAGAAGTAACACAAGCATAATATGCATTTTCTGAATATAGGTGTGTTCTTGGTAACAATAGTTGTGGCCGGTCTGGAGATGGTGTCAATGAGACCATCGTTCCACCTTTTCTGGTTTGGGATGTCTTTGACAAGGATTGCCCAATTTCGTTTACCACCTGGTGAACTTGACAACAGAGGGAACGAAATTAGAATCTGCTCCGGTAACTCGGTTAGCATAGGACCACTGGCGACATATTCAAAATTGAATCATGACCGAGATCTACATTTTTGGAGAATTAGGACCGGGATCTGCACTTTTGTAGAATTAGGACCAGAATCTTTGTAGAATTAGGACTAGCTGACACACCGGAATAGCTTTTCTCGATGCTTTCAACTGCGACTCTCGATGTATGAAAGACGGAACAAAAGGCTGAGCTTCATGGGAAATCCATAACGGTGCATGGGTGTAGATGCACCCACTATGGATTTTATTTTTAATTTTTTTTCAGAATGTCAAAAAATTCTGAAAAAAAATCCGGATGTAAATTACAGCGTGACGTGTTAGCACAAAAATTGGCATGGTGAAAACACTTTTTTTGCAACCTGTACAAAAAAGACAAATTTCGGACGCGTATATATACTTTTCGGTATGTCCGAATTTGTCTTTTTTGCACAGGTTACAAAAAAAAAAATTTCACCATGCCAATTTTTGTGCTGGCTTCTATCATGTTGGACTACATGCAAAAAAAAAAATTCGAATTTTTTGACATTTCGAAAAAAAATTTCCAGGCAATGGGTGCAGCTGCACCCATGTGCCAAATCCTTCCTTAGCTTCATTACAATTTCACAAATATGACAACTTTAGCCGGACGGTTTTTCAGTTAACAGCGAGAAATAGTTCGTGTCCAATCTTAGAGTAACACACTATCCTTCTCCCACCCTGTAAAGTCTGTCTTTAACTCAGATGTGTAAACAGAACCAAAAACACACTTTGGTTACAGGTTTACAAACAATAACGGTGACCCAAAAACACCACGTAAAAACCCAATAATCAACAATGTACGAAGGTTTTGCTAGCAACACCCGAACCGGCTTGTTTGCTTCTGGCTGTTTTTTGAGTCATCTTCGTCGATGTTCACCCTGTCAAGCGATAACTCCGCCTTGTAAGAGTCGGAGTTCAGGATCTTCCTGCTCACGCTGCTGTAGATCTCCTTGATGACGAGCTCAAACGCCGTCTTCACGTTCGTCGAGTCCATGGCAGACGTCTCCATGAAAAAGAGCCCCTCGGATTCCGCAAGTGCTTTGGCTTCCTCGACAGGCACTTCACGGATGTTCTCCAGATCGCATTTGTTGCCCACCAACATCTTGGCAACCGTTGTGTCAGAATGTGCTGCATTGGATTTGAGGATAGATTTAAGTTACTTCAGCAGAAAATACACACGATATGCAAAGGAAAAGTGTTCACCGCTGTACAGAACCATAAGTGCAAGGACTAACAATCTAACATGTCACTGTCCACATCATATAGAAATGTAGAAACCGAGGAGTGACAGGCATTGAACAAGAAAACAGAACCATCAAAAGTGGTAAATATGTTTGGAGAACAAATAAGAAGGTAACACATGGCACATTATTATGGGTTCTTACTTAGTAAGTTGCTCCCAAGGAATAGGATTTTTTGCCTTTGCGTAAGCGAAATGAAACCAGGTAATCAAGGATATCATTAGTAGTAGGTATGGTGTGAGAAATTAGCAGTAAGAAAACCATCACGCCCAATCCACATATAAGCATAGTGTCACAGTGAGTACACGCATTTTTCTTGCGAGTACTATGAGCACAATCTTATGATTTTATCCATACAACAGTAGTCCCCAATCCTCATCATATATGAAATCTTTCAATACATCGATTACCCATATCCATGCAATCTAGTTATTTTCAACAGCCAATGCCCAATAGGCACAAAATCATTGTTTTAGTCTGTCAGATGCATGCTGATACATCGGTTCATGCAAAATTCTAAGGAACACACAAAAAGACAAGGAGAAACACAAACAGTACATGTACCGGAATTGTAGAATTGCCGATCATGGTGCTCTGTTATTGGTACATCCATAACACTGTAATACTTTTTTAATCTGCTGCAATACTTTGTGTGCTACTCCGTAACTCAAAATGTATCTAGGACAAGTAGGATGTACCAATACCACCCTGTGACTTTCATGGCATACCAATTGGCAGTAAAACACAGATTGCAACTTGTAATCAAGGATGGGCTTATCAACATGCACATGAAAGGACTGAACCTAGAAATCCATGTGTTGCATGTTGGTTGACTGGTTCCCACAGCGACATGCTCAAAATTTGCCTCCAAGAAGAAACAGGGAATAAAACGTGACCAGCACCAATAAAAAAGGTATACCCTCAAACCATTAAAAACATAGGAGTGGCTTAAATCATGCTCTGATGTATCAATTCTATTGTAACAAGAAAATGGCATTCATGTTGTTGCAACAACCTTATGGACAACATTTGCAACAAAAAAAAAACCTTATGGACAAAGCACAATCAGAGTAATTGGAGGATATGGATCAGACCAATTCTATAGTGTCTACACACAAGAACAAACAACCAGACAGCGGCAACTCTGTTTTGAACATCCTTAACACTGAAGAATAAATTCAAGCTAAGCAGCCTCCGATGTCAGAAGAGCGATGCATCCTAGCTAAAGTCCTCATGTACATAAAATAAATGAACCTAGACAATGCATCTATTCCATGGTGGTTGGCTGGTTTCAACAGCAACATGCCCAAAATTTCTGATACATCGGTTCATGCAAAATTCTAAGGGGAATGTGGAATGAAAGCAGCATACATATCAAGAAGTTTGGCCTCAAACTACGAACAAACTTAAGGGTGACTGAAATCATGCTCTCATGTATATCAGCTGTATTTTTAGAGGAAAGGCCAGAAGCCCCTGCTTTATAGAAAGCACAAATCTGTATGTATCAATTTTATTGTAAAAAGGAAATGGCATGCATGCAGGTTGCAGCAATCAGAGCATAATCAGGGTGATGGGAGGATATTGACCAGGGACATATTCTAGATTTTCTAGACACAACAAGAAACAACCGGAGAATGGAAATTATGTTCTGAATATCTAAAATGCTGAAGAACTACCCAGACTCTATGACAGAAATGCACATAGCTGCAAATATATAGCTCATCACAAATTAGCAGTCCTAAGGAAAGGATGCCTTCTACTTCAATGACGAATCCCAAAAGAGGCAACGAGCAGAGTAATTGCAGTCACTAGACGTGGTCCTGACGTCCAATCCTCAGACGTTCCAAACAAGCGTTTTGCATCAGGACTCAGATCCAGATTCAGGACAGGTCGCTCAACCATCCCGGTGTAACAATTCTATCAGAAAACACCCAATCCAATCATTTAGCATCTAGGCGTCTACAAGGTATCTGAGACACAACGTATGATCCTCCAAAAAGGGTTTCTATATGCTGCTGCAGGAGCACTAGTGTCCCTTTCGAGGGGACGCCGCCCAGAATCAGAATCGGTCCAGATCTAGGCGATGTTAACTTTTTATTAAGGGATGGAAGTTTTAAGGAATCAGTCGATCCAAGCTAGTACTAACAGACAGCACAACAAGCAAGCGTGGGAGCTAATTTAATCAAGCAAGGAAGCAGTTGGGGTGGGTGGAGAGAAGGAAGGGGGCGAGCAGAGCAGTACGTACTGTTGAGCTCCTGGAGCCACCGTCCGACGTTGTCGAAGGTGGACCGGCGCGAGATGTCGTAGACGAGGAGCGCGCCGAACGCGCCCCGGTAGTATGCGGATGTGACGGCGCGGAACCGCTCCTGCCCCGCGGTGTCCCAGATCTGGGCCTTGACCTCCTTGCCGTCGATGTCCATGCTCTGGGTCTGGAACTCGACCCCGATGGTGGCCTTGGAGTGGAGGTTGAACTCGTTGCGCGCGTAGCGGGAGAGCAGGTTGCTCTTCCCCACGGCGCTGTCCCCGATGATGACCACCTTGAACAGGTACTCCTCCGCCTCCCCGTCCGAGTCGTCCCCCATCGCCGCCGCGGACGGAGCTTTTACCCCTCGAGCTTCGAAGCCGCCGCCGCTGCCGCCACCTTTGGTTGGCGTCGTCTGGGCACGGCACGCTGGAGGTCTGCTGGGGAATGTACCGGATTTTGTAGCGTATTGGGGCGGTGGGTTTTGACCGAACACGACGGTGAGGTTCTGCGGACTAGTGTGGGTGGTGAGGGAAGCGTCGGCTCGGGACGAGACGAGTGGGAGCCGAGTGGGACGCACGGCACGGCCACGGCGAGCGCGGTCACCGACGGGTGGGGCTCGAGAGTGCTGGCCACGGGGCCATGATGTCGGTGGGACGGGGTGAACGCGTCGTGCGTAGTGCGGCGGCGGCACGGCTGATTGTGAGTTGGCGCCCCGTTGTTCGCGGAGCGGACCAGGGGGACACAGATCAGGTGACATGCACCTTTTGCATGTCACCGTGTGACATACGGCCTAAATTTAAATTTAAACATTTCGAAAAAATCTGAAAAAAATCATGCATGCTCATAGCACATATTTAGATAATCCCTAAAAAAAACTCAAAATTCGAAACATACATCGAGAAACAAAAAAGAGAAACTCAGATGTGAATAGGCTACAGAGAACAATTCGGGAACTATTCATGATAGATTTCTCTTTTTTGTTTCTCGATGTATGTTTCGAATTTTGAGTTTCTTTTTTAGGGGTTATTTAAATATGTGCTGTGAACATGCATGATTTTTTTCAGGTTTTTTCGAAATGTTTAAATTTGAATTTAGGTCGCATGTCACACGGTGACATGCAAAAGGTGCATGTCACCTGATCTGTGTCCGACCAGGGGACTGCCCGGGCAAGACAGCTCGGAGAGACAATGGATCATCGATCGCGCGTCGTGAGCCAGCTGAGCAAGGCGAAGGGTATTCGCAAATCGCAACAGGAGTGGTACGTGCCGAGTGCCGACCATGTCCATGTTTTTCGACGGAAAGCTCGAAATGTGCCTGGATTTGAATTAACGAATCCAACAACCGAGTAGGAGTGCCATGTTCATGTTCACCTTGATGGAATGCCATTCGGCCAGATGTGAACTACGACATCTCCCATTTTTTCCCCATTTGTCGGTGGCCAGCGAGACGTGGTGGACAGTGCATACCAGGGAGTAAGCACTAGCGGACCCAAGATATTATCGGAAGCAAACGAAAATACCTAAATGGAGTTTTGACATGAAACGTAAGGTTTAATGTTTAACCAAATGACAAAAAATAAAAGCACAAAAAGGTACATAAATAACGAAGCTTTGCTCTGATCCTAGCATTCCGGTTTCCTCGTCAATCATAGGAAAAGAATCGGAATCTATGAAAAAATAATCAGAAAATAGTCCATGTCCAGTAATTGTCCCACTCTCATTGAACTTTATTTCCGATTTTTCAGGCGCAGTCGTAGACACATATTGTTGGTTCAAATTGGCAAGTTGTGACGCCGGTGAAAAATAATATGACACTGGTCTTGAAAAGGTAAGCTAGCTAGCTACGGCCGGGCGGATGCGATGATGTGATTGAGACGTGCGTTAGTAGATGCTTCCTTGCCAAATCTGTAGTCTAGCCCTGGTCGTTCTGGCCCAAGGACAAGGGCTAGAGTGTTTGTGCCATTGATTTTCTGTGAAACTTACAAAGAGGTGTACATGTATTACGTGGGCCATACCTGGCTGTAGCATGGATCACAGTTCCTTCCCTGGGAGTAAGTGTGGGCTACCATGAGAAGAGACAAGATGGTTATGTGTGTGTGAGAGAGAGGATGGAATGATGGGAGAGAGAGGGAGCAGAGAGAGATAGAAGAAATATGGCGACTATAGAATTGAAGGAGGTGGGACGAAAGCCAACGGAGACGGGTGACTATGAAGACTGGCGGGGAGGCGGCCGAACTACATGACAATGCAGTCGGGATGAAGAGTGTAGAGCATGAGAGACTGAGCATAGAAAAGAGAAATGGTGTGGAATGCGGCGTGGATGGTAGAACCCCGGTTTTGATACCAAATTTGGGAAACTTTGGGAGTTTCAGTGTTCATTTGGGATGGGGGTTGGATGGATAGTGACTTGGGGCCTGTTTTCGTGTCCACGGACAGGCCTAGACATATGGCGCTTGAACGTGTAGTGCCCTTGGAAATGTCATTAGTCATTGCTTTTTCATTTTTTTTGAGTTTAAGGTGGTCGATATCCACCGCTCGAATAGATAAAATAGAATTGACCCAGTTTATAAGGGAACCTGGGCTCAAAAACCATACAAACTATACAATGCCCTGTTTATGAGGAAAACATGGTCAAAAAAACCGCACATACGATGTGACCCGCCGCCCACACGACACAAGTCGACCAAACGCCACAATACACACCACCCGCTCTGGGGCCGCCGCCCCGGCGTAGCAATCAGATCGACCTTCGCATTGCCTGAAGGCGATCCAGTCATGGTCGACGAACCCTCTGTCCGCGCAGTTTTCATCTAGGTCGCCACCAAAACCAACCTGTTCCGGGGCCGCCGTCCTGGCGTAGCAACCAGATCGACCTTCGCATTGCCCAAAGGCGATCCAGTCGGGTCGACGAACCCTCTGCCCGTACAGTCTTCATCCAGGTCGCCACTCAGACCCACGCTAAACAACGTCTCTGCCTCATAGAATCGTCATAGTGTGGGAGCCCGAGGCCGCTGCCTCGGCGTACCGCCACCCCGGCATCCACCTTCCCTGACCACATCTCCATCCTACCGATCCGTCGCGAACCCGCCGCACCGGGAGAGCCGGTGACTCCAAGACGACGCCTCCAACAAGGTAGTGACGCGTCCGTCACCGTCGCCCGCCCCCGACGGAGCTTAGGCTTTCACCCGGAGACCATCGGACCACTCCCGTTGGGCCGGTTGTCGAAACTCCACGACGATGTCATCAAGAAGGAGAACGACGCCCAAGGACGCCGCCATCGTCGGCACCGACCGGAGTCGGTGCAAGGCTTTCGCCCGGAGTTCGAGACACCCATGAAGCTTAGGGAGCCGCGAGATGGGAGACGCATCCGTGGCTAGCCACCTAGCTCCACCACTTGCCGAAATCCCGTAGCACCTCACGCCATGGAAGCCGGCAAGCTAGCCGCGCCACCACTGCACGGCCAAAAATCCGGGGCCGCCGCCCCGGCTTCCACCTCTGTTCCCCAGCCTCCTCCTCGTCACCTGCGAGCAACCTCTTGCATGCCCGCGCGCCCTCCAGCGCGCATGGCGAGCTCGCCGCCCGCACGGCCCGCTAGGCCCAGATGGAGCCCGACGGGGCCCAGATCTGAGCCCTGGCGCCTGGGCGACGAATCCCACGGCACAGTGGCGCCCATCGCGGCGCACCGCCGCCAGCAGGTTCCGCCGCCACGATCTCTGCCCGAGCCCGCCGGCTCGGCATCCCCCAGCCCCGACCGCCGCCGTCCCCCACGAGCCGGTCCTCCACCAAAAACGAGCGCGCGAGGACGACCCTCCCGACCACCTTTTGGCAGTGGGGGCGTCGCCACCGCCGCGGACAAGGCCAGGGGCGGCAGCGGCAGGAGGGCGCCGGATGGAGAGGGACTCGGCGGCGCAAATTTTGTCCCCTGGCACCGCCGAGGAAGCGACGCGAGGGGTCTCTCTCGGTGGGTCAATTGCTTTTTCATACACCGTCATACTCGTACATCACAAAGGAACAATGAAATATGAGGGAACTCAACGTTCTTTAATAGTTTATGGTTCATGGTACCGTCTTATGCGTGATTTTCATTGTAAGCCACAATAATCACCCTATGCTATACTAAACATGATATGTAGAATAACATATTTTCTTAGAGCATCACAAGTCCTTATTCTCAAGGTGGCCTTTAGCTAGGCCCACCTTATTTTCTATAGCCTTCTAAAATCTCCAATATTTAGGGCGTGTTCGGCAACCCTCCGCGCTCCAGCTCCGCGGTGCTCCGCTGCGGAGCAGCACCGAACATGTCAGATCCACGGAGCCAGATCCTTGGAGCGGTACGTTTTCGCTGTACAAATCGCGGAGCACCACTTCCGGTGATCCACGGAGCGCCAAATCGTGGAGCAGCGTGTATTTACGGAGGGACTGCCACCGCCAAGTGAAGAAAACCGTTCGCTCCCTTTCTTTCCTTCCGAGCGAGCCACTCCCGATCGGCCAGAATCCTTTTCTCTCCTCAACTCTCTCACCGCGTGACCTAGCCGCCACCTGCCTCGACTCTGGCCGCCGCCGGCCCTCGACTCTGGATGCCGCCGCCCCCGACTCCGGCCGCCTCCCACGACTCCGCCTCCCACCGGCGGCTCCCGTCAAGGTTCTTCATCGGCCCGGCCTCCAGATCGAGTTGCTCCGCCACCGTCCCCAACCTCTGTTCCCCTTCAGGTGAGAAAATCCTACCATGTAGATGTGTTTGATATCAGCATTGGTGAGCAGCTCGAGAGGGAGAGGTTTGCAGGGGGTTGATTTGCTCTATATTTGTGCACTGTTCTTTGTAGTGGTAGAATTTTGTTGAGAATGGCTGCTGAGTGGACTGAGGACAACACTAGGATAATCACAGATTTGTTTGCCAAGCAAGTGCATATGGGTAATAGGCCAAACACTCACTTGACACCTAGAGCATACGAGGATGTTGCTAAAGAATTCCCAGTGATAACCGGACTGGACTATAAGCAACCCCAACTTAAAAACAAATGGGACAAGCTGAAAAAGGATTACAACGCATTCAAGCAGCTCAGATTGAGGGAGACTGGAGGGGGATGGGACATAGAGAGGAATACCGTAAGACAAGATGCCGAGTGGTGGAAGAAGGCAGCAAAAGTGAGTTGTCATGCTTATGTTTTGCTTCATACAATTTAATTAACTTAGCTTATTGACATGTTGTTTGTGTTGTATCGCAGGACATTCCAGGTTGTGGCAAGTTCAAGAAGCATGGGCTTCGCAATGAAGCAAACTTGAAGGTGATGTTTGAAGACATCACTAGTGATGGTAGTGATCATTGGAACCCTTCTTCGGGTTTACCACCTCCTTCAACTGAAGCGTTAGCATATGCCTTGAATGTTGATGCCATCCAAGACCTTGATTCCGAGGATACCGAATTGCAGCCAAGTCCAGGTGATGTGGGAGCTAGTTCTTTGGGAGTCAAGAGGCTTGGAAAGTTTGTGCATCATGGAAACAAGAAACCCAAGAGTGCACTAGTGATGCAGGAGCAGATTACAAGGATTGGTGACATTGCTGAGATATCCTAATCCTCTTTTGAGTCTTTCATGAAGAGTGATGATGATGCATTTGTCAAGACTACCATGGATGCAGTTTTAGCATGTGGCACTCAAGACGGTACTGACGAGCACTACATTGCCACCGAGTTGATGGCCAAGCGAGACCAAAGGGAGATTTTTATGCACATGAGTGAGGGGTCTCATAAGGGTTGGCGTCGTAGGAAGTTTGTTTACAAGTATTCAAAGTGGATGGTTCGTTTAACCATGTTCTGTTATTTGTGCATTTGTGCACTTTGTATCAACTATGGCCACGAGACTATTTATGCATTTTGTTGAACCATGTACTATTATTTGGCTTGTATCAATTATTTGGATAATATTTGTGCACTTTCTTGAACCATGTACTATTATTTGGCTTGCCATATGTCTTTGTATCATATCATTGTGTTTGATGCTAACTATTTGTAACTTGTTCATTGTGTATGTGCAGATGTCGTCTGACAGTGACAGTGAAGATGAAAATGCTTATCGAATGAAGAGAAGGTTGATTTGCCATCGTGCAAAACAAATATCCATCACTTGTTCAAATGCAGCACACATTGCTGCGAAATTTAGTGGAAATTGGTTGTTGAAAGCTGAGGCTAGAACATCCTTGTTGAGTGGGTTTGGATGGCTGCAAGAGACTATTGACACACCAGGAGAGACCTACACAATGCTAAGAATGAGTGCAAGGGTATTCTTTGACCTTCATGACTTGTTGGTCGATCGTATGGGCTCTCACACTCCCCCTTTGTTAGCAGTTATGAGTCTCTTCCTATGTTTCTTTGGACATTGGGTTGCTGTGAATCAAATAGGAGAACACAAAACCGTTTCAAACATTCAGCCGACACTGTGCACCAGAAATTTCATGAGGTACTAAATTGTGTGGTTCGTATGTCCTCTCAGGCTCTCACTACTTGAAGCCTAAGGATCCAAATTTCCGCACCTTGCATCCTAGGATTAGGAATGATAGACGTGCGTGCCCACATTTTAAAAACTGCATTGGTGCAATAGATGGGACTCACATTAGGGCAGTTATTTCTCCGGCCCTACAAGTGAGATACATTGGAAGAACAGACACAGTAACTCAGAATGTGATGACGGTATGTGACTTTGATATGCATTTCACTTATGCTTCAATTGGACAACCTGGTGCTATGCATGACACAAGTGTCCTTTATCATGCACTTGACAAGGATAGGCTCACCTTCCCCCATCCTCCAAAGGGTGAGCATTTCACAAATACTATCGTGTAATTATTTGCATGATGCAATATATGTCACAACTAATATGCAATATTTCCTTTGTTTTGTTTTGTTTAGGCAAGTACTACCTTGTTGATGCTGGCTATCCTAATAGAAATGGATATCTTGCACCATACAAAGGAGAAAGGTATCATGTTCCTGAGTTCCATAGAGGTGTAGAGCCAAATACTCCTGTCGAGAAGTTCAACAGAATTCACTCCTCCAAGCGTAATATAATTGAGAGAGCTTTCGGGGTATTGAAGATGAAATTTTAGATCCTTCTCAAGATGCCAAAGTTTGACATGGCTACCCAGAAGATGATTGTCGCTGCAACTATGGCATTGCACAACTATATTCGTGCCCATGATAGAGAAGATATCCATTTTCAGCGGTGTGATAGAGATACTGATTATGTGCCCGAAATACCGAAACGATACAAGCGGTACGTTGTTCCTGCTGGTGCTTCGTATTCGTCAACTCCGGAAGCAAACAATGCTGACATGGATGCGTTCAGAGATGAACTAGCTACTGCCATTGCTCTAGGATGGTGATTCAAATGGCATGTTACATATATTTGTACATGTGCTGCTTTTGGACTTGATACCGCCACGTGATGCTTTTGGACTTGATACAACCAATGGAATTATGCTTGTATGAGACTTCATGGCGGTGAAATATTGTCTTATATCTGCCTTCAAATTATCTAAATATTTTATATGATGAACAGCAAAATCTGCTCTCTTTTTACCCTCTGTACAGGCAAAACTGCTCTCTGTAACTCTCTGTATAACCCAAATATCGAGAGAAAAAAAAGAGTCGAATGCTGCAATCTATTGCTCCCGAATTGCCACTCCTGCTCAAATGCTTAGCAAATTCGGGCTGCAACCCCTATTTCTTAGCAGGCCAGCCTCCCGCAATGGGCTTTGGGCCCAGAAATTCGATGGAGCTGTGCCGAACGTTTTCCGCTCCACTACAAACGTAGGATTCGCTCGCGCGGAGCCAGATCGACGGATTTGAGCGGAGCGGAGGGTCGCCGAACACGCCCTTAGAATCTGAACGTTTTGGAGCCACTCCAGCGTTGTTGCGATGGTGGGACTCTACTTATTCAAAAGGTCATCGACGACCACATCACAGTTGGATTTGCTCTAGACGGTGTTTCTCTTCGTCCTGTCGTCGGGAGCACTGCGGCAAGTGCCCATGATAGCAATGTCTCCTTCCCAAGCTCCATCAGTGTGTTTCCACTTTGTCGCGTCTATCACAACGATTCCTCCAATCTTAGCACGCTGATAGAACACATAGTGAAAACATTTTTTACTCTTCACAGGGGCAAGTCTTAGCGATATGGTCTGGTCTAAAACTAAGGTCGACTCGCATCTAAAAAAGAGAAGGGTGGGCATGCACCGCGATTTTACATCCCCTTTGGAGGTCTGGGCCGTCGGATCTTCACTGCTGAGCGCTCACGGCCGTCGGATCGCGCGTTGACTTATGGTGCCCTTTTTTCGACCGAGCCGTCAGTGTCTCTCCGGGTAAGAGATCTCGTGCAGCTTGATGTGTCGCGCCCTCCTCGCGTCGCGCGAGAGAAACGAGTGGCGGAGAGACTCAGAGGCCCCACGGTTGCCTTGGTCCGATATTTTGGAGGGCGTCATCTGGGGTGTTTGTGAATTTTCCCCTCAAAACAGTCCTCGCTTACCTCAGAACAGAGCTTGCCGTACAGCCATGGCCTCCGGGCATTCGTCCACGGAGAGGCGCTACAGCGCCGGGGCAAAATTGGTGGTGCCCTTCCCCCCCCCCCCCTTACCTGTCTCCATCTTATCTTCCAGGCTTCCTCCCACCTCACTTTTCCCCTTCACCGCCCAGCCTACTGCTCGCCGATCTCATCGCCTTCGCCGTCCCTCCTCGCCTTCACGACCGTGCCTGCCTCTTGCGGACCGTGTCGCCGGCGACGTCCTGCGTGATGGCTGTTGCGGGTTTGAAGCTGGTTGAGGTTTGTCCAACAGACGTTTCTTTCATCCCCTTTCTCGTATGAGCCTCTGCTGTTCTCGATACGGGAGGCTGCGCTTCTTTAGTCTTTTTCTAACGCGTGTTCACGTTCGTGTGTTTGTTCTACAAATTCAGGCTTGCTTCTGGCTGTTGGGAGGGGCATCGTCTTGCTGGTGTTCTCCTCCACATGTTTGGGCTCTTTCTGTGCAATCGCTGAGCGAATATAGTTCAAAGCGTCCTTATGTACTGATAATTTTCTGTGATTTGTAGTTTGATCTGCTGGTTTTCTCTTTGGTTTTATCGGCTGTATTCTTCAGAGAGGCTGCCAGTTTGCTAGGTAAATGCCCTTTCTTTACCCAGCTTATTCTTAGTTTGTGCCTATAGGTTGTTCGGTATTGTGGTGGTAGCATGCAGAATATGCATATAAAATCGTAGCTTTTACCTTTTCCGGCTGGTGCCAATTCACTAATAAGTACAAAAAGTGTTCATGATTGTTGCGCTGCATAATATACAAAATTTCCCAGCTTTTAGTATGTTCTGGCTAGCAAGCAGGTACATTAGGAGAGTTATAATGGAATCATGTGCAAGAAATAACACCACTCTGTTTGTTGTCACTCTAAATTTGATGTAAGGTATTCTCCTCTCGACCCAGCTGACCATAGATAGAAATTTTTAAAAATCTACTGTGAACCAGTGTCTCTGTTCTCTTATTTATTTTTAATTAAATCATCCATAACATATCCCTAACTCAAAAGATCTATCTTAGATATCATGTGGTTCACATTTGTCTAATATGTTCCTTTGAGTGTCATATATCTCTGTTAGATCATATATTTAGTTCAGAATCCTAAGCGCCCGTTGTTTGTACAATGTTGCACTAATTTTTATTCATGCAGTCCAGCTCATGTCCTCTGTGCTTGGTTCCAATTATATGGAAAGCATGACTTCTCTTTTCCATGTTACATCACAAGTTAAATTTGCCTTTACATTTTCTTTTTACAGGATTTACAGAACACAACCAAATTTCGTGCTGCTCGTGTTCTCTCGACAGGTGAGATCTCTTTATGTGTACCCTCGATTGAGCATGAGTTCAAGTGTGTCTATTTATTGATCACCTGGTGTGATTCGCAGTTTGCTCTACTGGTTTTCTCTTTAGTTTTTCCGGCTGTAATCTTCAGAAAGTCTGCCGGTTCGCCGTGCCTTGTCGTGGTGGGATCACGACAGATGCCATGGGTATGGCTAAGATGGGGCCGAATGGTCGTTGGGGGAATCCGGGAGGGTTTATGCACTCTTGAAGTGCACAAGCAAGAACACACCAAAAACCGCAAGAACACGAACTGAAAACCAACCAACCAAGAACACGAAGAACACCACGATGTACCCTGCTTCGGGGCCCTCTTGCGGAGGTAACACCCCTACTGCAGCACTATCCTAGTCAGTATATAGCACAAGATGACTAGTACAGGTCGCTCCTCGAGCTGTGTGATGGTACAAGGGTGAGAGCTTGAGGTGGGAGATGAAGTTACAAGGAGAATCAACTAGGGTGCCGGGGTCTCTTTTCTTTCTTCTTCTTTGTTTTCGTCCTTCCCTCCTCGTCGTCCCCAGCACAGGAGGGGTAGAAGCCCCTTATATAGGCTAGCCGGGTTACCATAGTGCCCCTCGCCGAGTACTGTAGCCATGCCTCTGCTTTGATCATCATTGCACTCCTGTCAGGGACAAGACATGACATGCCCATCCCCTGCATCACCACAGTGGAGCTAGGATGTCCCCTCTGACTGAGACAGGACGTAGCCGCGCCGAGCTACCTCGTAGCCCTGACCTCGGAACTCTAGGGGTCAGTGGTCAGAGACGTGCAGACCTGCAGAACCCGGGGCACGCCTCTGCCACGCTCCGTGACAGACGCTCCCGTGTCAGGCGAGAAGTGACTGGAGCATTGACTCCTGCCCGAGCTATGGCCTCCTGCGCATAAGATCTTTTACCAGGTCGGACTTCACTTCCTTCCCACAGCTCATCCTGCACTCACAACCCAAACCACGGCAACGAGGTAGTTAGGTCGGCTGAACACAGCTCGGACAGTGAACCTCGGCCCTGGCCAATAGTATACCTCGGACCCCTCCTGGCCAAGATAGGTCGGCCTGTAATCTCCAGGTCAAGATGAAGCTCGGACATTCCCAGGCCCAAACAGGTCGGCCCTTTCCGTACCTCGGCACACCTTCGAACTCCACTTATGCCAAGCCTTGACCCTACCCGGGGATACTCCCCCGACATTAGTCCCCGAAGCTGGTGCGGTCCTACGACCTCGGATGGAGGGCCGTAGCAGGTTCAAAACAAGCAAGACACCACCTCTAAAACCGACCTCAAACATAGGTCCGCCGAGGTACTTCCCACATACCACCATCTAATCCGAGGTAGATATGCAAACTGAACTTTCCGAGCTGTTCGACAGAGCACAATCTTGCCCCAAGATCTTCCGAGGCACGTGGCGAAGAATCTCTGCCCGAACCTCGAAGCCCGGACCTCTGAAAGACAGATCCTGACCACACGCCGCCCTCGTCAGCCGGACCCACCAAACAGCGCACCTGCGCACTCAAGTGCGAGACCCATTTGACCGCCCGCGACTCCTCGATTCTCGCGCTGACCGGCACAGGAAATCCGAGGTGGGCGGTTGCCACACTGCGGCCCACGATGTGGCCGATCGTGCGGCCACCAATCGCGTAACCGTGCGCCCACCCGCACACGATCCCGCGCCTTCCCGATAACCGCGCGGTAGTGGCGTAGTTAATGCGTGCAGTTACCGCACGCGGCTATAAATAGGGCCCCACGGGTAACTTCACCGTCTTCTTCCTCCATCGCCCACTGCTCCGTGCCCATTGCTCCGTGCGCTCTGCCTCCATCGCCGCCGTCAAGCACTTGTCGCTGCGACCTCGCCGTCTCGAAGAATCTCGCCGGAAACGCGCACCGCGCCTTGCGCTGCCACTCCGTCGTCGATCTTTCCCCGATCTTCGAGTACCTCACCGGTGAGTTCCTTATCTCCCCTCCGTTGCCATAGCCATGAACAGGTTCATCCTTCGATGAACTCGAGGATCTGGATGCATATGATGAACTTGAGGAACCCGATGCTCTATCTTTGCACCATCTTAGCCATTTTTAGATCTCCTCTAGACTTGTACCAGATGTATCCGTAGCACTGCCCTTTCAGTTTTGCCCCTGGATGAACTTGATTTTATTTCCCTTTTTGCTCACCGGTAGATCTTTGCTAGCATCTTGCCACGGTAGAAACGTGTTTCCCGCCTAAAAACTCTTTAGCCCGGCTGTTTTGACTGATCCGAGGTATTATACCCCGGCTATCCTGAACTGTCCGAGGTACCTACCCCGGTGGAACCTTGAACTGTCCGAGGTACTTACCCCGGTTGAACCTCCAACTGTCCGAGGTACTTACCCCGGTTGAACCTCCCTTTTCTGCAGGAAAGTGCCAACATGTCGGCATTGCCAGCGAGAGAGGTGGATGGGATGGCTCGGACGTCACCGACGATGATATTAAATGGCTCAAAGAAACTCATCGAATCCCAGCCGAACTGCTGTATCGTCTTCACACTGGGGACGGCGAACCGATCGCCAACTCCGGCGAGAGAGTGGTGTTTGTCTCTCACTTCGAGCGCGGATTCGGACTTCCGGCCAGCAAGTTCTTTCGAGAATTTCTGAAGTTCTTCGGCTTGCAGCCGCACCACCTCCCAGCTAACTCCATACTACAGCTGTCGTGCTACGCAGCTTTCTCTGAAGGATACCTCGGCCTCTGGCCGAGCGTTGAAGGCTGGGCCAAGTACTTCCAGCTGAAGAAACAGAGCATCCCCAACAAGGATGTTGTGCACAAGGATATGACCGCCTGCGGGGCGGCCGCTATCTCACCCCGGCTGGGCTCCGAGTTCCCACGGATCAAAGGCCTGGAGAGCTGTAAGAAGTGGAATCGATCCTTTTTCTATGTGAGGAACCCCGGCACTGTCGACCTCATCAACCTCCCGGACTTCCAGCTCGGCCCTCCCACTGCCCAACTCAACTGGGATTTCAACCCGGAGGACGCCTACGCCGAGGTTCAAGAGATCCATGAATACATGCTGGATCTCAAGAAAAGAGGGTGGGGTTCCGATGACATCCTCCGGACTTTCGTGGATCGAAGAGTCAGCCCCCTCCAACAACGAGCCCATAAGATCTGCCATATGGAAGGTCTACTCGATCCTACTCGGATCAGCAGCAAGGCTCTCTCCAAGGCCTCAGTCTGGCGCCGGGTCAAAGCCGTTGCCCAGACTGAGATGGACGAGGAGTGGACATGGGGCGTGGAGCCTCACAACAGAGAAAATCTTCCGGAGCAAGTGAGTACTTTACTAAATTTCCGAGCTTACGCTCCGGTCTTGCACACCTTGGTTGCTTCTTAACTCAACTCTTTTTTGCCACTCCTGCAGCGGTTCGCCCGGCAGCTGATCGAGGACGGCCCGGAGCCGTCGAACTGGGCTCCTGCCCGCCTCGCCCTGGAAGGTTCGGAGACTGAAGACCCGGACAATGAGGATCACCTTCCGATCCCTAAGGCCGTTCCGAGGTCCGCCCCAAAGACTGGCTCCTCCAACCCGGGTAAGAAACAAGTTCCCACCTCCATCAGAGACTGGTCTGACGACGATGATGACGATGACGATTGCCAAATTCTGGAACCTGTCAACATTATTCCCATTTCATATGCTCCTCCAACATATAAGAACTTTCATCCAGCGTCTGCAGCTTCCCGGAAGCGCTCAGGACCTGGTACCTCGGATGCCGAGGCTTCCAAACCTCGGATACTGCGGCGCCCAAAGCCAAGCGTGCCAAGAAAACCTCGGCGAAGCGCAAGAAACGAGACCCCGTGGAGGAAGATGCGTAAGTCACATTTGCTCCTCCTTTGCTCCTCCTTACTCCTCACGCTGCTCCGAGGTTAAGTTTTTTACATTCTAACTTAATCTTTCTCTCTTTTGTCCAGCCCGGCTCGGCATATCAAGCAGAGCCACAGCTCCATACACTCACCACTGCCTCCAGTGGTTGAAACTCAGACCCCCGAAGTTGAGGTCAACCTCGGAAGCCCCGCCAGAGCCTCTCCTCCAGGACCGTCCATCGACCTTACCAGCCCGGATAAGACCGTCTCCTCCCCAGTGCGCGTCTCCTCCTCCGAACTTCCACCGCCGAGCTCTGCTCCCCGCCGAGGTCAGACTCCTCCACCTCCTCAGAAAGATGCGGAGACAGACCGCGCCAAGACTCCGGCAAAGACCGTGCAGGAGCCTCGGCTCTCCCCCAAGTCTCAGGCTGCGCGCAACCAGCAGCAGCAACAAAAGAAGAAACAACAACAACAGCAGCAGAAGCAACAGCTCCAACAGCAGCAGAAAGATTCTGTTGTTGAGCCTCCCAAACAGCCCAACAAACTCCAATGCCGCCACCGCCAACGGGACCCAAGGCTGCAAGCACCCAACTGGTGCCGCACGTTCCTGCGCCGAAGTCCACCTCCACCAAGATTGCGCCCACAAGCTCTCAGGTCGCCACCTCCCGAGCTCTTTTTGCTGCTACCACTCAGCCGGACATCAGCAGCTGGGAGGTCGGGCAACTCCGGACCCAGAGCGGGAACAGCTTAGGCTCAGAGAAGCATTATGACATAGACTGGAACTCGGCTGACACTGCCGAGGTCTCCTCTAACCCGGGCTCTGAGCATCCCGTTGGACCCAGCGCCGTGCTCCAGTCCATTTACACCATGCAGGCTGCAGTCCTCGATTGCAGCAAGAAGGCCTCGGTAAGTTTCTTTACAACTTTCTTTCTTCCTTTGATATCAAATGACCAACACATACTATTCCCAGTCCCCGAGATTCGGGTTGAGCAATTGATACTCCACCGAGTTAAAATTGCTCGACTTGAATCTCAAAAACTTGTCATTTCTCCACGCTGAGTCCCCGAGGCCAATGCCAAGTCCCCGGGCCTCGGGTACTAAAAAGACCTCGGATTTCTTCGAACTGATCTCTCTATTTCTTCAGGATGCAACAATGCTCGGACAAAGGTCTTCAAGAACCTCCTGCTAGATCACAACAGACTGAAGAAGTCTCACCGGACTCTTCTATCCGCCAAGGAGCAGAGCGACAAAGATCACGCCTCCAAGCTGAAGACAGCCGAGGATGAAATAGCTCGGCTGCAGCGAGAGCTGAACCGGGCTAATGAAGCCAAGACTGCTGCGGAGAACGCTATGAAGGTTAAGGACCAGGCCGCCGAACAGCAGCAAAATCTTGCCAAGACCCTGGAGAGCCGTGCCACCTCGGCCGAAGCCGAACTTACCGCCCTCCGGGCTATCTCGAAAAGCTGTTTGTCCGAGCTTACTCGGATTAACGACCAAATGGACAGTAAGTTTCTTTTCCCCTTTTCCTTATTTTCTGCCGACCTAGACCCCGTGCCACCGTATGTCTTATTTCAGCAACAGCCTTTTTGTCCTCTTCAGAGAACTTCGAGCACTCCAAGGACAAGGCTATCCGCGAAGTTCAAGCAGCTCGGGCAAAGAGGGCTGAGACAGAAACCCTCAGCGACAGCTGGGATATCCAAGACCACCTTGTCGCCCTCAATGCTCGGATCAGGCCGCTCAGAGCCATTGGAACCAAGCTGGTTGATGCTGCCATCGAGGTCCACCGTGCCCTCTGGCCCAAGGTTAATGCTCCTACTTGCATCGACGAGCTCGCCACCAAGCTGAAAGGAGCCGAGGCTAGACTTCGGGAGTGGAGATGCTCATCGGCTCGGGCTGGATCGGACAAGGCCCTGGTATTCGTGCTGTCCTGGTATGAAGAGATTGAGATCCATACTGTTACTTCCTTGCGCAAGGGCTCTCCTGGAACTCCACCCCTGATGGCATTGCGAAACGCCAAGCAGCAGCCGACCTCTTTGCTAGTTATGCAAACACCCGGATCTTCAATGAAGGGCGCCTTACTCAGAGGACGAAGAGAGCTCGGACGAGGAAGGAGAGTCCGGTGAAGAAAGTTCTGAAGGCGAGGAATTGACTTTGAAGAGCCAGAGAGTTCCAAGGGCAAGGCTGGCAAAACAACCGAGGTGGCCGAAGGCTCTGATGATGACTTCAGCTTCGACGAACCTCCGAACTCCAAGGGCAAGTCCGGCAAAGCTGTAGCCACCGAGGTGATTTCCTCCGACGTGACGGACACCCCGGCAACAACTCCCACAACCGAGGTTGCTTCCGCGACCGAGGTTGTTCCTGCGCCCGAGGTTGCTGCGCCCGAGGCTCCCACTGCCACCACTTCGGCGACCGAGGTCTCTGGTTCCGAGGCCTGAATTTATTTAAGCAAAACATTAAATCCCCGGTATGCCGGGTGCAGATGTAACAGACCTTAAGTAGTTTGCTTTGCTACCATTACTTTTAACTTGCTATCCGAACCAAGCTTTTCTAAGAACTTAAGCCGAACCCTTTTGGAACAAGTCCCCGAGTTCACTTTCGTGTTTACTATATCTGGCATTCTTTGCTCTTGTCTACCATTTAGGCGTTCGACAGTCGAGTCACAAGATTGTTGTTTATAGCATACAGTACTTAGCAAATCTCGAAGTGTGTTTCCAAAACCATCCGACATAAACGAAAGGTAAAGACAGGGGTTAGTAAACGACACATGCCGAACTATATTTTTGGACCGAGTCCCCGAGTTCATTTTCATGTCTCCCACGTTTTTTCATCTTTGCTCTTGACTACCTTTTAGGCAGATGCCAGTCGAGTCACAAGATTAGTTACATAGCACACATTACTTGAAGTTTGAGACGAGGTTCAAAATAGTTCGGCATATGAACGAAACTGACAAACAGAGATAAAACACAAGCACAGAGCGAGGCAGTCTCCGAGCTTCAACCTCGGAGTGCCGACATTTTTATTAAGGATTAACCGAGGTACATACACTGCGCCTTTCATGAGTAGAAAGGTCGGAGTAGAGCTATATTCCATGGTCGCCTGACCTCTGATCCGGGGTTGTCCAGCCCATCTTCCCTGGTTCCTGCGCATCTATTAGATAGTAGGAATCATTGAGCAGAGCTCGGCTCACAATGTACGGTCCCTCCCATGGAGGTGACAACTTGTGCCGACCTTTCTTGCGCTGCACCAGCCTCAACACCAAATCTCCCTCGTGAAACACACGAGGGTTGACACTCCGGCTATGATAACGCCGGAGACCTTGCTGGTATATTGCTGACCGAGATGAGGCCAACTCTCTAGCCTCCTCAAGCAGATCTACTGCATCCTCCCGAGCCTCCTTTGCCTCGGCTTCAGTGTACATGGCCACTCTGGGCGCATCATACTCAATGTCAGTGGGTAGTACAGCTTCTGCCCCATAGACCATAAAAAATGGCGTATAGCCAGTTGATCGATTTGGCGTGGTCCTTAGACCCCATAGTACTGCTGGTATCTCATCAATCCAGCACCCCGGAGTTTTCAGCAGTGGTTCAATAAGCCGAGCCTTGATGCCGGCCAACACCAGAGCATTTGATCTTTCCACTTGCCCATTAGACTCCGGATGTGCCACCGAGGCTATGTCCAGCCGGATTCCCTTGTTCATGCAAAACCGAGCAAACTCTCCAACAGCAAAGTTCGTGCCGTTGTCCGAGATAATGCTATGAGGGTACCCATATCGCAGAATGATTTCCTTCAAGAAAGTCACTGCTGAATGACCATCCAACTTCCGAATTGGTTTCACCTCGATCCATTTGGTGAATTTGTCCACCATCACCAGTATGTGTGTCATGTTACCTCGGGCTGGTTTGAACTCTCCCACCATATCTAAACACCATACCGCAAACGGCCAAGTGATAGGAATTGTTTTGAGCGCCGAGGCTGGCACATGCGTTTGCTTGGCAAACCTTTGGCATCCTTCACATCTCCGGACTATGTCCTCGGCATCAGCAAGAGCGGTGGGCCAATAGAACCCATGGCGAAACGCCTTGGCCACTAAAGCTCTTGTGCTGCAATGATGTCCACACTCTCCTTGGTGGATCTCCAAAAGCATCTCCTTGCCTTCAGCTGGCTCGACACACCGTTGCAACACCTCGGTTACGCTTCTTTTGTAGAGCTCCTTGTTTATGATGGTGTACGCCTTGGCCCTCCTTTGGATTCTCCTAGCCTCGGTTGTGTCACTTGGCAAACTCCCTCCGTTATGAACTTCATGATCTGCTCCGCCCACTCCGGCACTGGGTGCAAAGGAAAAAGTTCCTCGTCCACCTCCATTGGTTCGGCCACCATAATTTCCTCCATTATTTCCTCCACCATCCTGCGACCAGTCCCCGAGTTTTGATGAGCAGTCCCCGGGGTTCGGTGCGCAGTTCCCGGGTCCGAGCAAACGCAACCGACGTCTACCTCCATTGGAACAGGTCCGGGCTCTTGCTCAGCCGGGATGTAAATAGATTCGGATTCAGGGGAAGGTTTGATTGAAGGAGTTCTCAAGTGATTCAGGGCTACTCCAGGTGGTATTGCCTCCTTAGATGAACCGAGCTTTGACAACACGTCGGCAGCATTGTTTTCTGTCCGAGGTATATGCCTGTACTCACACCCTTCAAAGAACCCGGATATCTTTTGCACATGGAACCGATACAACGCCATGTTGGCATCCAGTGCATCCCAAGTTCCAGAAGATTGTTGCACCACCAGGTCGGAATCGCCGAAGCACTCTACACGCCGGATACCGATCTCCTTTGCCACCTTGAGGCCATGGATTAAGGCCTCATACTCCGCCACATTGTTTGACGCTGAGAAATGAATCTGCAGCACGTACTTCAACTGATCTCGCTTTGGCGAGGTGAGGACTATCCAGCCCCCAGCCCGATCTTTGTTTTGGACCCATCAAAATGCATCTTCCAATAATTATAGTCCGGCCTGGGTGGCTCATACTGCATCTCGGCCCAATCACAAAAGAAGTCCGGCAACGCCTGGGTGCATATGGAGACACCTCGATCGCCCATTTGGCAACCCGGCCAGTTGCATCTTTGCACCCGATGATCTCCGAGATTGGAGCTTCGCATACCACCGTCATGGGATGCTCCTGGAAATAATGCTTCAACTTCTTGACCGCCAGGTAGACACCATACGTCATCTTCTGGTAGTGAGGGTAATTCTGCTTCGAGGTAGAGATCACCTCGCTCAAGTAATACACTGGTCTTTGAACCGACCTGCCACCTTCTTCGCGCTCCACCACCACTGCCACACTTACAACTCGGTTTGTGGCTGCAATGTAAAGTAACATCGGCTCATTGTGCAATGGTGATGCCAACACCGGAGCGGTGGACAACATCTTTTTCAGCTCACTGAACGCCAGGTCGGCCTGCGGGGTCCATGTGAACCCGGTACTTTTCTTCATGAGTTGGTACAAGGGTAAGGCTTTCTCTCCCAACCTGCTTACAAATCGGCTCAACGAGGCTAGACACCCCGTGAATTTCTGCACATCTTTCAAACACTCCGGTAATCTCATGTTCTCAATAGCTCGGATCTTGGCCGGGTTAACCTCAATACCCCTAGACACCAGGAAGCCGAGCAACTTTCCAGCCGGGACACCAAAGGTGCACTTGTCCGGGTTAAGTTTCAACCTATACTTTCTCAGGTTCACAAATGTCTCCTCGAGATCCTCGAGGAGAGTATGTTTCTCCTTAGACTTGATGACAATATCATCGACATACACTTGCACATTTTTACCCATCTGAGAGTGCAGGCATTTCTGCATACACCTCTGATAAGTTGCCCCGGCATTTCTCAGACCAAAACACATGACACGATAGCAGTACGCCCCATACGGGGTAATAAAGGCAGTCTTTATTTGATCTTTCGAGTTCAGTGGTATCTGGTGAAAACCAGAGTACGCATCGATAAAGGACAACAGTTCACAACCAGCAGTAGAATCGATCACTTGATCAATCCGAGGTAATGGAAACGGATCCTTCGGGCACGCCTTGTTGAGGTTAGTGAAGTCGATGCACATGCGCCACACCTTGACCACGGCTGGCTCGTCCTTCTTCTTTTCCACCAAGACTGGATTGGATATCCAGTCCGGATGCAGCACCTCCATTATGAACCCGGCTGCAAGCAACTTAGCCAGCTCGTCCAGCACCACTTGTCTTCGGTCGTCTGAGAGACGACGGGTCGGTTGCCTCACCGGTTTCACCTCCGGCCTGACAAATAAAGAGTGCTCTGCCAACTCCCTCGGAACACCAGGCAGGTCCTTAGCTGACCATGCAAAGATATCCCGATTCTCACGGAGGAAGTGACAGAGCTCGCCTTCCTATTTCTCGCCCAGCCCGGCCCCAATGATGGCCATGCGCTCCGGGTGCTCCGGGTCAATGGGAATTCTCTTGGTCTCCTTGGGCACCTCGAACGCAGCAGCTGAGTCCGGGCTCATCAGTCCGGACACGCCGAGCTGCGTGGACTGCGCCATTGCCACCACTTCGTGCAGTTTCTTCTTCTCAGCTGCAATCACCAAAGCCTCGGCCAGATTAGACCCCGCCGAGGCACACTGAATGGCTCGCTTGTAATCACCCGAGATGGTTATGATCCCACTGGGCCCTGGCATTTTCATCTTCAGGTACGCCACATGGGTGGAAATCATGAACTTGGCCAGGGCTGGCCTTCCAAGCAATGCATGGTATGCACTCTCCAAGTCCACCACCTCGAACTCGATACTCTCAACTCGGCAGTTATCCTTGGTTCCAAACGCTACATCCACCCATATCTTGCCCATGGGTGCACAGGAAACGCCAGGCACAATCCCATGAAAGGTACAACTGCTAGGCATTAACTGATTTGGGGATATGCCTAACTTCACCATTGTGTCCCGGTACATGATGTTGATGGCACTGCCATTGTCCACCAGAACTCGGGTAAACCTTACATTGTTAGTAGGCCCGCACAACGTCGGATCTACCACCAGGGCATACCTTCCAGGGCTCGGCATGATCCGAGGTGTATCTTTCCTGCTCCAAGTGACCTCCTGCTCAGACCAGTTCATGTAGGTCGGCACCACCGGCATTACTGCATTCACCTCCATGGCACGCCTCTGCACACTCTTCTTGTCAGTGGGCTCGGTCACAAAGACCACATAGCTCGCATGAGCCTCTCTATAGTCATTTCCGGGGTATTCATACTGCTGGCTTGGTCCGGCACCACCATTGTTGTTGTTACCTCGGACGTTCACCACATTCACCGGTCTTGCCGCTGCAGGCCTCGGAGGAGGTGCAGTGGTTATTGGGGTAACATTTGCTCCGGACAGATTCGGGTTAGACCTTGGCTGAAATCTCTGAGGTGGTCCTCCTCTGTTTCCTCCGGCCCTTGCCCCTTCTTCCCTGATCCTGCGGTGCCAGCTGCACTGCCGGGTTGAATGGTTGGCTGGCTTACGCGGATCGGTCGTATGGTAACGGCAGGGACCATCTATCATTGATTCATAAGTCAAGGGTGGCTCTGGGTTCGGACTAAATGCCGGACCACTGATTTTCGGCCTCTGGACACCTCCAGCTTCGGGCTGATCCGGGTTCACCGCTGCAACTTGGTTCGAGGTGTACGGGTAGTCCGGCTCCCTCCTCTTGTGCCCGAGCTCTTGGCGGTCACTATACCTCGGTCCGAGCCGGTTATTTATTGGCTCCCTTCTTCTGTTACGTGCTCCTGCCTCGGCTGCTGGCTGCATCGGATCACCAAGAGCATAAGAATCCGCAATCCGGATTGCCTCTGCAAGGGATTTCGGCATATCTCTCTGTAGCCTCTGCCACAGCATACTGCCATGTCGGCAACCATCTGCAAACCAGGAGATGGCCTGGGCCTCTACAACTCCTTCACAGGAATTCCGGACATTGCTCCACCGAGTTAAGAACTCCCGATCAGTTTCATGATCATCTTGCTTACATGCTGCCAGGAGCTGAGGTCGGTTTGGCCTTTTGTAGGTACTAGCAAAGTTGCTGTTAAACGCCAGCTCCAAGTCTATCCAGGAGTTGATACTATACTCCGGCAAATTATTCAGCCAGATCCGAGCTGGACCCTCCAACATGTGCGGGAGATACCGGACCGCCCATCGGCGATTGCCCCCCGCTATGTGCACCGAGGATACATAATCTGTCAACCAATCTTGTGGCTTGGTGCTCCCGTTGTATGGCTTGGCGTTCCGACCTAACTGGAACTGAGATACTGGTGGTGGTGGCTCCTCATGATCCGAGGTCCAAAACATGCCGGACCAGGAGGGCCTTCCTCCTCCAGTTGCTCGGACAAGTAGATTCTATCCAGCTTGTTGCGGACGTCGCCCGGAGCTAACATCCGAGCTCCTATCCGAGGTCCCAACGCCCATCCACTCTGTGATACCCGGCCCGCGCCATGGCCGAGTCTCCATCATCGTATCGGTCATCGCCTTGACCGACGTTCTGAGGTTGCTGAGCATACTCCGGCTCTGGCTGATACTGCTCCTGCGGCCGGGGTTGTTGCTGATACCTCGGGGGCGGAGGTGGTTTACCTCGGCCAGCCGATGCTGCTTGCCCACCATTCTGATTTCCCTGGCCGGAGTTACCCTAGCCCGGCTAGCATTGCCCTGGCCCACCTTCTGCTTTGCTGCTAACACCGGATCATACTTCAGCAGCTGCTTGTTCTGACCCGAGTTGACACTCCGGGCTCGATCGGCTCCTCCGACGAGTGGAGACGAGGCTTGCCCCTTGGACACCTGACTAACGGGCCTAGCTGAATAGACCATCTGCGAATCACCAGCCCCGGCTCTGCGGAGAGCCTCATTCTGCTGGTTAGCTACATAGACCAATTCATTGACTCGCTTTTGCTGCGCACGCCATGCATCTCCAGTCAACCCGGATAGCTCGGCCCTGCCTGCCTCGGCAGCTCTGAGGTTCTTGGCAGGGGAACTATACACCGGCCTTCCAGTTGACACGCGACTCTCACTCCTAGCCGAGGTGGTAGGTCGAGCCTCCCTGTTCATCTCGTCATTGAGCCCCTTGCCTCTCTGCCGCACCCCGGCTAACCTACTGGTATCAGCTGCAACCGGGGTGAAGCCATTCGCTGCATTGTACTCACGCAGATCTCTATTGAACTCATCTCGGGCTGCTATCATGGCTACAGCCTCCTTTTGCAACAAGACACGCTTCTCCTCTAGCTCGGCCGCAGTCATCACTATATCTACTCCGGGATCTACAGGATCTGCTAGTGTCTCTGCTATCTTTGTTAGGACTGCACCTCGGCCCTGCACCTCAGGGGTGCCAGGCAACTCCTTCTCTAGCCTGGGCTTTGCAGCTCTCACCTTAGCCGCAACCTCGGCCGGCTTGGATCTGCTGGCATCTCCTCTGCCAGCGGCATCCACCGTACCGGTCATCATCACCTCGACGCAGCTCTCAGGGCGAGTGATACGCCGACCTAGCGCCGCAAGGAGAGGAGTTTCGTCGTCCACGAGCACCTGCTCCGGGTACTCGCGAACAACCTCGACAGCAACGTAGGTGACGAAGCTGCCGAGCATCATGGTGAAGCCATGCTCGGGGAAGGGCTTGCCGGCGAAGCACCCCGCGTTGTCGCTGACGAAGTTGAACTCACCGATCTTGGCGATGAGCCCGGAAAGAACACGCTCGCCTGAGCCCGTCCGGATGTATACTCCCTCCAACGCCTCAATCTGCCCCACGGTGGGCGCCAACTGTCGTGGTGGGATCACGACAGATGCCATGGGTATGGCTAAGATGGGGCCGAATGGTCGTTGGGGGAATCCGGGGAGGGTTTATGCACTCTTGAAGTGCACAAGCAAGAACACACCAAAAACCGCAAGAACACGAACTGAAAACCAACCAACCAAGAACACGAAGAACACCACGATGTACCCTGCTTCGGGGCCCTCTTGCGGAGGTAACACCCCTACTGCAGCACTATCCTAGTCAGTATATAGCACAAGATGACTAGTACAGGTCGCTCCTCGAGCTGTGTGATGGTACAAGGGTGAGAGCTTGAGGTGGGAGATGAAGTTACAAGGAGAATCAACTAGGGTGCCGGGGTCTCTTTTCTTTCTTCTTCTTTGTTTTCGTCCTTCCCTCCTCCCGTCGTCCCCCAGCACAGGAGGGGTAGAAGCCCCTTATATAGGCTAGCCGGGTTACCATAGTGCCCCTCGCCGAGTACTGTAGCCATGCCTCTGCTTTGATCATCATTGCACTCCTGTCAGGGACAAGACATGACATGCCCATCCCCTGCATCACCACAGTGGAGCTAGGATGTCCCCTCTGACTGAGACAGGACGTAGCCGCGCCCTGCTACCTCGTAGCCCTGACCTCGGAACTCTAGGGGTCAGTGGTCAGAGACGTGCAGACCCGCAGAACCCGGGGCACGCCTCTGCCACGCTCCGTGACAGACGCTCCCGTGTCAGGCGAGAAGTGACTGGAGCATTGATTCCTGCCCGAGCTATGGCCTCCTGCGCATAAGATCTTTTACCAGGTCGGACTTCACTTCCTTGACCCAGCTTTTCTTAGTTTATGTCCTCATGTGGTCGTTATTATTTACACGTGTTAGTACGGTTTGATTTGCATGTGAAGATATTTGCTATGCTTTAATGTTTGCTCTGGTCTTGACAGAGTTAGCACAGGTTTAGAATTTTTTGTGCATTGTAACTTTATGGAATATGACCTGCCCGGTAGATGTTTTTGTCCTTCTACTTTGTACTTTGTGACTGAGATGAGGGTCTTCTTTTATGCCCTGGATACTTATTTTAGGTTATATAGTTTGCTATTTACAGAGTGTTATTGTGTGAATGGTTGGTCTAAGAAGACCACCAATTTGGACACTATTTAGATTAGCTGCCACTGCTTTTGTTCCAATCCTGGTGTATTAAAGATTTATCTACTATGCCAGACTGCATATGCATCGTTGATTGCTGCAGGTTGTTAGTGCCATTCTGATTGAACTTTCCTTTTGCAGATTGTAGACTTCCTTCAGGCTTTTTCTTGCTGTTCATCTGCTCTCTGCTAGGTGATTATCATTACTGTCCTTTCTCTGTTATTAATACTCTGTGTTGTTATATCCTGTTCGTCTACTTATTTAGATTCTCTCCAAATATTACCACCAGCTACTTATTTGTTTTGTGCTTCCTTGCTGTTATGTTGGGTTATTTTTCTTTTTTCTTGATTCGATTTCTGAGCAGGATGTTCGTTGTTTATTCTTCTTGCATACATTTGTTGGACGTTGTTGCTTCACAATTTTTAGTCTGTGAGGTTTCCTAGGTTCTTCCTTCTCGGCATTGTAAAACTTGTGGCACAATTGCCTATTTTGTGATGTAATAAAGAACTCCTTTGTTATGTAATGTTCTCCTTCCGTCTTTTTGCCATGTTGAGTGACAGTCTTCTTGCTTCAGTGTGGTGTTGGGTTGCATGCTTTCTGTTAGCTAGATCGCTATTTGTTTTGATAGGTGTGGCCTCCAATTTTATAGTTAGACATTGTTTGTTCTAATAGTTGTTTTCTCGTGGTCTTAGTTTGCTTTGTCTCTGTCTAATTTATGATTGTACTCACTGTATTATCCAAAACTGTTATCTTTATGTTGTTACTCCCCGATGTTGCTTCCGTGCTAGGATGTGCTATTATTTTGTAATTGTGTCTCTCTGACGCTTACATGCCGCCACGTCGTCGTGGGTGCCCTGGGGCGGTTGCTCAGTTCATTCCTACGCAACCCAGTGGGTTGCTTCGCCGTACGCGAAAAAGTATGCCTCTTTGTACTGGTGCGTGGTTGTTTTGGTTTGTTTTTTGGGTGCTGCTTCCTTACATGACTTGCATGGATGTGTGCTCGCTTCCGAGTAGGAGATCGTTGGTTGCCGTTCCTCAGCCCAGCCCACACCGCCTTTAATCGGAAAAAAACGCAGGCTAATAAGGCGTTTGAAGCATTCTCGGTTTCAAGGTGCTGCCGCCGTCGCTTCGTAGCGTGTACCTTTCACTACTCTTCATATGTTTTGTTTACATTGTGCTCTTCTTCCTTCTATATAGAACATGTTGTCCATGGCCCGTTGCCAGATGATTGGACAGCTTTTCCTCTTGAGTTTGCTAATAGTTTAAAAGGTACCCTGGTCCATTTGTTGTTTAGGTCAATTCTTCTCTTTTTAGCTTACGTTCTCAGTTGTGCACATGACAAATTATTCTGTGCTTTGTCGCTTAGCTTCTTATCCGGGCCGGTCGTACTATGGATCGCCTGAATACCGGTGCCAGCATTGTGATGCTGTCTTCTGGTGGGAGGAAAGAGTCAAAACTGGATCTTCGGTGAAGTTGCATAGAGTGCTCTACAACCTATGCTGCAAGGGGGGTTAAGTATCAGTACCACCATTCACCCGCCCGCCTCCTTTCTTAGCTAACCTTGTGCGCTTTGATGGGGACCGGCGTGCAAAAAAAATTCTTACCCAGATCAGACAATACAATTGCCTTTTTGCTTTCACGTCCATGGCGCAAATATTGATCGGTCATTACACAATACCCGTGGTCCCAAGTATTTCAAGATACAAGGTCAAGCCCATCACCGTATAGGCTCACTTGTGCCAAAAAATAAAGACACCCCAAAATATGTTGAGCTTTATATCTATGCTGGTGATGACGAGGCTAAGACTAGGATAAATGCTTTGACTCATTCCGATGGTGTTCCGGGTGATTTAGATCCTGTTATAGTTGATGGTTTGATAGAGATGCTTAACAGCCACAATGATCTGGTTAAAACATTTAGAATGGCAAAAGAGCGTCTAAAACAAAATGCGCATGAACATGTGAGTGTACGTATACTGGCTCCTTCAGCTGGTGATGGTCCACAGTTTAGCTTGCCGACGACCAATCAACTAGCTTTATTAGTTGTTGGTGAATTTACTGCTGAGACACCTAGCCGCGATATCGTTGTTGATAACAAGGGTTTTGGTTTGCAGCAGATTTCTTCTATACATCCTGCGTTCATGGCTTTGCAGTACCCTCTGCTTTTCCCGTATGCTGAGAGAGGATTTCAGATCGGTGTCCCGTATATTGGACTTGACCCTGCTTCACAGACTTCCAGAAATAAAATGACTATGCAAGATTACTATTGCTTTGTCTGCCATTATCGGTCAAACCAGTCTAATCCTTATCTTTGTTATGCGTTGTTGTCATCCCAGTCTGTTGTTGATAGCCGGGCCTGTATCGATGAGAATCGTATATGGTACGTACTTAGAAACCAGGACCATCTAAGGGCTGAACACCTACAAGGCTTAACTGATGCTGTTGGTCAAGGTTTTGTTGACGGTGCTGACGTTGGGAAAATGACTATATTGCCCTCGAGCCATACGGGAGGTCGTCGCTACTTCGTGGAGAACTTTCAAGATGGTCTGGCTGTTTGTCGCGTGCATGGTGCTCCTGATATTTTCTCTACCTTCACCTGTAACCCAAAATGGCCTGAAATAACTGAGGCTCTGTTGCTTGAGCCTGGTCAAAAACCCGCGGATAGAGCCGACATTGTTGTTAGGGTGTATAAGATGAAACTCGACGAGTACATAGATGACATTAAGGTTGGCCGTGCTTATGGACCTATCAAAGCTGGTACTACATCTTTATTACATTTTATGTCTTCCCTTTTACATGCTTGCAGCCTGCAGGCATTTGATGCTTACGTGCTTTAGTTATTTTCTTTTACAGTCCTATACACGGTAGAGTTTCAAAAGAGGGGTCTTCCGCATGCTCATATCCTCATCTGGTTGAAAGGGAACGAGCGTGAGGTCACTGCAGCCCTAATTGATTCTTTCATTTCTGCTGAAATTCCAGATCCTGTCGAGGATCCTTTGGGATACATATTGGTCTCTGAGTTCATGATGCATGGGCCCTGCAGTAAATTAAATGACAAGTGTGTTTGCATGCAAAAGGGGGTTTGTTCTAAGCATTTTCCAAAAGATTTCCAGACTGAAACAATCATTGATGAAAATGGTTTTGCTCTTTATAGGCGTCGAAACAATGGTCGATTCATTTATAAAAATGGGAAATCTCTTGACAGTAAGTGGGTCGTACCCTATAACATGGCTTTACTGAAAAAGTACCAAGCTCACATTAATGTTGAATGGTGTAACAAGACACAGGTCATGAAATATTTGTTCAAATATGTCACAAAAGGCCCTGATTTTTCGAAAGCTATGCTTCAGAGGATAAAAACTGGTGAGGGTACCAGCCGTGTGGTGGTAGACGAGATCCAAGAGTACTTTGAGTGTAGGTACATATGTGAGTATGATGCATTGTGGCGTATCTATGGCTTCACCATACATTACAAAACTCCATCTGTGGAAAGGTTGCCTGTTCATCTGCCTGGCATGAATGTTGTTAGGTTTCGTTTGGGAGCAGACTTGACTAAAATTGTTGACAATGATTTCTTGAGAAAAACTATGTTGACAGAGTGGTTCGTGGCAAATCAAAATTATCCCGAAGCTCGGGCACTTACTTATTGCGATTTTCCCACCGAATGGACTTGGGATGCACAAAATAGATCCTGGCACGAGAGAGGTGGTGGCGAGAGTATAGGTCGTATATACTATGTCAATCCTACCTGTGGTGAGCTCTATTACTTGCGCACATTGTTGATGATTGTCAAGGGTGCCACGTCCTATGCTGATCTTAAAACACATGCTGGTCGTTGTTATGTGACTTTCAAGGAGGCTTGCGCTGCTCGGGGGCTCTTGGGCGATGATACTGAATGGTACCATGCCTTTGATGAGGCACTGGTATGGGGTTTGAGCCACGTCTTCGGCAATTGTTTGTTACCATGCTTATATATTGTGGGGTAAAAAATGAGAGAGATTTTTTCGACCGGTACTGGATTGAACTTGCTGATGATATCCAGTACCGCACAAGGAAAGACATGTGTAACCCCTCATATGTATTGTCCCCTGAACGATTGAAGGATATGTTGTTAGATGAACTTGCTGAGGTGTTTCTTAAGAATGGCTCTAAAATATCTGACTTTAATCTGCCTCCGAAAACAACATGTGATGGAGTTTCCTATGATAACAGGCTTATTTCTGAAGAGATGTCGTATGATTTTGTTAGCCTTGCAGTAGAGGCCCCAGTCTTATTTAGTAAGCTTAACGCTGACCAGCGCTCTGCTTATAAATCTATTGTTGATACTGTTTGAAAAGAAAGATCTGGCTTCTTCTTTGTTTCTGGATTTGGAGGAACAGGGAAAACCTTTTTGTGGAATACTATTGTTGCTTTTCTTAGAGGGCAACGGAAAATTGTTCTAACTGTTGCATCTTCGGGAGTTGCCTCTCTTCTACTTCCTGGTGGTAGGACTGCTCATTCGCGTTTTAAGATACCTATAGATCTTGATGCTACTGGTTTCTGTGATATCAAGAGAGGAACAAACTTAAGTGATCTTCTTCGCCGGACATCACTTATAATCTGGGATGAGGCACTCATGACTGATAGAAAATGCTTGGAGGCTCTAGATAGGACACTGCGTGACATTTTATCTGTTGATGATCCTTTGTTTGCTAACATTCCTTTTGGGGGATGGTTGTGGTTCTTGGTGGGGACCTTCGACAAATTCTTCCTGTCATTGAAGGTGGCACACGAGCACAGATTGTTGCCGCCACAGTCACCAAATCTCCATTGTGGCGACATGTGAAAGTATTAAGCCTGACAGAAAACATGCGGTTGGCTGTACCAGATGCAGATGTTGTCTTGAAACAAGAGATAGCCATGTTTAGCCGGTGAGTTCTTGATCTTGGTGAGGGGAAACTTCCAATGAGCACACGAGAAGGTGAGGTTGAACCAACCTGGGTGGACATCCCGGAAGACCTGCTGGTACACACTGATGGTAACAAGATCGACGCCATCGTTTCTTCCGTGTATACTGATTTTGTTGATAATTATCAAGACAGCACATATCTTAGACAGCGAGCCATTCTAGCTCCTACAAATGAGTTGGCTGAAGAAATTAACACGCATGTGCTGTCCATGGTGCCATCGGAGGGCAGGGAGTACTTAAGTTCAGACTCAATAGCTAGCTCTGCTGACACAACAAAAGAAGCAGATGTTTTCTATCCTCTTGAGATCCTTAATAAAATGACAGTTGTCAATTTCCCTGAACATATATTGGTTTTAAAAATAGGCTCACCTGTCATGTTACTTAGAAACTTAAGCCAGTCAACTGGTATGTGCAATGGCACCAGGTTGGTTGTAACAGACCTTGCGGATCATGTTATTAAAGCTGTTATCATTACTGGTTCTCACATAGGTGATGTTGTCTATATACCTAGAATTGAGTTGACAGCTAGAAAGACCAAGTGGCCTATTGTGCTTCAACGGCGACAATTTCCTGTTCGGCTATGCTATGCTATGACAATAAATAAAAGCCGGGCCAGACTTTGTCAGCGGTTGGCCTGTACCTAAAGACGCCGGTTTTTTCGCATGGCCAACTCTATGTGGCAGTTTCTCGCGTCACGTCGAGATCTTCTTTGAAAATACTTATTGAAAACGATGACAAGACATGTGGCTCCCAGACCAGGAACTTTGTATATCCTGAGGTCTTCCATATGGCTGGTTCACTGTGATCATATAAAGAATAGATAAAGCTTTTGGCCCCACTATGTTTTGCTACTTATGCTTTGTACAACAGTCTTTGCCTCTTGGTACCAACTGATAGATGCTTTGGTACCTGTTCATGTTGTTGTCAATATTCTATTATGCAACCTTATTTACTTTTGTATCTTCATCTGCTCCTCATGCATGTATTTGCTCTTGCTACCAGTTGTTCTCCTCTCTGTATAGACTACCTAACACATTTATGTGTGTTCTCTCTATGTGTGCCTACATGTTGTTTCTACTTTTGCTAGACCATAAGTGTAACCACCAGCAGACCCATGCCGCATTGTTTGGATTATTCAGCCATGGATTCACCCTCTAATGATTTTGTTTACTTTTTTGTCACCTTTTTGACATGTTGCCAAACTTGATTGGTCTTTATGGTACTTAACCTCTTCTCATTCTGTTTTCGATTTACGAGATCTTTTGCCTCATGTGTCTTCGGTTCTTGCTTGTGTCTCTTTGTTGATCATGTTATTTCTCGAGTGAGTGTTGAACTGTTTTTACTGAACGCAGATGGCGACCACTCCTCTCTCCGAGCTAAAAAATAGCACTAAGCACTGGACTGTCACAGTGTTTGTTTCTCGCTTGTGGCATCATCGGGGCGGTACGGACAACGGACCGATAAAGCACACTGACTTGGTGGTGCTAGATGCAAAGGTGCTGTTGTTGTTAGGTTTCTCTATTTTTATTGCCTTAGCCTTATACCTACTTATGTTATGTTGCTTGGCTGAGATTGCTTTTGCTTCATGAAGGGAAATCACATGTATATCGAGATCGCAAAGGACCTGGTTAATCAGTTCATGGATGTGATAGAAGAAGGCAAAGTCTATGAGCTAAACAGGTTTCTGGTCCATCCAAAGAAGAACAATTTTAGGCCGGTCGAGGGTCGTTTCATGATCAAGTTTGGCAGATACACATCGGTTCAAGAGAGGAATGTCGAGGGACATGTGGAATACCCCTTTTGTACATTTGCTCTCACGCCCATCGCTAATCTGCCCAGGCCAACCGATCTGCCTGACCGTTTCACAGGTCATTTGCTTCATGCCCTTCATGTTTCGTGTGATTTCTGTGAGCTCACTATAGTATTCCTTGCTCGTGATGTTCTGTGTGTATCATTCTTCTTTTTGTTTTATCGCATTGCAGATGTGGCTGGCATCATCACAGGTGTTTCCAAGGCTGTTCAGTTCCATAGTGCCAATCGTTCAGACCCTTCTACCAAGAGGATTATCTACTTAAGCGATCTTACGTGCGTATCCTTTCTACGACTTGATTTTTCTCTCTTATAGCGCCTCCATCATCTAGCTGATTGTCTTTTCTTTTTTGTTTGGTCACAGTGGGAACCAAATCAGTATAGTGCTCTGGGGAGACAGGGCGACGGCCTTTGATGGTGATTGGGTGATCAGCACGGCTGAAAAAAGCCCGGTCATAGCGATATTCGTTGGTACTTTGATCAAAGGCTATGATGGTCAGTGGTTCCTGGATTTGGTTTGCTTTTTCACACGTTTAGTTACCTTTTTATCAACCTCTAATCTATTGCCATTTAATAGGCCGTAGAAGCCTTAGTGGAAGTGCTCCATGTCGTTGGTATATCAACGAGGATCTTCCTGAAATAAATGAGATCCACCGCAGGTGACATAACACTTGATTTTCTAGCCAACGTTTCATTTGTTCTGTTTCCCGTGCTTGGAGTATGAAAGTTACTCAGCTGTGTTTGCAGGCTGCAGGAGAAGATACCGGTGGTTGAAAATATTCTTCTTCCGAACCAGAGTGCTGATGAGATCAATGCCCAGCTCAACCTTGAGACAAAGACAGTTGCTGAGCTACTGGATCTTAACATTTATGATAACGAGGTTAGTAGTGCTTTCTCACATATTACTTGGATTGCGTGGGTGTTTGGTTTTATATCTCGATCAATTTCTTTCGTGCAGAATATAAAGTTCTTCTGCACTGTGACACTCACAAAGCTCAGCCCTTCACAGAGGTGGTGGTTCAGTTCCTGCAACACGTGCCACAAATCATCAGTGCCATACGGTTCTGCCTACCGATGCTCTGACCCTGATTGTTCTTGCACTGATGCATCGCCAAGGTTGATCCCTGAGCTATTATGTTTTAGGCACCTTCTTTGCAGAATGATAACATATGTTTTTGTCTTGAACATTAGATACCGACTTTGTTACATGGGCTCTGATGGAGGGGACGAGGAAGTAGAGCTCATATTCTTTGACCGCATGGGTAAAGAGATCATTGGCAAACCGCTGGTTACCGTCCTGCGTTCTGGCCAGTCACACAACGCGACTCTTGAGGATGTCATCCAGTCTGCTAGAGGTGACATGTCAATCCCTAGAGATTTAGCTGCGGTGATTGCAACGAAGTACAGGTTTGTGGTGTCGGTTTCATGCAAGAGCTTTGAAGCAGAGAGCAGGCAATCGTCTTTCCAAGTGCACAGAATTGATGCAGACCTGGGCAAGCAGTCAGGCTCCTCTGCCCTTCGCCGTGGACGAAACCTGCCAATGGCATCTCCTAGGAAGTCAGTTTCAGATATGGCTGCTCTACCCAACCGTCCTTTGTTAGATGGTTCGTCTTCTGCAAACATGTCTGCCGATATTGCTCACCTCTCTGATGTAAGCCTGCTTGTGTACTCTATGTTTTCTATTTTTTGTCTCTCATTTCTCCATGTGTTTGTTTTCTATATCACATAGCCTTATATGAACTTGGTATTTCCACATCTTTGTTTCTAACTTCCTGCTTACTATCATTGTTAGCCTGTTCGTGCATTGCCACCTCTCCCGACACCACCTTCTGTCAACAAGGCGCTTACTCTAAGGTACTACTGAGCACCTATGTTGTACTATCGATCTGTCTTCTAATACGAATCGCTTGCATGAGGATATTAGTGCTCGCTTGAGCCTTTGCTGTTATTTTCTTGCAGGACAAGGTCTATCACAACTGGTTCTACAGTTCCTAAATCTTTGTTCCAAGACGGTGAAGATAAAGGGCAAGCAGCTGAGATGGGAGACAGAGTGTTAGAGGATACTGGAGACCTTAGTGGAACCGACCAGGTAATATGTTGTTCCTGTTAGATTGGTCTACGTCATGTAGTTATGTTCCTTTGTGGTGTGTATAAAAAGTTTTCAGCACTGGCTTTTTATATACTTTGATTGTCTGATCTCATGTGTACGAATTTACACCTGATTATTGTACTATTTGTTTTATCTTTTTGCCTACATTACAATCTATTTTCCCAGTCTGTCAAGGAGGATGTAGTAGTTGATTCGGAATCACCCGTCGTCACTCCACCGCCAAATGAGAAAAGGTGAGTAGTCTTTCCAAAATCGCACTATCTCAGTGATCATACTTTTTTTTTGTTTATTCAACACTTCTTGACGAAAGATACAAATTCAGGCGTAAGATACAGAGTGCGAAAGGCGCGGCTGGCACATCTCTGAAGAAAAACAAGCCTTAGACCATACGAGTCCATGGCTCCAGGTTCATGTTAGTTGTTAGGTATGAATGTTTGTCTTTACTTCAGCTAATCACCTTGATGACAGGGTCGTGTCCATAACAAATCAGTTAGCCTCTTTGTCTAATGTAGCCACAACTCTAAAATTTGATGTTCATTTGTATTGTTCCATCTCAATAATTAACTTAGTGAGTTAGCGATCGCCATTGTTATTCCCTATAGTTATTAGCTTCTTATAAACATCATTTCTTCGATTTTTTGGGCTTTGATGATGGATGCTGCCCCCCGGTTCTTTTTAAGTGCACAGATTGCTGAAAAATATTCCTTACATTTGTATCATTCTTTCAGATTACTATTTCATCATGTTGTCTGTTAACTGATCTGCATGTGGTGTTCACCAATTGTGTTTTTGAAATATACTTGATTCTTCCGTGTGCTGATATTTTTATATACCTAACTAGATATGTCATCTTGCAGGATAATTTTGTTCTACCTGTGAATATAATCCATCGGTGATGTTTCCCCGATGGCCATGATCGATCCACTTTTGGATGTTCATCTTCATTCTGCTTGAAGCGGGCGGTGTCTGCCTGTTTGTGTTCAAGCGATGATGAGCCCCATCCTATCGTCCCACCCTTATGATGCAACGTCTGCAAAAATCTGTTGAACCTTAGTAAGCTGCCGTAGAATATATGTGGAACCTCCTTCAACTATGTTATGTAATAACAGACTTATGACAGTATTAGTGCTACATGAACCAGTACGTGCTTTTATCTATCAGTATTAGGCTTTGAGCTAAGGCATGAACTGAACTTATCTGCCTTCTATCGCTTATATGGAAGTATATCCAGCTGCATGGTCGATGTTGTCGTTTATCTGTCTTGGCTCATTCATTCATTCATTCCGTGTGCTTGATTCTTTTGGAGTTCTCCTGGTTTCCTGCGGTCTTCAGGTATGCACCTGAGTATGTACATCATATAATCGTGGCCAATTGCAGGTATTTAGAGTGTTCATGTGCACTGAGACTAATATGACACTTTGCCTTGCAGATTTCCCCTTCTATTGCAATACAAATAGCGTGGTTATCTATACAACTTTCAGAATATTTATGTGCTCTCAAACTTATGTATTTCCTATTCAAGAGATTATGTGGGGTTGAATATTAAAGAACAGTTGATGTTTTTGGCACCAAGTATCCAACCCAATGTATGATCCTTGATCCTCCCAACAAATGCTTGATAAACATTGTATCCAGCGGCGGAGCTAGGAAATTATCAAAGGGTGTGCAACCGGCGAATTTTTTTTTGACAACACATGTAATCCACAATTGTACGGAAAGAACAATGTAAATAAGTTGAAGTCTCACAATATTTCTTTGCTTCATATTCGCCGAAAAGCGCCGCAATATGGCCACTGCCTCTCTTCATGTTTGACAAATCTACAACAAACATAACAACAAACTAGATCAAAACTAGTGTATTGACTATTGACAGAAAAAACAGTGCCTAATGCGGTACTAGATGTCTTGAATTGACAGGTAAAATAGCTGACCAAATCAAAACAGAAACATTATGAAACAGGGGAGTTGGGAACTACCGTGATGCTTTCCCGTGGAATCGCCGCCGATAGCCTGCTGCTCCGGCGCGGCTGCTCATCTGGACGTCTCGGTGCGGCCGTCACCCGACTCCTAGACGTCTCGGCGCGGGCGCAGCGGCAGGTGCTCGATGCAGCTCGGCGCTCGCGCAGGTGCTCGTCCGCCGAACGGCCAAAGTGCTGCTGCTGCTGCGGATCGGCTGCTCAACGCCGGCACACGGGATCATCTGGTTGCCTCTGCGCCATGGATGTACTCCCGCCGCCGGCCGCCGAGTGGAAGGGGAAAAGAGGAGTCGAGGCGTCGAGCTAGGTCGAGTCGATGGCGCCTGGCCGCCTGGGGAAACGAGAGAGAGGGGTTGGGGAAACGAGCGAGAGACAGACAGCGAGCTGCGACTTGCGAGCGCACGGGCCACGGGGCCACAGGCCCAGCCGCACCAGTGGCCTTTTTCTTTTTCTTCTTAGTTGGATTTTGGCTTTTTCACTGGCTGTTACGTGACAGGTTCAAAACGATGAAGTACTCCCAAAAAAATCTCAAAATTTCTGGGTGTACCAGGGCTCACCCTGCACACCCGCTGGCTCCGCCACTGATTGTATCCTTGGCTCAACGGATCCATTTCAGGAACGAAATTTCTCCACTAGCGATTTAAAGTCTATATTTCCGTGGGCCACTGTCGATGCAGCCCAATCCGTTTATCTATCCATGTTAAACTCTATGCTAAGGCACGAATTTTACTTATCTGTCTTCTATCGTTACATGAAAATATTTCTTTCCGTTGGTCGATGTTGCCATCTATATCTATTGGCTTATTCTTTCAAACTACTTTACTTTGACATTGTCATAATTTGCAACACCAACCTATATGTTGTTACTAATAATATTTTCTCGCTTTTCATCACAGTTATCTTTTCGACGGTTGAAATGACATTTTACCAATGTCGATCCCCTCTTATGAACATTGCTATGACGGTGTCCGAGCAATAGCCTATCAAGTATCAACAGGGTGCTCACCCCTTCGTCAATTTACTCTTTAAAAACCAGGTGGCGCGCGGCAAGCCGCGCCCCAAATCTAGTTTTATTTACATTGGTCGGCCTTAAGGCATGTGAAGTAAGCCTTAAGACCCATTTTTTGTAACATTGGAGATTCCCTTAGCACGGTAGCATGGTGATTTTTAGGACATTCCTGTCATGCCACAGTTCGCTAAGGCCAATGCCAGGGGTATGGCAATACTGATTTAGAAATTGTGACGACAATTAATCGGGAGAGACTTAGGTTTGCTGGTGCTATTATTTGATTACTATTTCAAGCGTTAATCGGCTTGCTCCGAGTTTAGTTTGGGGTATCATTGAACCTGCTCTACAATATGGAAATCACTATCCTTTACTAGTTGGATTTGGCAATGATGATGCATACATGTCCTCCCCATCAGGCTTTTTTTTTTGCTAAACACAGTGCAAACGCAGACACTCACATACATGTGCACACACTCACCCATATGAATACACGCACGCACACCCTACCCCTATGAGCACCTCTGAATGCACGCACGCACACCCTACCCCTATGAGCACCTCTGAAAGACTAAATCGGCGGTCAAGTCTTGAGATTGATGAAGTCATCACAGGCGACTTGCTGTCAACGGGAACGTCGCCTCTCACTGAAGAATATTTCCGCCTAAATTAGAAACACCAGCATCAAACCTGTGGTTTGCACTCTGGTGGGTTAGGGGTACAACCACCCTGCTAACCATCCTACCACAGGCAGTTTCTCCTCCCGATCAGGCCTTTATATGGTCATTCTTGACGTCGAGATGTTCTCAAATGTGGCTATTGATGTTGAAGTTCGCTATGGCGTGCAGGACAATATGTTGTCACGTTTTCTTCTTCTTTTAGAATAAATTGGTTGTATGCATACTGGATACCTAGACAAGCTCTTTTGGCCATGTTGCTACACTAGTACAGATCGGGCAATTTAAAACCCCGCGATCGCAGACGGATGCAGGCACCCGTGTGCGTTCTCCCTTATCGCTTACCCTTACGAATTGTAGCCGTATGTAGTAGGTTGGAAGACGGTTGCGGGAATACACTTCGCATACGGTTAAATTTCAGAACCGTGTGCGAACTTTCGCACACGATTAGAAATAACTAAGCGTATCCATTACTTCTGACTATCAAACATGATTTTGTCCATGCTGATCATGTGCAATAACAGATAGTATAGAGTCGAACCACTGGAAATAATAGTACATATTTATATATGTTCTAATAACTAGAACTATATGTTAATAACTAGAACTAGCGCTATAGCCTAGCTAGTTCTTCTTTTTCTTCGACGACGGCCCTTGCACGCCATCGTCCTGGCGACGGCGCTTCTTGCCGCCATTGTCCTCATCACCGCCGTAGCCGCTGTCGCTGCCGTTGTTGTCGCTGTCACTGCCGCCGTCGTCGTCCTCGTCTTCCTCCTCGTCTTCATCCTCCTCCTCCTCCTCATGCTTCCCGTGCACCAACTCAGGATCCGAGTCGTCATTCTCGGAGCCTATGGGGTTGAGCGTGCCGATGTTGGATGAGTCGTCGTCGTCGCTTGCAGGAGCGGGTGGGGAGTGTTCTCGCCATCGCTCCCCAAGTCATTGTCACCCCTCAGCCACCAGTACTCCAACCAGTCAATGGGTCCATGGCTACAGAGAGGTTGGAGATAGTTGCGACAAGGAACGGGAGAGAGTACGGACAAAGAAGATGACAATGAGGAGTGAAGGGTGATATCACATTATATTGGCAAAAGAGTGCGGTTAAAATTCCGAGGCAATGAAGCGCATTGAGAACCGCCGCTCCCAAAACGGCAGTTCCAACTTCCAAGGTTCATTCATACCTATCGCACACGGTTTCCCACAATAAAGCGTGTTCTTTGAGGTCCTTTCGCATACGTTTTTGCAACACACAGCGTGTGCAATAGCATGGTACCACAGACGTGTTTAGGTGGGTCGAGCGTGCTCAATTACTGAAAACTAAAAGTAGGCCAGTAGTTTAGCCGCTATACTGACAGGTCAGCTTGTTTAGTCCCACCTCGCTAGTTTAGAGCGTGTACGACCGGTTTATAAACTGCGAATATGACACCCTATGCAAGGTCAGCCAGTATAGTTTCCCAAAATATGTGATACATATTTTGGGAAACTATACTGGCTAAGTCTTTTTTCGGGGCACATCGGCCTGCTTGATGCCCAAAATATGTAGAAATGTATTTAAGACATCAATTCTGGCTGATATTTCCCTAATCTGAGATAAAATGCAAACGCTTTCGGTACCGCACGCATATGCGATGGAACAATATCGCACACAGTTGTTTTGGGCCGACCGTGTGCAATACCCTGTAGCCCATTAGTTTAGTCGCACATACGGATACTTAGCTTGTTTAGTCCCACCTTGCTAGTTTAGACCACGTTTGACCGGTTTATAAGCACAACTGCGCGGCCGCTTATCAGCCATGGTTGGTCTAGGGGCCAATCTGAGATCAGATAGACGTACATCTGTCTGTTCTCAGACTGGCCACTAGATTAACCATGGTTTTTTTACATATGTTTTTAGGTTTTACGATGGGAATCATCGCATACGGTTTTATAAATATTATTGTAAGCGTAGATGGAGACATCGCACACGGGTTTTGTTATCTGACCGTGTGTGATTGTGAGGCCCACCAGGGCCCATCTTAAGGCAACCCTACTTTGTCTCTTGTATATATTTGGACCAGCAGCTACTGTGAGTTCAGTTCACTCCACAACCGCCCCCCACCCATTTTAGGACACTCTGCTCACCGGGTCGATGGAGCAGAAACTAGATCTCTCCCGAGGTAGTTTGTCGATGACGCTGGCATCACGTGCATATCGAAGGCCGGAGTTGCCGCTATTTCACACGGTTGCTCCGGCTCATCCACGCCCACCACATTTCCGACATCGCCGTCGTATGCACAAAGATGTTCGTCTTCGTCCTGCTCGTCCCCTTCTGATATGAAAGGTATACACATGCGCTCGTGTGCACTATTTTATGGAATCGTACTCAGATCTATTTTAGCACGGTTAGCAATTTGCTCCGAAAAGATTTGATCGCTTTGTTTGTGTGCCGGCTAGTGGGGCTTCTGGTGGGCTTTTAGTATTGTGGAATAGTTCAGTTTTTACTGGCACAATTTTGCTACAAGAATCGTTTGGGGTAGCTCTATCTTTTAAATCCACAATGATTTCTGAATCCTGGACACTCGTTAATGTTTATGGTCCTTGTACTGAGCCTAGAAGAAGTGATTTCATCAACTGGCTATATAACTTGAACATCCCTGATAATGAAAATTGGATCTTATTGGGAGATTTTAATTTCTATCGATATGCCGACAGTAGAAATAAGCCAGGTGCCAATTTCCAGGACATCGATACTTTTAATGACTTAATCAGTCATCAGGGTCTGATTGAATTGCCTATTAAGGGAAGAGCCTATACTTGGAGCAATATGCAGTAAAACCCTCTTTTAGTGCAATTGGATTGGTTCTTTACTTCAACCAACTGGACTCTTGCTTATCCTAATACTGTGGTAAATCCTCTTGCTCGACCAATTTCAGACCACATTCCTTGTGTGATTAATATTGGCACGAAAATACCAAAAGCTCAGATTTTCCGGTTTGAGAACTACTGGATCAGGCAGCCAGGGTTTATGGAGTTAGTGCAGAGGATCTGGGATATTGCAGTTCATGGAAATGCAGCCAAGGTGATCGCTTCTAAGATGAAACTGCTTCGGCAAGCACTCAAAAAATGGTACGGTAATTTGTCACAGATGGACTTTTGTATTGAGAATTGTAGCAAAATAATACTCATGCTGGATGAATTGGAGGAAGCCCGAGAGCTACATATTTCGGAATGGAACTTTAGGCAAATTATAAAAGATAGATACCTGCATCTAACGAACTGTAAGAGGGACATATGGAAAAACAGATGCACGATTAGATGGGCCAAATTCGGTGATGAAAATACCTCCTTTTTTCACTCCATGGCCACTATTCGGTACAGGAAAAATACCATTGCAAGATTCATTCTACCGGATGGGAGAGAGGTGGTGGAGCACAATGAAAAGGCTGCTATACTGTTTTCTGCTTACAAAGAAAGATTGGGTCAGAGTAAGCCAATCATCTTTCCCTCTGAATTGGAAGACTTAATCAGTCCGGCGGAAAATTTGCATGAGCTTTCGGTGGATTTCTCTCAAAAGGAGATTGATGATGTAATTGCCAATTTACCAATAGATAAGGCTCCAGGACCTGATGGGTTCAACGGGAAATTTATTAAAACTTGCTAGAATATAATCAAGTATGATTTTTACAAGTTATGCTGGGATTTCAAAATGGTTTGGTAAGTTTACAGAACATCAATGAGTCCTTGATAACTCTGATTCCAAAGGTGAATGCTCCTTTAGGTCCAAATGATTTTCGGCCTATTTCTCTCCTCAATATTAGCCTAAAGATCATCACTAAACTTTTGGCAAATAGGCTGCAGTCTAAGATTTTGCAAACAGTGCACAAAAATCAGTACGGCTTTCTTAAGTCGAGAACAATTCAGGACTGCCTTGCATGGGCTTTGGAGTATATTTTTCAGTGTAAGCAAACTAGAAAGCCCATCATAATTTTCAAGATAGATTTTTCCAAGGCTTTTGATATGATGGAGCATGCAGCAATTTTGAAAATCCTTCGACTCAAAGGGTATGATAGCAGATGGATACAGTGGATTGATGATATTCTGAAATCTGGCACTTCTTCGGTTCTGCTAAATGGTGTGGCTGGAAAAAAATTGAATGTCGTAGAGGGGTTCGCCAAGGGGATCCTTTATCACCTCTGTTATATGTGGGGACTGCAGATTTATTTCAGACCATGATCAACAACCAGTTTCAGCTTGGAAACTTGACTGCACCTTTATCAATTCCAAACCACAAATTCCCGGTGATCCAATACGCTGATGACACGATTGTGGTAATGGAGGCTTGCCCATTACAGGTTGCTTTGCTCAAAAGTTTAGTTAATGAATTTGCTGAGGCCACGGGGCTGGCGGTAAATTTTCATAAGTCCAATATGATACCTCTCAATTGTACTGATGATTTGGCAAATTAGTTGGCCGTGATTCTTGAGTGTCAAATTGCAGAAATGCCTTTCACTTATCTTGGGCTTCCGGTTGGTACTACCAAGCCTACAATTCAAGACCTATCTCCCCTCATCGATACTGCAGAAAGAAGACTAAATGCTTGCTCACGTTTCTTGACATATGCTGGTCGTCTGACCTATGTGGATTCAGTATTGTCGGCTCTGCCCACTTTCTATATGTGCACTCTAAAAATACAAAAAGCATCGATCAAGTCTTTTGACAGAGCTAGAAGACATTGTTTGTGGGCTAAGGGAGATTGGGAGCAGCAATCTCAAGCATTGGTGGCTTGGGAAAGGGTGTGTATGCCCAAAGATAAAGGTGGCCTTGGGGTTATAAATTTGGAATTACATAACGATGCCCTCCTGTTAAAGCATATGCACAAATTCATGAACAAAGCTGATATACCTTGGGTAGATTTAGTATGGCACTCTTATTATACTGATAAAGTGCCTCATGCTGCTCCGAAAACTAGATCCTTTTGGTGGAAGGAAATATGTGCTCTCTCTTTCCAATACAGAGGAATCACCTCTTGTGTGCCTGGTCCTGGAAACTCAATTCTTCTTTGGAAAGATAAATGGGAAGGAAATGAATTGCTGGCAATTAAATTTGAAAGGTTGTTCCCCTTTGCTTTAGACAAGGACATCTCAGTCAAGAAAGCACTCGAAGTGGAAAACATCGCTGAGCTATTCTTTCTTCCAATGTCGGAACTAGCATACCAGGAGTTCCGTCCATTTCAGGACAGATTTGAGCTTTTGAAAAATTCAAACAGAGATGCAGTTGACAAATGGAATTACTCTCTGAACAAGGGTGTTTACTCGCCAGCCAGCTACTACAAATTCTTATTCCAAGGCATCACGTCTGAACCTGTGTTTCGGTGGCTTTGGAAAAGCAGATGTATACCTAAACTCAGAGTATTTGCTTGGTTGATGATCATCGACAGAATCAATACACGTGATATGATGATGAGGAGGCATTGGCATCTAAATTCAAGCCCTAATTGTGTCCTTTGCACGGCAGCCACCCTAGAAACTAGAGATCATCTATTTTTCCAGTGCTCTTTTGCCACTAGATGCTGGAACTATCTAAACATTGTATGGCTGCGGACTGCTACTGGACTGCGGCTTGGAATATATGGAAGGAGCGCAATGACTTTATTTTCGAGAATCAGAGGCCCAGTTTTGCTAGGTGGAAGGCAAGATTTAAGAAGGACATTCTTCTAACAGCTCATAGGGTTAAACCCTCCAAACGTGCTATTCCCTTAACTTGGATCGCCTCTTGCTAGTTTTCCTATTTTTGTCTTTCTTCGGTTTCTTTTGGGTTGATCCTATCAACCTTTGTGCATAATCATGTAATCGGTGTACTTGGACTGTCATCCTTTTGATGGATGTCAGTGTGATGCCTTTGTGGCAATTGAAAATGGAAAATTAACCGTGGGGTTTCCCCTACGGTTTTGCTGGTAAAAAAAAATGCCGGATTCTGGATTCCGGATCCACTTGTTAGATTTATTGGCCTGCTCTCTGGCTTTTTAAACTGATGAGCGCTCTGGCTTTTTATTGTGGACTGGAACTGCTCTCTTGCTTTTTAAACTGATGAGCGCTCGTGTGCACTACTTTATTGGCCTGATTCCGGATCCATTTGTTAGATTTACTACATTCTGTCTGACCGGATCTATTTGTTAGATCTATTTTTAGGGATGCATGTCTCGTTTATTATTGAAATATTGTCACACGCATGCCGATGATGAATATACAACCCGTACTACTATGTTAATAGGGTTTAAAGTTTAGGGTCAAGGATTTGTTTCTAATTACATTATATTCAGCACCTAGACCCTTTGCTTTAAACTCTATTTAAAGTCTAGTACAATTATATATGAGGCTTATACACTTTAGTAAGTTTAGTTTGTAACTTTAAGTGTTGTATTTATAACTGTATCTAGCTTCTTATGATAGGGATCTTATTTTGGTGGCACTGTACAAGAAGATGTGGTTACTTCTTTGCTCCCAGCTTAGCAAAGAACTAACAAAACTGAAGCATAGAAGTAACCAAAGGACACATGCATCTGTGGGTTCTTCCTCTGGGGTGAAGTCGTGATCTCAAGTGGAGCTAGTCTTGATATAGCACGGCATGATCACGCAACCCAAAGGTTGAATTGTGGAAAGTGGTTATCTTCCACAGAGGTGTATAGGGCCTTGTATGTAACGGTTGCATCGTTGTCATGCTCTTTAAACTTGACGATGCATGGTAAGTGCACATAAATTATTTGTTCTACCATTTAGCTTGTCGGTGTTTATATTCTCACACTGCAATATCAACAAGTCAACGATGACAACGATGCATTCACCGTTGCATAGCATTCACTGTCAAGAACTTCTCGCAAGAGAATGATATATATCCGTCGCTTTTGTGATGTTTTGGTGCACTGCATAAGACACTTTTTTAGTTAAGAGTGTCTTGTACAGTGCCACCAAAATATCACAGTGGTGGCGAGAAGAGTTAACTGATGGTGTTGAACAAGTTAAGGATAAAAAATGGCAACTGCAAGGTCTAAATTTGGCAAAACAGAGCGTGGCGGCAATCTGAAGCAAAGACATAAAGCAAATCCATCATTGTTACTCTAACTATATGACTTATTGCTCTAACAATATAATTGACTCCTTTATTTATACTTATACAGGGGAGTCACAATGACAGAAGCTACAAGTGCGAACTGTCAGTGTCTTGGGAAGACAGTGACAGCTATATATCGTTCGGAACCCAGCGCGGAGGCAAAGATGTAACCAAGAGTGTTCTGTTCTGATGAATATATCCCAATGTACTGATATATCTATATCCCAATGTATATATGTCCTGATGGTTTTTAGAATGTCCATTGAATTATTTGATTGTGACGTGCCACTGTTTATATATATGAAATGTTCAATGAAATATCTGATTCTGAATTGCTATAATGTGATTTGGATGAAATGATACAATTATGTTAATGACTGCACACAATTATGTTTTGTTAAACGTGGGCGATTGGACGACATACGCAGACGATTCAGTTAGTAGAATCGTGTGCGATGCTGAATAAAGCCGCACACCTAAACAAATAAAGTCGGCTGCGATGCTGCTTGAGACACACGATTAAGTGAGAACAAAACATCTGCGATGTTGTCCCGTTCACACACGAGCTTTTTCCTGCGCTCGTTTGTGAAGTTCGCGTCATCGCACACGGTTATTTCGTCCGTGTGCGATGTGACACCCTTATCGCCCACTCATGGATAGCGACGGGCGCTATACTCGTGTCGTGTGCGATGGCCAAAGCCGACCGTGTGAGTTTGCCCGATCTGTACTAGTGCTAGGACATGTGTTTTTAATCACCGTACAAAAATTTAGCGTCTCTAAAAGGAGGAGCACTGTATGTATACTTAACAAACTATTTCCTCCCCTTTGGCAATCTAACTTAGAACCTTAATTGTGTATTTTGTGTCAATAATATGTTTATGGTGACAAACTGCAATCATGAAAAGTATCTTTGAATACGAAATTAATGGTACCAAATTTGTGTACGTAGCATAATTTATATATATATATTATTATTGGTCAAAACTTGAATTTAGACAACACCTTAAGGAATGAAGAGCTTGAATTTAGAAACACTAAAAGCTTGAATTTAGACAAACCAGAGTTAAAATTGAAGTGCACAAACGCACAAAGCTTGAATTAGTACTACTAGTACACAATACTACCGACTAATGAAGGGCTTGTACAGACCAACATTACTGAATATACTAGCTGGTTGATGTAGCGAGCGAGTCTGCTATATCATCAATCACAACTAGCAATTGGTCGCCGGCAGCTAAGTTTATTCAAGAACCAATTGACGACCGTACGTCTATAGGAATTTAACACAAAGCCACAAACACGGACAACACCATCAAACCGTACGTCTATGCGAATCTAGCACAAAGCCACAAACACTCCATTTTCATCATCAATACGAGCAAACACCACGCACAACACCATCATGGCCGTCACGGCGTCACCTAGATATGGCAGAAACACCTGTAGTGGTAGGCGCTGTTCATCGGATCGGTGGCGTCGACGGGGACTCCACGCGCGCTGCACCCGCGGCGGCAGCCACGGCACTCGTTGTAGGTGCACGTCGGAGCCCTCGACCCCACGAGCTGCCGTCTCCTCCTGCTCCGCTCCATCAACGCCGTCGGCCAACTCCCGGCGGCATGTGGTCCTCCTTCCGATCTCGCTAAGCCCTGCAACATGCATGAAAAAATGGCGTCAAACTAAATGCAGTTGTGCATGCGGTTTCATTACGAGCTGGCTAGTCTAACCCATTTGGGCGCGTCTTCATTTTCATCTTACTATATACTCCATCCGTTCCAAATTTAAAAATATTTTAGACAATTCAATGTAGAGTAGATAAAGACTAAAATGGGTGAATCTACACACTGAAATACGTCTAATACATCTGAATCCGAAAAAAATAAAACATCTTATATTTCAGAATGGAGGTAGTAAAAAAATATACTCGACCTGTTCCAAATTAAATTATGCAGATATAGTATAACTAAATCTACGTCACTTAATTTGAACGGAGTGAGTAAATACAAAAGCATGCTAGCATACTTAAATATTTGATTGGATATTCAGAGAGTGCGCATGAAGTACACCGGCTATATATGCCTTACCTGTTGTTCTGTCTCGAGAATCGACGGCGAGAATGGCCGAGCAGCTACAACGTTACCTTCTATCCACGTAGTACAAATTAGCATATATTAGAAGACCAGCAGATCATAAGTTAATCAGCTACGTACCTAGTCTTTGAATGGAGTTAATTAACAGGCAACAGAGGCTAACAAAGCTACTGACTACGTACCAATGATAAGAGTAGCAACGAGGAGGAGATGACACAGCAACTGCAACTTATTTCTTCCTGCTCCGGCTCCGGCCATTTCTCCCCTTGGTGACTTGGCTACCTAGATGCTATCACTCGAAGTAGAAGGAGGCATGACATATATAGTATGGTCCTGTCTATTTGTGTGCATTTTTAGGTAGAAGTAGACAACAAAGTGAAGAGAGAAAAGGCGAGGGTAAAAAGCTCGAGGGATGCATCATACGTGGTACCGTACATGGGGAAAAGGACATGGCATATAGTGCACAATTTGGCTGTTTTATGGTTCTAGGGGCTTCCTCAAAAGTTACGAAACTACCACCATGAATGTGTACTCGTTAGTGTATATATGATGTGTTTAGTTGCCTTCATGAATTCAGCAACCAGGCCCGTTGGAGCATGGCTACCATGCTCTGCACCCCATTTGGTTTCATGCACACCATGAGTGGCGGTAGAGAGCACAAATGTTTGGTTCTCTGCATTAGCGCGTTAAACTTTTGATGCAAATATTGAGTGTTTCGTTATGTGTATTAAGGGTGATGTGGTAACTTGCAAGACATTTGCCTCCACCAACTTAAAGGTTAGTAAGTATCCAATCTTCAACTCATGCGCAATTGCAAAGGTTGGTACCTTTGATCCATCAGACCATCACCACCTCAAATTGAAATCTTGAGCCTGATCAACCGCGGTGCTCTTCAGTGTGATGCTCTTAGTGACCGGACCACCTAAGTACTCCATCAAGGCAGTGGGATGGAGTCACCCTAAACAAGATGCTAACAACATCTCGTAGAAGTGGGTAGGTGTTACTTCCTCGTGGAAGTGTTAACCCTAACCGGCCTCCCCTTGGCCTCTTCCATTAGTTGATGCATTCAACATTGGTGATTACCTATATCCCCAAGCTTCAGCTTCTTCCCTGAGCATTGCATAAAAAAGAGACAACAACTCAATCAACCACAAATGGAAATAGCAAAACAAAATGAACCAAGATGCCTCATACTAAGATATTCAAGGGAAGGTCCAATGGTACGAGGAAGCATAAAGAAGTAATGTAATTTTTACACACCACATAGTACAACTGACCGTCCCTTGAACACACCGTGGTTGTGTGCAATCATTGGTTATTCAAGCAAAACAGTAAAGAAGATGCCTCGTACTAAGAAATCACACGCAATATACTTTTTATAAGATGATCCTACAAGAGCACACACATGCAGAGGCTGGGATTAATAAAATTCTCTTTTCTAAAAAAAGTAATGTACTTCTACATATCACTTTGTACTATGATATCCCATTCCTTGAACACCACGTGGAAGTGTGTAATCATCGGTTGTTCAAGAAAAGCTATAAACACGAAGCAAAACACAGTGTGGTAGTGCCTCATATATGTGGAATGTGTGTGCGAAGATCAATCATAACAGGCAAGCATTTCGTGCAAGCCATCTTGGGGTCCTCCACACATACATCACACCTAATCATGGGCCTATAAGCTCAACCGTGTTAACAGGGAGCATATACCTTGAATACCATGTGGTACTGTGTAAACAAGAAACAACATGAACACGCCCAATAGTGAGTATATCAAACCAATACATACTAGCAAAAATAACCCTCCACCCCCCAAAATTGAGATCAGATCAAACCAATACTACATGAATGTTCCCAAGTGCTCGATGTTCACATCCTAATATAGAGTTAGGGACTTACCACCGTTGATGTTATGGTTGACGCAGCACATGTCGAGGGATTGAGAGGAGGTAGTTGATAAAGCCCATACCGAGGGAGGGACTAGATCTTCCCACCTTCGATGAAGATGGCGTCACGGCATTGTGGTGGTGGTCGTGGTCGTGGGAGCGGAGTCAGTGACGAGGTGAAAGAGAAGAGTGGGAGCGAGAGAGAGGAGTGGGCTCTGATGAGTTATGGTCAGTGTGTGTTCTCGAAGGGACGCGCCGTCTCATGATCGTCTCCGCTTGTGCAACCATATGCAAAGATGTGCCCATGCAGGCCTGGCTCGTTGGAAACGGTCGTTTCAACCGTTCCCGCGGTATGGCTGAGAGCTACTTTCAATTTTGAGATATGTGCGAGCCTACCGAGCCACCCCGTAGGTATTCAATTAGTCAAGATTTCCATCTCACGGTCCTGATTGCGAGCGGTTCATGTGGGCAACCAAACACCGTAGTCGCGACCTACCTATTGGATGCTCCATATGACTTGTTTTCATATCCAGACAGGCATGTTAATTTTTGGGAGAGTCTCACTCGACTTATCTCTTTGTCAGCCCCATTGGACCAAGATTGTCCATCATTTCTCATCCGCGCGAGTTTTGAAAGCATATCAGAAATTTATATGCGGTAAAAGAGACAATTAGTTCTGTCACAACAAAACCATCCTCATTTCAACTTAGACTTTGAGGCGCGATCATTTGCTTTACGTACAAATTCTTAAGATGAGCATGGGCAGGGTTGCAGTTTAAGCTATCACCAGAAGCTGAAAGTCTTTTCCGTGCAGCCACTCTTTGCACAGTTGGTAGAGGAGATAAAATGGAATTCTGGAATGATCGCTGGTTAGATGGTAGCAGTCCAAGTCAGATTGCCCCGGATCTTATGCAATTCGTCAAAGCAAGAGGAGCCAAGAAGAGAACCATTGCCGAGGCCATGATAGATGAGCAATGGGTGAAAGACATTAGAGGAAACCTGACACTTCAAGCCATCGTACAGTTTATGTCGCTCTGGTGTATCCTACAGGAACAACCACCACTCTCGGCGGAGGATGACAACTTCCGATGGCGTCTGTCCACAAATGGCATGTACACGGCGAAGACAGCTTACAATGCCTTCTTCCTGGGTTGTTGTGAAGCTGACTATGCAAAGGCGTTGTGGTCGAGCAGAGCACCACCGAAGGAAAAGTTCTTCTCCTGGCTAGTGATGAGAAATCGATGTTGGACGGCTGACAGGCTTGGAAAACGCGGACTGCAGGCCCCTGGGAAATGCCTCATGTGTGATCAAGAACCAGAAACTCTGAGTCATCTGCTGATAAACTGCTCTTTTGCAAGAACCTTCTGGTTTAGACTCTGCCAAGAAACACAACACCCTGATATAACACCGTCGAGCCAGATAACCATTAGAGAATGGTGGGTGAAAATCCTGAGGCCTTTAGGGAAGAAGCGGGGATGAGAGTCCTCTGGCTGGAAAGAAATGCCAGGGTCTTTGAAGGATCGGCAGCAGACATGAACTACCTTGTTAGCAAAGTTTGTAATGAACTGGCGTTGTGGGTGCTAGGTAGTAAAAGAGCAGGCTTTGGTGAGTAGTCAGTGTGTGGTGTGTGCGGACGGCTCGGCCGTATGTAACTGCGGTTGTAAAAATTATCTCCCATTCTTAATGCGATGACAGCAACACTTTGTTGCCTGTCCTTTAAAAAAAAACATGGAGCACCTTCCGAGTTCCACTTCATTGAAGCCAAAGCAAAAGAATTTTGGACTGAGTTGAAGACTTCACTCCTCTCTCGAGAGAGCAATGATCGACATCATCTTGAAAAATTATTGCTAGGTTGTGGCAGCGTCTAGACATTCACGCGCGCACTGATATTTCAGAGTGTTCATATTAACGATGAGAAAACACCAAAACGTACGGAGCGCGCCAAAAGGCTGAGAAGGTACAGTAGGACATGTCGAAGGGGATCTTCTTTCGGCGCACATGAAGAATCTCCTCATCGATTCTGTTGTCTTACCGTTTGCTGAGGATTGGTCGGATAGTCGGATGGGGTAGGCAACAAATATGTGTTTCCAAAAATCCGAGGAGCATATGCATCGATCCGGGCAGCGCCGTCGCGACGCTCCGCGTGACTCCGGACCACAGAACGATAAAAGCTAGCAATTTGCACTGCTCTTTCTCCATCCAACTTAATCCACGGAGAGATTTCACCGGAAGGAGCTGGTGATCACAAGGAGCTACAACCTGCAGCAGGAGCAATGTTATCCAGCCAGCAGATCTGACGGGTCAGCATGCATGCAGAATGCGGCCGGGAGGGATGGTACCACTGTCCAGGCCACGGCCAAGTACAGTGCAGCTCCTGTAAATTTGTCGATGCACATGATGGCAATTATCAGGTATTCAGGAGGATGCAGAGTCTGGGCCAGCTGAGAAAATGCCGGGGGTTATTAATACGTGTGTGGGGAACGGTCACCCGGCCAACTGGCCAATGCGATCGACCCGGCTGATCGGATCATCATGCGCGCTGCAGGTATTTTGGTCTTTTTACATATCCGTGGCTCGGCACTCGGCAGTGACCGGTGAGTAAAAACGCGGTCTGACCCTTGTGCATGTCGTTTGTTCGACAACAAAGTGCCAGCCCGTTCGGATCATCATAGTTTGGATCTTAGTAAAACACACACTAAGAAGAAAAAATATTAAACAAGCACAACATTAGAGGTTTACTATTATGCCCTAAACAGTTCACAAAATACCTGGTGCAGCACAAATTCATCACAACAATTGTTGGTGATGCATCACAAATTTATTATCTGATAGGTTTAGTATATTGTCTCACAAAATATACAGATCTCGCATCAATTTTTTTTAAGTACTACATGATTAAGCGAGAGCGGGAAGGAAGAAAACCATTACTTCCGTTCAAGGGTCATCGCAACATAGGCGATACGTTCAGCTTCCTTGTGCATGAGGTGGATTAGAGCGAGTTGCAGTGTCTCAACCCCGACATGATTCTTGAGACGATTTTTGTTGAAGATGATTTTCATCTGATCATGGTTCTGTATTGGTGAGTAGATGAAAAAATCGTCCTTGGGGTGAAGCTAAATGAAAATAGAGTTAGGGTCGGAACACACGAAGTAGCGAATAAATTGAACATGTGACATATTTTAAGAACACATCCTACTCCATGAAAAAAAAGTTGTGTCCTCACGCCATTCCACTCCTTCAACTTGTGCCAATGCGCGGAGCATGTTCCACCTACATCAACACTTTCTGAGACGATTGTACACCTGAGTATTGGTGACCTTGGGGGCACAGAAAAGAACAACACTGGTGCAAATCTCGTCCAAGCTCTTGTCTCTAATTCTCCTGTCAAGATTGTAACAGCCCCAAATCTGAGAACCTAAAAAACCTGAGTAAAATTTTCGCTTTTCATTTCTTGTGCATCATGGCATTCTTAATAAAAATGCTCAAGAAAATATAACAGTGAGAAACCTCAATTATGAACTGCTTCTTTTACAAATTCAAATCAATGAGAGTTTTCAAACTTGCAAAACAAAAATATTTTGACATCTCATCTTCGTCAAGGAAGTTCCAAGAGTTCAAATTAATATTTTTCACTTGCTTCAAAATTCTAAGAGAATATCATTTTGGAAATTAGCAAAATTACCATAATGAAACCCTATGAACACAAGTCGCTCAAAACATTTTATTTTGAATCACCAAATTTTGTGGAACTTCTATGTAACAAGGGGAGCATACCCAAATAATTTCATAATTTTTGGGATAGTTTAGGTGCCCCAATTAAATCTCTAATTGCTGCTGGATTTTAAAAGAAATAGGAAAGGACCTAGTGGTGTTGGTAAAAAGTCTGCCAGGGGGTTTTCGGTAAAACTACCGTCTTCTTCCCTGTAGCGACCGAGCGGCCGAACCGCAACCGCAAGCTCGCCGCTGCCCTGCCCTTCGACCGCCCGATTCCTCCCCTCCACACGTCGAGCATCGAAGCTTCCTGGACCTGGCTTAAGAAGAGCATCCGGAACCCTAACCCTAGCCCCTGTCCATTTTCCCCCTTCGCCCTTCTTTTCTCCACCATGGCCGAACCGCAGCCATGGCTGCCGTCGCGCCTCGCTGCCGTTTGAGCGCCCAAGGAGTGAATCGAAGCACATCACGACGTCCGCCTCGTCGTCCTCCCCATCTCCGCCGAAGGAATCGACCGGGGAAGCAGGGAATCGCCGTCGCCGTCCGATTTCTTCTCCGTCCCCGGCACAGCTCCGACGACCCCGCGCCGCCGTGCTAGACCTCGCCTCGCCTTGCCTCGCCGTCTGCACCAGCGTGCTCGTGGTGAGCTCCTGGCCCTCGTTGGTCCCTTCCCTTCTCCCCTCTCGGTCTTGTTCGTCCAGTCGCCGTAGCCCGTGGAGAACCGCCGCTAGAGTTCGTCACAGTGTTCGTCACCGTCGTGTTATCTCACCGGATAATCCGATTCAACCACAGTCGGATAATCCGAAATAAATCAGTACTCAATTTTTCCTTCCCTCGGATAATCCGAACCTGCCAAATTCGGATAATCCGAAAATAATCAGTACACTGGAAAAATAATAGAAGGCAGGAAAAAGATTGTAGACTTTGAAAATGCATATCTTTTGCTCTGCTAATCCAAATGGAGCAAATGAGGTGCCAAAATGTTTGTCTTAACATCCCCTACACATCTATATTTTATTGGACAGATTTGAATCAATTTCCTTCTCGGTTTAAATGAATTACTAAAAATGGCAGAACTGAAATGCAACTTTGGAAATTCATATTTCATCCAAAATAATTCCACAAAATATGTTGAATGGCTCAAAATGTTCAGAGGAACATTTGCCATCTATTTTCAAGTATTGCCAACCAATAATGAACTTTGGTAATATTAATAAGTTGAACTTCCCTAAAATGGCAGATTCAAATAGCAATTTGAAATACTCACCAAATAATCATATTTGCTCCAAAAATTGCAAACAACATATTACAATGATCAGCAAGTTAAATACTAACAGAAAACATCATTCTCATGCATGTACAATCATTTTGTGGTACTGGTCATAACTAGAACAACATGTTGGTCACTAAGATAAATATGGGTGGTTAACCGAATAATTCCTAAATATATCTCGGGACACTCATTTAACTCAATGATTATGTCTAGGATCTCTTAGTTGCATTAAAATGTCATATCATCATGAGTGTGCATTGCACCTACTTGTATTCGTGTTATTTATGTTGTTTCTTTTCCGGTGTTGTTTGTGCTTCGGTAGATCGAGGAGTTGAGGTGAAACCACAATTCTTCGACGATTCTTACTACCTTTCATATCAACAACGCAAGCGTAATCCCCCCTCTGAGCATGTCTTATCCTATTTTCCGCAAATATTTTATCCACTATAATATTGCATGCGGTTCCAAATGTCAATTTCATTTGGATTAGAGTATCCTACAGTTGCATTAAGTTTCCGATGCCATTACCTGTTTCCCCTCCTATTATCCATAGGATTGTAATGTTGGCCTGAGATACTTAACTATGCTATGTTGATGCTTAGCCATGCTTAGTTAAATGCTTATTTCGTCCGATGGATATTTCATGTTGGAAACAGATGTTGAAATGTTCGGATGCTGGTGAAGAATTGTGCTGACAGGTAATAAAATGCTTAAAGGTGGGGATGAGAGGCCACGGTGGTTGTGGTGCTTTGTCTCGTTCTCGCCGCCTAGGTGCGAATTATTACCTCTTGAACCAAGACTGAGCGTGCAACCATGCGTGAGGCCTATACATTCGCAGTGCAGGAACCCTCATAGACTAAATAACTCGGGCGGGACTAGCCAGGGTCCTCTAGTTTGAGCTTCCATTTGCGCGTGCGTGATGATGGTGGTTGAACTGGGATGAGGATGGTGATGTTTAGTAAAATGAGTGGCCACGGGCAGAGTGTTGGAGGCACTGAGCCTGTCCCGTCCTCACTGATGATCCTAGGTTAGTCCTTAACGAGGGAGAAGTCGACGCCGCTCCCACCCAGCCGGCTTTCCATGGAAGAGAGCTAATGTACAGGTAATGGGCCGGACGGTACGCGTGGCAAACATTATACACCCCTGCAGGGTTAAATCTTTTCGAAAAGCCGTGTCCGCGGTTATGGACGACTTGGGAAAGGACGATAAGATCATAGAGAACATGAACGGAATGATTAAAACCTGAGTACTAAAGGTACTACTCAAGAATGCAAGGTTAGCTTCCTCGAGGGTGATTCGGGAAGGTGCCTTTGTAGAACAGGTACAGTGATGGTGGTTGATGATGAGAAAGGTGATCAAGAGAAAAGAGTTACTTCTTACCCCCTTTTGAAAATACTCTGATTAGTCGATGCCATGGAGTTATGTTTTTATAAATAAAATCAGCTTTATGCAAACAGCCATAAAACCTTGAAAGCCTCATCGAGCTAAAGCTCTATAATTAATCTTGCGAGTTCGTCGAACTCAACGTCGTTTGTTTTGTTTCAGAGGAGAGCTTCACCGACCTCGAAGGTGGGCTCTTTGTGGACGTCGACGAGTAGTCTGGGGTTCCTAGGTGGCAGCTTGGGACATCCCGGAACAGCTGGCGCTTGGATGTTTATTTGTAGGCCTCTTAGGCCATATTTTGGTTCTTGTTGTTTAGAACAACTTAATTCGCTTCCGCATGATGTGATGTTGGGTCTGTGACCTCTGGTTGTAATTTGCTATCTTTCTCTATTATAAGAGTTGAACTATAATGATTTGAGTCGTAGAGTCTGTGATGTGCCAGTTGTTCCACAAGTCTTGATCTCTCTATTATGCATTGATAGTTGTGCCTATGTTAAGACATCAATCGGGGCGTTGCGTTGCCGATGATCCATTCCGAGCAACGCCTGCCAAAGGTTTTGGCCGGGGATTGGTAAACCTGTAACCTCCGGTTGTATCACTTAACCGGTGACACACAACATCACTGTATAGCAGTCGGGTCAGGGCGCCACAAGTTGGTATCAGAGCAGTACTGCCTGTAGGAAACCCTTCTACTGGTCGACGTTGAGTCTAGTGTTTGTGAAAATATTTTTAACCTAAAAATGAGTTGTGAAAACCATATTAGGATTCTTTTTACTCCTTACCTGGTTACATTCTAATATCGGAGCAATCTTACCTCGATTTGAGTTAAAAGTTTTACTTCTCATCTGTTACCTCAAAACTTTAGGATCACGAGGTTGGGTTCTACCTTTAGTGTTATGTGTTCGGTTGCTACCGCTGCGCTACACTCCAAAATCAACTCAGATGTTTGAACATTGTTATTCCTACCGAGACTAACCACTTATTCCTTCATTGGATTTTAACCCAAGGACTTGAACAGAAGGTCCCGGATTGTGCTTTGATTCTGGTGTGTTGAATTATGTGGGTTGTTACCCATGTGATCCTCATGCTAATTGTGAATCCCGGTACATGAAGCTGCCCTTTTACCCAAGTCCTTGTTTTTGATCCGTGAGGTAATGTTCAACCATTTACCACACCTCAGCTGGCTATGTGACTTCCGCTCTCCCTTAGCCTTGTTTTAGGTTCTGTCATTTAACCATCGGGGTTACGACCAAGATTCCCCTAGCGAGTCTCCCAACTATGTCCGTGACTCTGCTGCATCTCTCCTTTTTGGTCATGGTTATCACAATCGAGTAATAACCGGTGCATCCTCAACATCTTAGGATTCTTCTGAGCATGTTTCGTACTCTGGTCTGCTTTCCAACCTTTGTCTGTCAGTTGACAGTAAAGTTTCATCGTGCGTTCGTATGTTCCGATGCAAGCCACTCTCCTGATCTGTCAAGACTTTCCACTTCGTCTTGTTAGGAGAAACAAACTCCTGTACCTTGTCCACTTCTCGGACCAGGTCAAAGTATTGTAATCTGCAGAATAAGGGCCTTGTCTAGCTTTTGTTCTGTTCCACCTTAGAGTGTCACACTCTTTGATATCAGGGTATCGAGCTAAGTAGCCTGATCCTCTTGATGAAGTGATGCTCTTACACTTTGTTACTCTCCGTTCTCTGAGTGACTTGTTACTCCAGAATGATGAGATGTGAGCAATAATGTAACTATCAGATATTCTCAGCAGTTCTTACTGCGCTGAAATCCAAGGACATTCATGGTCCTTCTTAGCAGGATTGGGTAGCCGATCAATAAGAGGAATTTGACTGTGATACCAAGTTCGTTTTCTCTGGTGCCCTTCCTCGGTCAAAGAGCTAGGTTCGTGCCGAAGCTCCCAAGACCACCTCGTTTTGCCTTGAAAGGCGTGATTCTCTCTCGAACTCAAGACATACTGGTGGATCGTGATATTCTGTAGGTCTTTACAGAAGTATCGCCAGGTTGTCACCTGCCCGTGATGTTGGTCTTATGAGTAAGCTGGTTCTCTGAACAACTCCCTTCTCCAAGAAAATCGTGCTGGATGTCCTGAATTATTCGGTTGAGCTTAAACAACTTGGAGAGTTAAAAGATAGAAGCTCTATCTGATATAGTTCCTTCTCAATGGGATGTCTAGTTTTACGTGTCGAAGCAAGGTGGTATCTCCTTTGTGGATATGCTATCCTACAAATCTTTGAATTGGGCTATCGTCAAATCAAACTCAGGCTAACCTACTGAACGTGTTAGACTGACCAATACTTATGCCCGTCCATGCAGCATATGAGTCTACCGTCTTGGAGTATCTGGATAAGTTTGTCGTTGAGCCCCTCAACTACCATCTTATTTTCTCCATGTTTGAGGAGTTTCGTATTGGATATTGGGCGTTATCATTGGAAATTTGTTAAAACTAACTTTGTGTCATCACAAGTTATGTGTTCTGGAGTTAGAAGTGACTCTCCCTGGTTCACGTGCAATTGCTGAAAGATGTCGCCGTGGACCTGAGTGAATTGTCTGGTTTCCTCGGAATCATTTCAACTCGATCATGCACGTGTAGAATATTCTTTGAATGGTATGTTGTTACCTCCATCCTTTGAGAATTTCATATATGCATCCAAGCCACTAATTGAATTGTTCCAGAAAGATAAAATTCCAAGAACTTCCGTGACTCCTTTGGTTTCCCCAGCAGGGACTCAATGGTGTATTGTCGCAAGTAATTCGAGTAGGTGCTAAGGCCCTCTGACAAGTTGCTAATACGGGAGTTCCGCAATCTCGTTCCTCCTTTGGAGTTAGACCTTCTAGTCCAGCTCCTGGGGTCCTAGCAATTGTAATCTGTTGGTATGCTTTGCCCAGATTCCCTATTCTTACATGTGGAGTCTGAGGTAACTTTATACCTGACCAGATCTAAGTCTCAATCAGAAACGATAGTTGGTGATCCTCAAGAAGCTTGACCTCGATGTCCAGAACATCCAGAAGTTTTCCCGATACTAACGTTCTCTGAGTTCTAAGGTTCTCTCGGTCCATCTTCTTGACCCTTCTCCGGTGGTTCAGAATGCTCATTCGGTGAGGAAGATTCTACTCAAGCTCTTTGGTAGAGGTTACCTCTTCATTCTGTTGGAATCTTGTTTTAACATTCTTCCTCCGAGACTTAAGGCCTTGTGCAAAGTTCATATTCGCAATCCTTTTGAGAAACAGTTGTCTGCCAACCGGAGACTTCTTATCAATCTCCCGTCACCCGCATGTGTCTCCTAACTATCAAACCAAGGGATACTTGAAGACCCATCATAAGTTCTACTGGGAGGTACTCGGTCGTTGTATCTTTACAAAGACCCATCCTTCCGGTGAGGTTTCCTTCTTTTCCTATGGTGTACGTTGATAGTGACCTCAAAGTGAAGACGACGATCCTCATGATGCCCTCGATCAACCTAATCAAGAAGAAAGCCACCTGACGCGAGAAGATCGTGTAGAACCGTCGTAACCCTTTCCCTCTTTCCTACTCTAAGAATCTCGGGACGAGATTCCTGTAAGGGGGGTAGAATTGTAACAGCCCCAAATCTGAGAACCTAAAAAACCTGGGTAAAATTTTCGCTTTTCATTTCTTGTGCATCATGGCATCCTTAATAAAAATGCTCAAGAAAATATAACAGTGAGAAACCTCAATTATGAACTGCTTCTTTTACAAATTCAAATCAATGAGAGTTTTCAAACTTGCAAAACAAAAATATTTTGACATCTCATCTTCGTCAAGGAAGTTCCAAGAGTTCAAATTAATATTTTTCACTTGCTTCAAAATTCTAAGAGAATATCATTTTGGAAATTAGCAAAATTACCATAATGAAACCCTATGAACACAAGTCGCTCAAAACATTTTATTTTGAATCACCAAATTTGGTGGAACTTCTATGTGACAAGGGAGCCTACCCAAATAATTTCATAATTTTTGGGATAGTTTAGGTGCCCCAATTAAATCTCTAATTGCTGCTGGATTTTAAAAGAAATAGGAAAGGACCTAGTGGTGATGGTAAAAAGTCTGCCAGGGGGTTTTCGGTAAAACTACCGTCTTCTTCCCTGTAGCGGCCAAACCGCAACCGCGAGCTCGCCGCTGCCCTTCCCTTCGACCGCCCGATTCCTCCCCTCCACACGTCGAGCATCGAAGCCTCCTGGACCTGGCTTAAGAAGAGCATCCGGAACCCTAACCCTAGCCCCTGTCCATTTTCCCCATTCGACCTTCTTTTCTCCACCATGGCCGAACCGCAGCCATGGCTGCCGTCGCGCCTCGCCGCCGTTTGAGCGCCCAAGGAGTGAATCGAAGCACATCACGACGTCTGCCTCGTCGTCCTCCCCATCTCCGCCGAAGGAATCGACCGGGGAAGCAGGGAATCGCCGCCACCGTCCGATTTCTTCTCCGTCCCCGGCGCAGCTCCGACGACCCCGCGCCGCCGTGCTAGACCTCGCCTCGCCTCGCCGTCTACACCAGCGTGCTCGTGGTGAGCTCCTGGCCCTCGTTGGTCCCTTCCCTTCCCCCTCTCGGTTTAGTTCGTCGAGTCGCCTTAGCCCGTGGAGAACCGCCGCTAGAGTTCGTCATAGTGTTCGTCACCGTCGTGTTATCTCATCGGATAATCCGATTCAACCATAGTTGGATAATCCGAAATAAATCAGTACTCAATTTTTCCTTCCCTCGGATAATCCGAACCAGCCAAATTCGGATAATCCGAAAATAATCAGTACGCTGGAAAAATAATAGAAGGCAGGAAAAAGATTGTAGACTTTGAAAATGCATATCTTTTGCTCTGCTAATCCAAATGGAGAAAATGAGGTGCCAAAATGTTTGTCTTAACATCCCCTACACATCTATATTTTATTGGACAGATTTGAATGAATTTCCTTCTCGGTTTAAATGAATTACTAAAAATGGCAGAACTGAAATGCAACTTTGGAAATTCATATTTCATCCAAAATAATTCCACAAAATATGTTGAATGGCTCAAAATGTTCAGAGGAACATTTGCCATCTATTTTCAAGTATTGCCAACCAATAATGAACTTTGGTAATATTAATAAGTTGCACTTCCCTAAAATGGCAGATTCAAATGGCAATTTGAAATACTCACCAAATAATCACATTTGCTCCAAAAATTGCAAACAACATATCATAATGATCAGCAAGTTAAATACTAACAGAAAACATCATTCTCATGCATGTACAATCATTTTGTGGTACTGGTCATAACTAGAACAACATGTTGGTCACTAAGATAAATATGGGTGGTTAACCGAATAATTCCTAAATATTTCATGTTGGAAACAAATGTTGAAATGTTCGGATGATGGTGGAGAATTGTGGTGACAGGTAATAAAATGCTTAAAGGTGGGGATGAGAGGCCACGGTGGTGGTGGTGCTTTGTCTCGTTCTCGCCGCCTAGGTGCGAGTTCTTTACCTCTTGAACCAAGACTGAGCGTGCAACCATGCGTGAGGCCTATGCATTCGCAGTGCAGGAACCCTCATAAACTAAATAACTCGGGCGGGACTAGCCAGGGTCCTCTAGTTTGAGCTTCCATTTGCGCGTGCGTGATGATGGTGGTTGAACTGGGATGAGGATGGTGGTGTTTAGGAAAATGAGTGGCCACGGGACAGGGTGTTGGAGGCACTGAACCTGTCCCGTCCTCACTTATGATCATGGGTTAGTCCTTAACGAGGGAGAAGTCGACGCCGCTCCCACCCAGCCGGCTTTCCATGGAAGAGAGCTAATGTACAGGTAATGGGCCGGACGGTACGCGTGGCAAACATTGTACACCCCTGCGGGGTTAAATATTTTCGAAAAGCCGTGTCCGCGGTTATGGACGACTTGGGAAAGGACGATAAGATCATAGAGAACATGAACGGAATGATTAAAACCTGAGTACTAAAGGTACTACTCAAGAATGCAAGGTTAGCTTCCTCGAGGGTGATTCGGGGAGGTGTCTTTGTAGAACAGGTACAGTGATGGTGGTTGATGATGAGAAAGGTGATCAAGAGAAAAGAGTTACTTCTTACCCCCTTTTGAAAATACTCTGATTAGTCGATGCCATGGAGTTATGTTTTTATAAATAAAATCAGCTTTATGCAAACAGCCATAAAACCTTGAAAGCCTCATCGAGCTAAAGCTCTATAATTAATCTTGCGAGTTCGTCGAACTCAACGTCGTTTGTTTTGTTTCAGATGAGAGCTTCACCGACCTCGAAGGTGGGTTCTTTGTGGACGTCGACGAGTAGTCTGGGGTTCCCAGGTGGCATCTTGGGACATCCCGGAACAGCTGGCGCTTGGATGTTTATTTGTAGGCCTCTTAGGCCATATTTTGGTTCTTGTTGTTTAGAACAACTTAATTCGCTTCCGCATGATGTGATGTTGGGTCTGTGACCTCTTGTTGTAATTTGCTATCTTTCTCTATTATAAGAGTTGAACTATAATGATTTGAGTCGTAGAGTCTGTGATGTGCCAGTTGTTCCACAAGTCTTGATCTCTCTATTATGCATTGATAGTTGTGCCTGTGTTAAGGCATCAATCGGGGCGTTGCGTTGCCGATGATCCATTCCGAGCAACACCTGCCAAAGGTTTTGGCCGGGGATTGGTAAACCTGTAACTTCTGGTTGTATCACTTAACCGGTGACACACAGCATCACTGTATAGCAATCGGGTCGGGGCGCCACAAAGATCGAGCCCGCCCTTGACGAGCTCAGCTATTCTAGTGAGGATGAAGGTGGACAAACAGCTGGCCATTGCACTGGGAGGCCTTTGGCCTTTTGCATTTCGAGGTATTTATCAGGCGCCAGTATGTATCGAAGCAGCTTCGCAACAACACTGAGGTAGCCTAAAAATCCGGGGAGTTGGACGCGTCCTACAGAGGTTACCATTGTAAGCATGCATCACAAGGGGATAAAATAATCAAGCAAATCAGTGGTAACAATGCATATTCAGTACATATACACTAGAAATTAATGTGATACAATGATGAGAACTACACTATGTGTCGTGGGGTAATCACGGCAGATGCCATACGGGGTGGCTTAACTCGGGTGTGAGCCAGGCGACGTAGGATTCACAGAGAGGTTGCACACAGAGTTTACCCAGGTTCGGCCCCTCTGTATGAGGTAAAGACCTACTCCTGCTTGGATGTATTTGGACTTGAATGGGGTGTACAATGGTGTGCGCACCAGAGCTTGCGGGTGCTCCGGAGGCTATGGAATGAGATGAGTCCGCCTCTAGGGTTGCTCCTTGCCGGTTTATATAGGGAGCCGGCTAGGGTTTACAGGGAATGACGGGTTCTGCTGGCGGCGCTAGCTATCCTGCCTACAAGTGCGGCTTCGTTGAGCGCACTCTTCGGGATACACAATCGCAGACTGATTCGGAGATATCCGCTGTCGCCTCCCCGAGCCGTCATACCGGGATCCTCGGGGACCCGGTATCCTGGAAGATGTACATCGGGTGGGCTTTGGGCCACCCGGCCTTGACGGCCGACTCGGGGTCCTAGGCCTACCCGGTTGGGCATCCCCCCATCATTAGCCCCCGAGTTCGTCAGGGTCGTGTCGTTGAACGAACTCCTGAAACAGAGACAAGAAAACAACGGCTCGGAGTGGTGGATTTTGGCTTTTAACGCCCGGTCTAACTCAAGTTTTTGTTTGATGCCGGCTTGTGCCCGTCGGGACGTTTGCCATCCGACTCGCCTCGTGCGGGTTGTCTCCTCGCCTTCTCCGTCTGACGTCACGGCATCTTTGACCGTTTGTCCTGTAGTGTTTGTCCGTCTGGCGCCGAGTCGATTGATGGGACTTGACGGCGCATCGACTGCCTCCACCTCGGGATGGAGCAGTGGCAATGATGACGCTCTTGACCCGCACGCGCCCGATCCATCGATCCACAACGTCGTGACAGAGCGACGTGGCCGAATCTGAGCCGCATTTTTCGGCACGCTCCCGTGGAAACCGAGGCGTCGCGCGGGAATCGAGGCGTCGTGCGACGTGGCGATAGTGGGCGACGTGGACGACGTGGGCGGCGCCATTTACTGCGGTAACGGCTCCACTCACCGTGCCTATTAAAACGGCAGGGGAGTGCGGCTGGTGAGTTCATCCTCCATTTCTTCTTCGCGCTCGCCGCCACTTTCTCGAGCAGCTCGCGCCTGAGATCTTCGCCGCATCGCCGCCGCAGCCATTGGACACTCTTGCTCCTCCGCCTCTTCTCCGGCCAAGATGGTGGCGCCCAAGAACAAGTGGGAGAGGTCGTCGGTGACGGCGCAGGCGCTGGAGCAAGCCGCCAACGAGGGCTTGTTGCCGCCGGCGTCGGAGCGTCGGTGGCGCATCGCCTCCGCGGATCCTCGCCCGCGGCCATCGCCGGGCGAGTTCGTCGCCTTCCTCGCATTCCTCGAGCGCGGGCTGGGCTTCCCCACGTCGGAGTTCTTCCGGCGATTCTTGGACTTCTACGGGCTTCAGGTGCATGACCTGACGCCCAACTCGATCCTCCATCTCGCCTGCTTCGTCACCCTGTGCGAGGGCTACTTCGGGTGCGCCCCGTTCTTCCCGCTGTGGCTGTGGATCTTCCACGGCAAGCTGGGGAAGGGTGGCGACATGGCGCCCTGCGGCGGCCTCAACTTCCAGGTCCGCGGCGACGTCGACTACCTGGATCTCGGCCTCCCCTCCAAAGTGTATTGGAGGAAGTCGGGCTTCTACATGCGGGAGCCGGCGCCTGACGGCGAGATCGGGATCCCCTGCTTCTCGCCATCGCCGAGCCGGCCTCGCAATCTCAGGAGCTGCCGCGCGACGCCGACTTGCCCATGGTGCGCCGGCTGATGGCGCGGCTTCAGGAGCTGAAGAACGGAGGGCTGACGGGTCTGAACCTCATCGCCACTTGGGTGAAGAGGAAGATCGCACCTCTGCAGCACCGGCCCTCGCTGATCTGCGAGTACAAGGGGACGAAGGACCCGCAGCGCCATGACCCGACATTGTTCGAGTCGGTAGAGCAATTCACGCTGCGGATGAAGCGTGTCACGGTCCACCCGGCCCCGAGTGGATCGTGGGCGGCCTGGAGGCCTACTCCGCCAAGCATCCGGCTCCTGAGGTGAGTCCCTTTGCTTGACGATTCGAAACACTTTCCTTTTCTTGGTCTTTTTATACCGATCCTTCCTGCTTTGTCGAATTCAGGAGTTTCGATCGCTTGTTGGGTTGCCTCCGATCCGCGGAGACGCTCCCACGGTGCTTGCCGGCCCCAACGACGTCGTCGAGCGCGACTCTGACGACGAAGCCGACAGCGCCACCATGGGCAACGAAGCCGCCTTCTCCTCCCGCCAACCGATCCCCATCCTGTCTGAGGATGAGGAGGAAGGAGAAGAAGGAAGAGAAGAACGCGCCGGGTCCAAGAACCCGGCGCCTGCTGAAGATGATGAAGATGATCAGCCGCTCCGCATCCGGCGGAGGCGTAGGCCTGCGGCTGAGGACGCCGGGCCCAACTCCAAGCGCTCCAAGTCGGCGAACCCGACGCCGCCGCCACCGGAGCGATCGGCTGGGGCTGCCGTGCAGCGCACCGTCGTTGCCGAGCGGAGGCAGAAGGCCTTGCGGGACATCCCTGCGAGGGCTCGCGCCGACTCGCCGCCTGCGCCTCGCTTCCGAGGAGTTCGGACCTCAACTCTTCCACCTGCGGGTGACAGGTCTGCTGCTGATCCTCATCCAAGTTCCACTGGAAACGCTATCTTGAGTTTGACCCGTGCGAGTGTCGCAGGGCTGAGGACGCGTCCCTCAGTGACATGGAGGACGCGCTGGAGAGCGACTCCCAGCGGGCGGAGCCTGCCGCGCACGTCGCGGAGCCGACCACGAGAGCGCCGAGTCCTCCGCCTTCCACCGGCGGAGGCGACGAAGTTATTGTGCCCCCTCGACCCGAGGGGGCCACTATTGATGACACCGTGCCGGCTGGCACATGGGTGCCACGCCTCAGCCGGAGACGGCGCTGGTGGTGACGACGACCCGCGCCACCGACGGCTTCCTCGTCGGGTGGGCTGACTGCCCAGCCCCCGAGCTCCGTCCCGGGTGCATCTGCGCCCGGCCTGACTTCCGAGCCGCCATCCAGACAGCGATGGATGCGCACCAGGTACGTAGAATCCTTCTTGCACCTGTTGCGTCCGTAGCGTATATGTAGCCCCCAAGGCCCGAGTCGCGTTCGTAGAAAGCGGCTTGGGTCTTCATAGTTTTCTGGATGCAAATTTGGCGAATAGTGGTCCTTGGTTTGCCAATGTCGATGTAGAGGCAGGCCGGTGGGGGTGTGTATGCCACTCGGAACGTAGCCCCCGGGTTCCTGACCCGGCGTATTATTTTTTTTTTTTGTTGGGGCTAGCCCCCGGGTTAGCAAATGTTGGTGTAGAGGTAACCCGTGGCGTAGCCCCCATGCCTCTTCTTGATTGTTTATTGTTTGTGAACTGCAGGAGCTGTCCTGGCTCCTCGAAGCCGAACAGCAGGAGACCCGCCGCCTGCAGGAGGAGCTGAAGAAGGCGCGCGACGGCTTCATCTCCGTCGCTGAGCACCAGCAACTGCTGGCCGCGCAGGAGAGCCGGCACACGCAGGCGTTTGCCGCGGTGCAGGAATCCTGCGAGCGGCTCAGCAAGCAGAAGGAGGAGGCGGACGCCGCCCTCACCCAGGCGACCAAGGGGTACGGCGAGGACCTCGAGAAGCTCGAGCGCAAATCCGGCGAGGCTGAGCGCGAGATGAAGGAGCTGACCGAGCGGCTTGCCACCCTCGCCGTTGGCATCTGGGGTAAAGATTTCATGCGACCCTTGCAGTTTGTGCCTACTTGACTTGTGGCCTTGTTGTTGATTTTTGTTTTGTTGAGCAGGCGAGGAGACGGCTGGCCTGACGGCTTCGGAGCATGTCCACCGGCTCGGAGTCTTCGCCCGTGACGTTCACGGCCGGGCCAGCAAGGTCGTCCAGATGCTGTCGCCCAAGGAAGGCGTCCCCGCACCCGTCTGCAAGGTGTTGCGGGTTCTGGAGCTGATGCCCCAGGTGATCACCTGGGTGCGGGAGTCGTCGGCCCGAGCCGGCGCGTGCATTGCCCTCGGGCTTGTGCGAGGCCGGTATAGGCAGACGAACGTGGACAAGATCACGGCCAGCATCCCCACCGATAGCAGCGGCCGGGAGATCGATCTGCAGCCGGTGCTCCAGTACTGCGCCCCTTACGCCTGCCGGGCTGCCAAGATGGTCGACCACGACGACTTCGTCTTCGACGTGGTGCCTGAGGGCAACGACCTTGGCGAGGTGGCGGACAGGGAGCCGGCGTCGGAGTACCTTTTCGAAAGGGCTTCAGCTCTGCCACCGCCGGCTGCGACGAACGAGGCGTCGACGTCTTCTGCTCGGGCGGCTCCTCCGTCTTGAAGTTTGCTCCCCTGCTTTCAAAAGAGGGGTTATTTTGAAGTAGTTAGGGTTTGTCGCCTGCGGGCGAAAAAATATTATGTAATGAAACAAGTATGATATGTGCCGGGTCGCGTTTCAGCGTGCGCCTCTGCGGCTTATTAATGTTTGTTTTGGCACTCCCATGCTTGTTTTTTGTGCGCTTTCCGTCACTTTGTTTGTTTTTCGCTTGTTTTGTAAGCTAGTCGATCGTGCGACCTCGCCAAGTGTGCTTCGCGTGATTTTTTCGTGACGCGCGCGGTACCCATGGTGACAAAGTCCGAGTGCGGCTTCATTGTCAAGTTAGGTTTGAACCGGCTGCACTACTTCTTCACTTTGTGCGGGTAGCTGACGACTTGGGAGAAAACAACAATTTTTGTGATTTTGCTTCGTGAGCAGGGGGTCCAGTGGTGAGCCGCGCATCGTGGCATCCGGCTCTCTTTGACAACCCATCAATCATATAACGTGTGAGTAGGAAGAATAAAGACTCGAAAGCATAATTGAATCGAAACGATAGCCCCCGAGCGTGCCGGGTGTGTATCGACTTTATTTCCTTGATTGATTACACAGTATTACAATGGATACTATGTATAATAGGGGCGAAGCAGGCTGATGTTCCATGGACGCTTGGTCTCCTCTTCCGACTTGGAGCTTTTGTTCGGCTCACGCAAGTCGACGAGGTGGTAGGAGCCGTTGCCCATCGCTTTGCTAACGACGAACGGTCCTTCCCATGGTGCCGAGAGCTTGTGCATCCCTTTCGACTTTTGGATGAGCCGAAGAACCAAGTCGCCTTCCTGGAAAGAGCGACTTCTAACCCGGCGGCTGTGGTAGCGGCGCAGGCTTTGCTGATATATCGCCGTCCTGGAGAGTGCGAGTTCGCGAGCTTCTTCCAGGAGGTCGACGCCGACCAGGCGGGCTTCTTCATTTTCTTCCTCGTTGTAGAGGGCGACCCGAGGCGAGTCGTGCTCGAGGTCGGTCGGCATGACGGCTTCCGCCCCGTACACCATGAAGAATGGCGTGTAGCCGGTGGAACGGTTTGGAGTCGTTCTGATGCCCCAGAGTACGGCTGGTAGCTCGTCCAGCCAGCAACCCGGTGTTCGCTCCAGTGGAACTTGAAGTCGCGGCTTGATCCCGGCTAGCACTGTCTGGTTCATTCTTTCCGCCTGCCCGTTTGATTGCGGGTGGGCACGGACGCCAAGTCGAGACGGATGCCTTTTTGTTTGCAGAAGGCCTTCATCTCTCCTTCGGCAAAATTTGTACCGTTGTCAGTGATGATGCTGTGCGGGTAGCCGAATCGGAAGATGAGCTTCTGGAGGAACTTGGTTGCGGTCTTGCCGTCGAGTTTCTTGATAGGTTCAACTTCGACCCATTTGGTGAACTTGTCGACTGCGACGAGCAAATGTGTCATGCCACCGCGAGCTGTCTTGAACTTGCCCACCATGTCTATTCCCCAGACTGCGAATGGCCATGTCAGAGGGATGGTCTTCAGAGCCGCGGCGGGTAGGTGATCCTGCCGGGCGTACTTCTGGCACCCGATGCACCGACGGACGATGTCGACTGCATCCTGATGAGCAGAGAGCCAGAAAAAACCGTGCCTGAACGCCTTGGCGACCAGGTTGCGAGCGCCGACGTGGTGGCCGCAATCTCCCGAGTGGATCTCATGAAGGATGCGCCTTCCCTCTTCCGGCTCGACGCAGCGGAGGAAAACTCCCGATGTGCTGCGTTTGTAGAGCTCGCTGTTGATGATGGCGTAAGCTGAGGCCCGGCGCACGACTCGCCGTGCTAGGACCTCGTCGGCTGGCAGCTTTTTGGTGGTGAGGAACTCGATGTAGGGTTCCCTCCAGTCGTTGTTTCTTGGGTTACCGCCACCAGAATTGCATCTGATGATGGCGGGTTGGCGATGTCGACTTCGGCCGGCGGGCGTACCGACGGGTTGTGCAGGTGGTCGAGGAAGACGCCGGGTGGGACTCGGTCCCGCTTAGACCCGAAGCGAGAGAGTGCGTCAGCCGCCTCGTTCTTCCTTCGGTCGACGTGCTCCAGCTCCATGCCGGCGAAGTGGCCGCCGACTTGATCGACGAGCCGGCGGTAAGCCGCCATGTTGGGATCATTTGCATCCCAGGTCCCCATCGTTTGCTGAACGACGAGGTCGGAATCGCCGTAACATTTGATACGGCTAACTCCCATCTCCTTGGCCACGCGTAGGCCATGTAGGAGGGCTTCGTACTCGGCGACGTTGTTAGTGCACGTGAAGTGTATCTGCAGCACATATCGCATCTTGTCGCCTTGGGGAGAAGTGAGGACGACTCCAGCCCCCGAGCCCTCATACATCTTTGACCCGTCAAAGAACAAGGTCCATCTGCCGGCTTCATAGGTTGGAGCCGGCAACTGTGTCTCCATCCAGTCGACGAGGAAGTCGGATAGTGACTGCGACTTGATCGCAGTGCGGGCTGCGTAGCTGAGGCCGAAAGGCTGCAGCTCAGAGGCCCATTTGGCGACGCGCCCAGTTGCCTCTCTATTGCGGATTATTTCAGCTAAGGGAGATGAGCTGACCACCGTCATCGGGTGGCCCATGAAGTAATGTCGCAATTTTCTTGAAGCAAAGAAAACACCGTATACAAGTTTTTGGTAGTGCGGGTAACGTTGCTTCGAATCCGTCAGGACTTCGCTGACGTAGTAAACTGGCCGCTGGACCAGTTGCTCGTGGCCTTCCTCCTTGCGCTCGACGACGACCACCGCGCTGACGACTCGGTTGGTCGCAGCGATGTAGAGGAGCATCGGCTCCTTTTCTAGTGGAGATGCGAGGATCGGCGCCTCGGCCAACGTCTTCTTGAGTGCCGTCAAGGCGGCGTCTGCCTCGTCGTTCCAGGTGAACGTGTCCGACTTCTTGAGGAGCCGGTACAAGGGCATGGCCTTCTCGCCGAGTCGTGAGATGAAACGGCTGAGGGCAGCGACACAGCCTGTGAGCCGCTGCACGTCCCGGAGGTTTTCAGAGCTTCGCCTTGATCTTCTCTGGGTTGGCCTCAATGCCTCGCTCGGAGACGATGAAGCCCAGGAGCTTGCCCGCGGGTACGCCGAAGACGCATTTTTCCGGGTTGAGCTTTATCCTGTACTTGCGGAGGTTGGTGAATGTCTCCGTGAGGTCGGCAATCAGGTCTGTCTTCAGCTTGGACTTGACGACGATGTCGTCCACATATGCGTGGACGTTGCGGCCGATCTGCTCGTGCAAACAGTTCTGTATGCACCGCTGGTAAGTCGCTCCGGCATTTTTCAAGCCGAAGGGCATGGAGACGTAACAAAACGCGCCATAGGGCGTGATGAAAGACGTCTTCTCCTGATCTTCGGGCGCCATCTTGATCTGGTGGTACCCGGAGTAGGCGTCGAGGAAGCATAGCGCCTCGCACCCTGCCGTCGAGTCGATCAGCTGATCGATGCGTGGCAATGCGAATGGATCCTTGGGACAGGCTTTGTTCAAGCCGTGTAGTCGATGCACATCCGCCATGTTCCGTTCTTCTTCAGAACGAGCACCGGGTTGGCAAGCCATTCCGGGTGTATGACTTCGGCGATGAACCCGGCAGCTAGGAGCCGGGCTATTTCTTCGCCAATAGCCTTCTGTCTCTCACCAGTGAAGCGACGCAGGAACTGCTTCACTGGCTTCAGCTTGGGGTCAACGTTGAGCTTGTGCTCTGCGAGCTCCCTCGGGACGCCTGGCATGTCAGATGGTTTCCATGCGAAGATGTCCCGATTCTCACGGAGGAAGTCGCAGAGCGCGCTTTCCTATGCGACGTCCATGTGCGAGCCGATCACCGCCGTCTTGGAGGAGTCGCCCTCGACCAGCGGGATGCGCTTGGTCTCCTGTGCCGACTGGAACTTGTCGCGTGAGTCCAGAGTCGGCTTCTTGACGATGGTCATGTCGTTGGGGTCGACTTGCAGCTTGAGTTGCTCCAGCTGCTCCGTGGCGATGACGGACTCGGCAAAGACGGCGTTGCCCTTTTCGCACTCGATGGCGCGGTCGACGTCGCCGTGTACAGTGATGATGCCGTTCGGACCCGGCAGTTTCATCTTCAGGTAGGCGTAGCAGGGCCTTGCCATGAATTTGGCAAAGGCGGGTCGCCCGAGGATCGCATGGTAGGAACTACGGAAGTTCACCACCTCGAACCAGATCTTCTCGAGCCGGAAGTTCTTGGCGGTGCCGAAGACGACGTCGAGTGCGATTTTGCCTAGCGGGTAGGCCTTCTTTCCCGGGACGATGCCGTGGAAGGTGGTGATGGTGGGTACTAGCTGTTCGTCACGCAATTTCATGCGTTGGAACGTCTCGTAGTAGAGGATGTTGATGCTCGACCCCCGTCCATCAATGTCTTGGTCAAGATGTAGCCCTTGACCTGGGGCGCGACCACCAGAGCGAATTTGCCCGGGTAATCGACGCGGGGCGGGTGGTCTTGACGGCTCCATGTGATCGGCTGCTCTGACCAGTCGAGCCACTGGGGCACGTCTGGCAGAGTCGCGTGGACGGCGCGCCGTATGACCTTCTCCTCCCGCCTGGAATCGAGGCCGACGAAGGTGTGGCCCATGAAGCCGGCAGTGGGAGGCATGCCCTGCTGCTGCTCACCGTCGTCGTCTCCGTCGGGTGCCCGCTTCTTGGCACCGGTCTTGGCCTTGACGATTTCTGCAGTCCAGCTGCACTCGTCAGTGGTGTGGCCGGCTGGCTTGCCGGGTAGGCTATGATACCTACACGGCATGGCCAGATCTCCGTGGCGGTGAGCTTCTTTCGCGGGAAGTTGCCGCGTTGGCTCTTGAAGCCGCGGCCCCCCGCAGCCGTGGCGGCTACAAGCTCGGAGCCGCCGTCACCCTTGCGTTTATGAGCGCTGGAGTGCTTGGCCTTGCTCTTGTTTTTGCCGCCTTTCTTCTCGTCGTCGTCCTCCTCGGAGTCGTCCTTGGTGACGTCGGACTCGGCGTACTTGTGCACGATGGCGAGTAGCTGGCCCATCGTCATGTCACCCTTGTGCGAGCGCCGCAGCTTCTGCTTGAGCGACTCGAAGGTGGTGTTGTCCTCAAGGTGGGAGTGCACCGTGTCGACGCTGAGGTGTTCTGCCGAGTTGATGAGGTCGGCGACTCGGCGATACCACTTTCTAGTGGACTCGCCCTCCTTCTGGACGCAGCGCTTGAGGTCCTCGACCGTGGCCGGGCGCTTGCAGGTCCCCTCGAAGTTGGTGATGAAGAGCCTCTTCAACTCGCCCCAGGAGTTGACGCTGTTCCTGGGGAGGTTGTTGAGCCAAGTGCGAGCCGTTCCCTCAAGCATGAGAGGAAAATAGCGCGCACAACAGAGCGAAGACGCGTTCTGGATGCTCATGGCGGCCAAGTAGTCCTGGACCCAAGTTTCCGGGTTCATGGCAGCGTTGTACTTGGGCGCCTCTCTCGGTCCTTTGAAGCTGCTAGGGAAACGCTCGCCTCTGATGGCGGGTCCAAAGCATCTAGGGCCGACGTCGTCGTCGTCGTTGTTGTTGCGCGTCGCCTCGGCGCGCTTGTCGTTGAGGTGGTGGCGTAGATCCGGAGCGGAGTGATTGGAGCGCGCCTGCGCCTGGTTGTTGTTGATGGTGTGCCGGGCGTCGTTGCGGGCGAGCCGAGGCGGGTTGCCTCCAGCCCTCGCGTTGCTCGACACTGCCGGCTCCTCGTGCCGACTGCGTGGCGGCTGTGGGGCAGCGTCACGCCTGGGGGAACCCTTGTTTCCCTGGCTTCGGTGTGGTGCCGAGGCCGTTTTCTCGCTGGGTGGCGATCTGGAGTAGAGCTTGCCGTCAGATTGCGACATGTTCTCCTGCAGCTCCAGCGCCTTGTCCACCAGCTTGCACCCTTGCTCCAATAGGGGTTGTCCTTGACCCGGATCCTCTTGAAGAGAGAGGCGGCTGCAGTCATGCAATCGACTGGGGTGCCGAAAATCGCGAGGTCGGCGTCGTCGTCGTTCCGCGGCTGGGGTTGAGGACGAGCCGGGTTCGGAGGCGGCATCGTCGGGCGAGGTTGAGGCGGAACTTGACTCGAGCCGCCGGGCTGGGCCCTGCGGCACTCGTCGCGCTGCCTTTCCAGCTCTGTCTCGCGCGCGAAGGCGTTGTCGAGCGCGCGAGTTGGTGCATCAGGATTAAGCCGCGACTTGCGGTTTTTGTGATGCCGAGTGACCGCGGAGAGAGCGGTCGACTGAGCATCGACCTCCAGCTCCTTCTGGCGGATCTCCTCCTGCTGGAGGGCCATCTTCCGGCGCAGCTGCTCGAGCTGTGTCGCCTGGTCGACGACGTTCGCCGGCGTGATCGGGGTGCTGAGCGGGTCAGCCGCCCGACCTGCTTGTCCTCGCAGGGCGGCGAGAGATTCGTCGCGTTGCTGCTTTTCGCGAGCCTCCTGCTCGCGCCGTGCCTGGTCGCGCTGCTTCTGCGCGTTGGCCTCTGCTGTGGCGGCGTTTGTTGCCGCAGGTTTGGCGGCAGCAGAGTTTGCCGCCTCGCCCGTCATGTAGATGTGGGCGGGTGTTGCCGTGCCGTCCGAGGCCAGATCGGTCGAGCCCTCCGACTCGTAGTCGAGAACGGGCAAGATCGACCCGGTGTCGTCGTCGTTCGAGATCTGGACGGTCTCGGCGGATGGGGCGGGTGCAAAGTGGTTTGCAGCCGCGCGGCTTCGTCAAGCGGGTCGACGGGGGAGGAAGTACCATCGTAGTTGTTGGCGACTCCTTCCTCATCCGAGCCGCAGAAGCCGACGTAGGCGGTGACGGCGGTCCCGAACGGGATAGCCATCGCGCGAGTGATCGGGGCGTAGTTGGGCCTGCCCCAAGTGTGTGGATCGGCGACGTAGCCGATCCCTCCGTGCTCGAAGTAGCTGCCGGTGACGATGTCACCGCGACCCGACATGGCTTGAGGGCTGAAGTAGACGCCAGTGCCGGGTTCAGGACTCTCCATGAAGTAAATTCCAGCGATCGCTGGCCCCACGGTGGGCGCCAACTGTCGTGGGGTAATCACGGCAGATGCCATACGGGGTGGCTTAACTCGGGTGTGAGCCAGGCGACGTAGGATTCACAGAGAGGTTGCACACAGAGTTTACCCAGGTTCGGCCCCTCTGTATGAGGTAAAGACCTACTCCTGCTTGTATGTATTTGGATCTGAATGGGGTGTACAATGGTGTGCGCACCAGAGCTTGCGGGTGCTCCGGAGGCTATGGAATGAGATGAGTCCGCCTCTAGGGTTGCTCCTTGCCGGCTTTATATAGGGAGCCGGCTAGGGTTTACAGGGAATGACGGGTTCCGCTGGCGGCGCTAGCTATCCTGCCTACAAGTGCGGCTTCGTGGAGCGCACTCTTCGGGATACACAATCGCAGACTGATTCGGAGATATCCTGCGCCTCCCCGAGCCGTCATACCGGGATCCTCGGGGACCCGGTATCCTGGAAGATGTACACGGGTGGGCTTTGGGCCACCCGGCCTTGACGGCCGACTCGGGGTCCTGGGCCTACCCGGTTGGGCATCCCCCCATCACTATGTATAACCAACCCTCGTATCAAGCATCACAATGTAATGATTCAGAGATTGATCACACAAACATGGTAGACTATCAATGAACTACCACATCGAAAGCTAAACGTGCATTATCTTCCCAGTATGCTGCCATATAAGGGAGACACAGTGGTACAAGTATGAGAACTACACTTTGTAGAACCAACCATCGTAGCATGATCTTTCTCATACATGAACCGCATAGCAGTGAACACACAACAGTAAAACACTAACCAAGATCATCAATCAAACACAGTAACACCCACGTCATCACTGCCAAGAAGCCAAACATACCATAAAACCTATAAATCTACTCAGATCTACCACATGCTCATGGATATAGGCTACACAAGGGAGGGTTGCATGTTACTTATAGCCATCTCGGAGATCTCGGAGAAGAGGAGGAAGAAGGGTTGCCGCCGATGACCACCGCCGACCGGAGGAGGAGATGCCACCGCTTACCTGCTCCTCGGTGAAAAAAACCTCACAGGGGGAGAGCTCGAAGATGGAAATGGTGCCAGGAGTTTTCGCGATGAGTCGGGAGGTGCAATAGAAGGGCGAAAATGGTCGACGGTGACGAAATATCTCCCGCCGTTTATTCGCGTGCGCGCACGAGCGAGCTCACGGCATCTCTATGCTCGCATGACCTCGGCGCCACATTTTACAACCCTGCCTGAGAATGTACCCGAAAAGGGTGTCTGAGGGAAACAGCCGAATCAGCCGTTCCTACAGGAACTGGCTGAGAGGTGCTTTAAATTCCGTGCGGGTCAACAACGCGGAGCGGGCCAGACAAGCAAACAGCCCATTTTTGCATCACAAATCCTGGTCGAGTGACTTCCATGTAACCAAACATGCCCATACGAACCACGAAACATGTCGTATGATTGTATCGGCTGTGCAATTTTGGCGGAAGCACGAAAGGATCATGGCCAGAGCATGGCCGCCGCACCAGCACACCACTCCGGCGGCTTTATCAAACGGCAACATCCTCGGCGGTGGCTGGCCCACGTACTAGTATCGGCGAGTCCGGGTAGGAGGGTAATAGTGTGCAGCTGTGCACGGCCTAGCCCCTGGTGTTGTCTTCCATCGTGTGCTCCATGTTCAACACTCCGTCACACTGAATTGGGTTGAAACCAACGACTAGACAAGCACCACACAAAGCCGGTGACAATCAACAGGCTCCTCTAAGCCATCGAACTGGTCTCATAGATAGAGCACAAGTTGAGGGTGTCAGCTAGGTTAGGGAAATTGTGACAATCAACAGGCTCCTCTAAGCCATCGAACTGGTCTCATAGATAGAGCAGAAAGCTGTTGGCAAAAATAGGAACCCCAGGCGTGAGGCTTATATACCCAAGAGGTAGGGCGGATTTGAAACTATTCAAAGTCGTAGGACTGAGCAACGAGGAGTTCACCCGTTTATTGGCACCCAATAACCCGTTTATTGGCACCCAATAACACATGATGAACAAGCAAATACAAAGAAAACTTAGAAATTGTGATGGATCAGAGCCAGCTCCCAAACAAAATATGTAAGCCAATTAGCCAGTTACACTCCAACAACAAAAGGGCCTTGGCAAAGTAACAAGAACGACGTGACATTTTCACTAGACAAGCCCAAGTTTGTGATTATAAGGTCGATAACATTAACAAAACTTTAGCTGTGCCACACATTACTCAGTGACATGACGCTCATATAATAAACTAGCATATCATACGACAAGCTCTCGAAGAAGTCAGTTCCTACAAACAAAGCGACCATGAGAGGAGTGTGAAGAACAGTTCACTCATCCTCCTGGCTGCGAAGCCTTGCAAGCCCGTTCTTGACAACAACATCCAGCTGCGCAGCACGCTCCACAATGTCCTTACGCTTCTTGGTAGAGGCGTTGTGCGCGATCTCAGCACAGTATGTCCTGTTGGCAATGGGCGAGAAGGGAGGGTTAATTCTAACCATTAGCATCATTGGTAAAAGCAAACAAACCATACAATCATTAGTAAGACTGAACAAACCAAACTTTAACTCAGTACAAGAGTGAGAAGAGCAATCTAGATTTGAGTAAATCTCATTCCTAACACTACTGTGCAATGCGAATTGAGAACATAGTTACCTGTTGTGCATCATAAGCAACTCGAGCTCAGAGATGTTGTGGACGATAAACCTCTTGAACTTGTTGGGCAGGTAATGCCTGGTCTTCTTGTCAGAACCATAGCCAATGTTGGGCATCAAGGTGACTCCCTTGAACTTTCTCCTGACACGGGAGTCAATACCCTTTGGCCTGCGCCAGCTGGTCTATAAAAATAGACAAGTGAAATTGCTCAGTTTAAGGACAAGACAACACAAGTAGGACTAAGTAAAAGATCACATCAAGAAGATATAGAGCTTCAGCATATAAGACGGTCAAAAGATGCTATGAAAAACTAACGGTTTCAGCATAAGAAAGCCAATACTGCTGCTTATGTTCTGTTTAATGCATTGATTGGTCCCGACAAGGAATAAGGCTACAAATAGAAGCAGATACATACTCAAGTTTTAAGGTGACATTTACAAAATAAGTTTGGAAAGAGTACAACATGCAAACAATGGATATTAAAATATATTCAGCATAGGGTCACAATAGTACATGTTGAAACTTCACTTCTATGGCAGGTGTACATGCTACCATAGATTTTTAAAATACAAAAATTAAATCCAAATACATATAAATGACCACAGCCAAAACTTAAGTATAACAGGAAAAGAAATCATTTCAATGAAAGGATCAGATATAGAAGGCACTAATCATGCAGAAGAAAAGATTTTCTTCAGCGCCCATTGGGTAAGGAATGTTGGGAGAAATCTAGGCAAGCACTCATACTCAGAATGAAGCCACGCCTTTTTTATCCAACCCACTTCATGAAGCCATGAAGTTATTGATGTAGAAGAGTTTGCGAGAGCCACAATGCTAAACTTATGCAAGGGCTAGAGCTCTCTTACTTCATCCCAATGTTCACTGAAGAAAATGTTTTCTTTCTCAGACCTTTTACTAAAGCCATCATTTCCTTTCTTTCAACCCCAGAAATAGAAACAGAGAATGAAAAAACCAACTAAACTCAAAATTTTAGATCACCTTTCCAGGAAGAGGAATCATATGAAAAGTGGAATAAGCAAGATTTATTAACCACGCAATACTTAGTTTTTTTCAGCGAATTAATTATGGTTTCTACTCAAAGCAACAAGAACACATTTCTTAAGGTTAAGGCCATGTGTGATGTGTCCACTGCTTATATTCAGTTTTACGCCAGTACTGTGAATCAACTTATTATAGCCGTAAAGCTGACTCCAACACTCGGACTTTCCGACCATTTGTCCATTTCACAGAACCATTGCCCAAGCTACAACGATAAATCAGGAGATATAACGACGCACAATAGTCCAGATACTTGGAACGGCCAAACAACCACACTGGCTCATAGCAATCGCTATCTATAGAACTGTAACTCATCATCTGACTTAGCAACCAAAACGTGTGGCACATACGAGTTCCACTGGGTAAACGTTTGGAAGGAGAGGTGGATACCTTGAGGCCGATGTAGCGGTTGCTGTGATGCCTCTTGAAGTGCTTGACCCGCTTCTTCACGATCTTCGTCGTCAGCAGAGGCACCGCCATCTCTGATCTGCCGGGCAAAACCAACAGACGGAATTTGCATCAGAGGATGAAAATAATATCGCAGGGGAACACAGAAAGTGGGAGCTCTGCTAGGAGTTGCTTGCTGCTACCTCCTGACGCTGACGACCCTAACCCTAACCCGGAGCGACGAGGAAGAACGGCGGCGGCGGCGGCAGGGTTGTATTTGCAAGGCGGCGCAATGTTTATACCATCCGCGAACCCTAGATATGTGGGCTCCGATGGGCCACTACTACAGAGACCACTAAGGAAAAAGATGCAGGCCAACTCGCAAAACGATCCTATATAGCTTGAATTTGCATAGTGGGTCAAGTTCGAACAAAGTACGGTCACGCGATTTTGACTCTATATAGCTTGAATTTGCATAGTGGTATTCTATATATGAAAACTTTATTAATTGGACATCTACGAGAGTTACCTGAACTGTCGTCACCAGCGTGCTTCGTCTAAAACTATGCAGGTTCACCTCATATTCGGTGGCCTTCAAGTCGGTGGGAGGTGAGCGAGACCCGTATCACTAGATGTTTTTTAGTTTGGGTATTTTTGTGTTAGTTTTATGGGTTCTTGGCGGCGGTGGCTCGTTGGTGGAGGCGAGTTCATGTGGAACAATGGTCTCTCAGCTCCATTCCCTCAAATGTGGCCTTCTTTGTTAATGTCAGGGATAGTGCCTTTTTGGTTATTCTCGTTGCGTCCAATTGTCGTGATGGTCTTCTCCTCCTTTTGTCCGGTGATCAAATAGTTGTTCAATAACCCACCTTGTGAGTGTTTTGTCCTCATTGATGGTGCATTTACGGTTTAAGATTCTCACCCCTTAGGGTTTGTGACTTATGGGGCTATGCAAAACTTTGGAGGTTAGTCAAGCTTATACAAGTATGGTCCTTTATAGATTCTTTACCATGTGCTTGCAAGAACAACAATTTAAAATTGGTGGAGTTAGAAATGCTGACTGCTGAGTGCTTAGATGTGCCTTTCGAGCTTGTCAATGTCCTTTGTCTGTCATTTTTTCACCGTTGATTCTGTCTGGTATAACGTATTCCCTTAATTAATGAAGTGAGATAAATGGTCTAAAATGATATGTTATAGATGGTACACATGACCACAAATAGAGTTAGATGTTACATTTTATGTAATAGCATGCTAGCTTGAATAGCTAGATCTTCCAGCTTTTTTATATGGAAACGGACTTAAAATCAATCATGAAATATTTACATCACCTGATTAACGAGCGCATTGTGGCAATTTTGTATTCCTTGTTTGGCTCCAAATTGACTCACTCCAACTCTATAACTACCTCTTACTCAGATCAACATGAGCTTACTCGTTTTTTATTTTTTGCAACATATGAGTTTTTTAGAAATTCTCTAAAGGATGGACCAATACTTCAAAATGTGGTGTTCTACAAACATGTGAAATTTGATGTTCAAACTCATGTTCCCTTTTGAGATAAGAAAGAACAAACTATCCATGAACAGCGTTGTTATACTCCTTGTCAATATTCGTTGTTAAATACAGTTTCTTCGTACCTCCCCAACTCTGAAATGAATTTATTTTTTAAAAACATGAAATTTTGCTTGTTAGTACAACATCATCTCTGCACGGTTTTTTTTCCTCCAAAATTTCTAGAAACTGTAAAACATGGTTTACACGTGTCTCCACCTTAAATTGGTTTTCACCAGATATTCTGTGGAGTTGAGCCGAGGCTAGCTCTCAGCTCTGCCTAACCTAAACTCGTTTTCAGCACTCGTGAAAAGCACACGGTGTTCAGATATCATAAAGACTGGGGTCAACCGTAACGATAGCTTTAGCTCAAACCTGCCTGCAGTACCTCGTCTCCACTAGCGGGCCGGCGCTCGATCTCTGACGTTGTGGTGACTGGTGAGCGTGCTAGCTACTGTTTGGTGTGTATCCCTACCATGTTCACAATAAGTTGGGAACTCACGACGCGACGGCGCACCAACCGGCTTAGCACTTTTGTGTGTAAGCAAATGTACACACTTGACAACCATGTGCGCTCGATCTGGGAGGCTGCTAGTGCTAGCTGGGAGCGCACTCACCGCCGGTGATCACGTCAGACGCTAGCTAGCCGGCAGCACCGGCGGGGTCCCAGTAGCCAGTAGGAATCACCTCACCGGCTTGCCGGGCCGCCGCGGTGTATGCCTGCAAGAGGAGAGAAGAATCCTCGATCGAAAGGTGAGCACCCTAGAACGGCAATCGATCGAGACAGAGCAGCGCCCCCCTCGTCACTCGCAGCATGCTGACCACCGCCGCGCCGGAATATTATCATGCATGGGGATGGGGGCGAGCACACACCGGCCGGCCGCCAGCTTTACTTGGATCATACGGGTGGAAATTGAGGTGGTCCATCTCCATCAGGATGATGACTCCAACGGGGCGACGCATTGAGTCCGCGCGCCTTCGTCCCTATCCGCTGGAGTCAAAAACACGGTCCAACGGGGCGACGCAAAACGGACAGCGGTCCGTTTTTCGGTCCGCCGCAACGCATTCCTGACCCAAATTTGGGCCACCGATGCGTCGGCGCGGACGCGCGGCGGACTGAAAACGCGTCCGCGCGGCCACGCCTCGTGTCCTCCCAGAGCCCACCTGTCAGCGACAAGGCGCGGTCAGCCTCCCCTGGCCAAGTCATTTTTAATGCCAGGGGATAGGGACGGCCAGCCCCCACCCACTGCACTGCCCACTCACCCTCTCCGGCGATCAAACCCTAGGCTCGCCGCAAACCCTAGCCACCTCGCTCGCCGCGATGCCGCTCCGATGGCCGGGGCTCGGCAAGGCCAAGAACGATGGCGAGGCGGGGTCCTCCTCTGGCCGCCGCCGGCGCTTCCGCGCTCCCTCCGTGACGCCACCATCTTCTCCGGAACCGGAGTCGGAGCCGGTCCCCGCCGTCTTCGAGCTCGCGCCGCCGGGCGCCGAGGTGCGCAACCGCGTCTACGTGCGCATGGAGGATTGCCAGTGGTACTGGGACCACGCAACCCCGCTGCCGTGGCCAGATGTCAAGCTCCCAGAGCATTGGCACCTGAACCCGCAGCGGATCCCGGTGCCTCCGATTCCGACCAACAAGCGGGCACGGGATCTGGAGATTGAGCGCCGCCGCCGCAGGAAGTGAAGATGGAGGTGGATCCCGAGGATGCCGAGCTCGAGGCCGCGAAGGAGGCCTCGCGCAAGCAGATGGCCAAGGACGAGGCCAAGCGCTGGGCCATTGTCCTCGCCGACGTCGCCCGGGAGCAAGAGGCGGCCCTGCAGGCGCAGCAGGTGGCGGTCCTGGAGGAACCACAGCCATGGTGGCAGGCCATGGACGTGGACCTGCCACCGGCGCCTCCGCTACCAGAAGGCCTGCTAGGGCAGCGCTGGGTCTTCAATGGCGGCGACTGGGAGGTCCCAGAGCAGGCGCAGGAGCAGGTGCAGCTGCCCACGCCGCCGGCCGTCGTCCCACCGCGAGGCGGACCACCGACGCACCTCTGGAAGCAGCCAGACTATGTCATCCTCGATGGGGATGACGAAGAGGAGTAGAAGCCCACGAAGGGCAAATATTCTAGTTTTTATATATTTTTGTTTTAAAAATATTACATAAAAAGGCCGTTTGTGCCCCACCTCCACTATATATGAATGAAAAAGACCCATATATGACCTGTTTAGCTTCAAAAAAAATTGCCGGACGGACTCAATGCGTCGGGCCGTTGGGCGCACTGCCACCAACGACGGACTGGCGCGGACTGGGCCTGTCCGTTTGCCGACGCAAACAGATAAAACGCTGACCAAACGCGCATCCGTTTGCGTCGGCCCGTTGGAGTCATCCTCATCGTGGACGGGCGAGCCGGAGTTGGAAAGGGCAGCCGGCCCTGGCCGCCGGATCCACCGTCGCACCCATGCAGCAAGCCGACGACACGGCGGCTGGCTGGCCGGTATCATTGCGTCTACCAACCGAGTATCAACAAACTAATGCAACGTGGGGACTTCACGGACCAGGCCATGGGAACCACACAGGACAGGAGTACATCTTTCTATCTTGCGTTGTGGTACGTACACCATGCACGTTCTAGAAATAAAAAGTCTTTTTTCTCGCTGGGGAAAAAAAGAACAAGGAAGATTGACCACGTACTGCGGTTGTGTAGGGTAAAAGAAAACTGCAGATGGTCGGTGAGCGCGTTTAATTGTTGGCAGTAGAGCGTGAAGAAAATACTAGCATCTGCCCTGCCCTAGGCCTCAAGTTGGACTGGCGGACAGGACCGTAGCATTGACAATGAAGATCCACTAGTCTATGGGTGGGTGCTGATGACCTTGGTCGACGTGGGACACTCTTGTGTTGTCCTTGCTCTGTTGCTCGTGATCAAAGCTTCGAAAGGCGAGTGACTCCAATAATAACCGTGTAAAACTAGATCAGATCGGGCGACTGCACCGCACAGGATGCGATGCAATGCAATGCAAGAGATACTGCTCTGCTCTGACGATCAAAAGGTAATTTTATCATTACACCAATGACATGTCACATCACATGTCGACCACAATAATAATCACCGAGCACTGCTAGCAGCACCGTCTAAAAACAACAGCTCAATAATCAGTGCACCAACCGTCTCTTATTTCGAAAGAAAATACTACAGTACGAAAAAATAGAACTAGCTAGGCAGCAAGATCGTCAATCCACAAAAATGGAACACAAATGCTTCTTCCTGCGCATGCCCACCGTCGCACCCACTAATCATACTAGTACTCACTCCTGCTATCGCCGAGAAATGCTGCCTAGTGCCTACCATCATGCTGTGACAAAGAAACCCGTCAATGCGAGCGCACCGAGTGCGAGCAGCGACGACACGCCGACCGTGGCCGCGGCCGAAGGGGACTTCCCGGCAGACGGCGCCGTGGTAGTCGCCCCCGCGCCGCCGTCGCTACCGGCAGGTCCACCGGCTGTAGGCGCGGGCGACGGAGACGGTGATGCCGCCTTGCCGGAGAGGACGAGCTTGGCCTTGGCGGCGAGGTTACCCGCGGCGAAGGCGTGCTTGTCGGGGGACCCGCCGGTGACGGAGGTCCCGACCTGCCACACCTGGTTCACCGCCGCCATCCCCTTGCGCAGCTGCAGCTTGCCGTAGAGCCGGATCTTGCCGCCGCTGCCGGCGTCGGCGGCGAGGTCGGTGGCCGGGTACGCGATGGGCGTCGAGGCCTTGCCGAGGGGCACGTACCCGGTGATGTTGTACGTCCGCACGGAGGGGGCGGCGCCGGAGGAGCCCTTGAGCGCCACCAGCGCCTGCGCGCCGGCCATGCCCTCGCCGGTCGGGTTCAGGGCCCAGGCCACCCAGCCGTTGGGGCCCGCCGGGGCCGCCACGAACGCCAGGGAGAGCGAGGACTTGGCCTCGTCGTAGGTCCAGTGCAGCGCCGCGCCGAGGCTCGGGAGGTCCTCGCACGTCGCGTACGTCCGACCCGCCGGGAACTTCTCCGCCGCGCAGGCGCCGGCTGCGGACGCCGAGCGGGTGCAGGCCAGGACAAGCACAAGCACGAGCACGAGCAGCGCGATGTGGCGCGGCACTGTGGAGGCCATGCCGCTAGATTTGGAGCCGAGCTCGCTTCTTCTCCGGGGCTGTGCTGTTCTTGGGATGGAAGTGCACTGAGATACTAGTGAGCACCGAGCAGGGTGACTGGGTGATGTTTTATAACCGTAGGAGTGGGGTTTTGTGCAATTTTGCGAAGATTTAGGTGGGTTTGCGGTTACAGATGTATTTTCCGGTCGCTAAGTGTGGATTTCGTTAGTGTAATAACGCGTTTCGTAGGTTAGCGTAATGACATGAAATGGGTTGCAGCGAGTGACTGTGAGTTTTGGACTGGCGCCAGGTCTGGCCCCCTTATTTCCATCATTCGCTGTCCATCAAACCGATAGGATTGAACCAGAAAATGAACTCGAAAATCAAACATTTCAGAAAAATTGAAAACATTCAGTCAGTCATTGAATTTCAGTCCATGAGTTTCGTGTGCGTCTGCTGGCCACGGGATTGGTGGGGTTTCGATTGTGAGCTAAACTTAGGAGTGGTCATGTTCTCGTATATCGTGCCATATGGAAATAAATTCAAACGAGTAGGTGGGGCGTGGTAGCCACGGGCTCTGTTTGCAGATGGTACTACTAGTAGTAGTATTGATTCATTGTTTCTAGACACTGGTCACCGCGTCTGAGAGAAAATTGCACGTAACATCAACGTTTGATATCATTGTTACACAGAACACAAAAACAAAACTTGTTTTGCAGCAAACCCCAGTTTTTGTCTAATGAGCTGCAGCAAGCCCAAATAACTCAATTAGAGCCTAATACGTTACCTGACATGTGGGGTCATATCTCAGCATCGTCTAACCCTCTCATAGATATTTTATTTTTAGATGCCCTCTCATAGACAGTTGAGTAGACGAGCACCCTAGCAAACAAAAAAAAAAAGAGTAGACGAGCTAATTTCGTTCAGCCTAAAAAAATTAGAACGACCATCCCCTAAAAAAAATGGAACTAACAGCACTTTTTTTTGGTTCAGCCTGACCGAGCGAACGTGAGCACAAGGGGGCGTGGGCTGAGAACGGGCTGCACTTTTTTTTTAAATTTGTCGTATAGTTTCTTGTAAACCGATATAAATACAAACCACATGTGAGATACACTTTTTTTAATTTACATGTGAGATACGCTTTTAAGGTTCTAAATCCTCTATTTGGGCTTGCTGCAACTCATTAGACAAAAAACTAGGGTTTGCTGCAAAACAAGTTTTGTTTCTGTGTTCTGTGCAACAATGACACATTGGTGTTATGTGCAATTTGCTCCCGCGTCGAGCAAGAAAATTTCCGAAATGGCAATGGCTCAACGGGCACGCTGAATTCGCTCGAAAGTGAGACGGGTATGAAGCTAGACGACGGATGCCCGGGTGCACAAGATGCCACGCAGACGCGGCCACACAATATTCCCGCAGCTCTGCCTGCGAGGAAGGGAATGAGTTTTTTTTAAGGGAACCACACTCTTTATTAATCAATCAACACAAGATACAATCAGCCATAAGGCTGTGAACTAAAAATGCTGGTGGCTCAGCATTCCAGGTAGACGACACCTCCTGAATGGAAGCATGCTTTGCACAATGATGTGCTACCTGGTTGGCCTCGCGACCAGCAAAAACAACTGAAAAGGAAATCAAAGAACTAGAAAGCTCGCTAATCTCATAGATAGGTTTCAGAACAGAACGATCATTAACCCGATCGTTCTAGTGACGAACAAGGACTTGACAGTCCACCTCGAAGACCACCTGACCATAAGCTCTCTCAGCAGCAAAACTGACATCATCTCTTAAGGCCAGAGCTTCGATAACCAGGGGATCAGAGATGCCCCTATACACTCTACCAGCCGCACCACGGAAAGACTCAGAGGCTCTCGCAATCACTCCTGTGGCTGCTACACTTCTATCGATGTTG